>OZ057407.1:10588156-10673351 GCA_964056735.1 Allodiplogaster pararmata
AGGTGTACTGTGCACGACCACGCTGCCGCAGGAATGGAACCAAATGAGTGCCTAGAAGCTGCTGATAGTCGTCTGAGTTCATACGAGTCGAAATAAAATCTAGAGCGACCGAGCCGTTGTCACAGAACGCACCCCAAACCATGACGGTGCCACCCCCGAAATTGCGTTTCGAGAAATATAGGGGATCTTTGCGTAGATCTCGCCAGTAGTGCGAGGATCCATCCGGCCCGTCCAAATTGAACTTTTTCTCGTCCGAAAAAACCACCTGAAAGGTTATTAATTACTAAACTGACCGAAGAAAAAAAATAATAATTAGACCTTTTTCCAGTTTCGTGCCATGTTTTCCCTTGCGTTCTGTGACAACGGCACGGTCGCTCTAGATTTTATTTCGACTCGTATGAACTCAGACGACTATCAGCAGCTTCTAGGCACTCATTTGGTTCCATTCCTGCGGCAGCGTGGTCGTGCACAGTACACCTTTCAGCAGGAAAACGCCGCCATTCACGTGAGCAATTCGACAAAGGCTTGGTTTGCGTCTAATCGATGTCATGGATTGGCCGGCATGCAGTCCTGACTGCAATCCTATTGAGAATCTCTGGGGCATCATTGTGCGTCAGATCTATGCAAATGGAAAACAGTTTTGTAGTGTACAAGAGCTCAAAGACGCGATAGCGGACTCCTGGCAGGCTCTCAGTCCACAGACGCTTCATAACCTAGTTGATTCAATACCAAATCGTGTGTTCAGTGTCATAAAGTCATCTGGTGGGCCAATCGCTTACTGAAATAGAGCTAAAAAAACGTTTCTGTACTGTTAGTGATGTGAAAATCCGGTGTTAGCATAATTATGACGTGGTCGGAAATCAATAAAAGATTGTGAAAAAACTTATTTGTCGATCAATTAACACCAAATTCGGAGACATTGACTCTGAAACAGTATTGAACTATTGAGATATCTTACAGCTTGCAGTCTTTTTCATTTTTCCGAAAAATCTTCAAAAAATAGGGTGTTAGCATAGTTATGACGCGCAGTGTATAACTATCATATTGGCTGCCGAAATTACCCTTGCGATAAAGTATCATTATCATTTCTCTGTCCTTCACCTCTCCCTGACTTATGGAGCGTTAGAATTCAACTTTTCACTTTGCAAAGTAATCTCTGCTAATTGAAAAAAAATTTCTACTTCTCCAACTTTATACTATGTTTTACAACTCTCTCGCACCGCTCGTTGTTTACGTCGTGGTTTTAGAGTGATGGAGCGTTCAACGGGATTACTTTGCAAAGTGAAAAGTTGAATTCTAACGCTCCATTATTCTTGCTTCACCGCTTGAATTAGCGGTCACTTTTATTTCTTTTTTTGAAAGTGACCGAAAGTCAAAAATGGTCACCTCGAACATGAAAAAACCGAAGGACCAGGCGTCTGCTTTGATGTCAAAGACTGGTTTGGTTTGGAAACACTCCGGTGCCCACCAGAGGAAATTATTCGGCCACTTTTGAGCTAGTTCAAACTGAACAGTAAATCAATGCAGGCTTATCGACAGTTTTTTTTTTACTCTGACTTTCCCTCCCTCGTTCCTTGTCATTTCGTCTTTCCCCAATCTGTCTTACTCTTTCTGCTTTCATCTCTTAACTTCTCTCTCTCTCTCTCAACATTTTTCTTCTTAGTATTTTTTGTTGTATGGGCCTTAAAATGTGCATTATCATGTGTGGGTGTGTAGCTCAGTGGGTAAGAGCATTCGCCCGGAATGCGAAAGGTCGTGGGTTAGGTTCCCGTCACACCACACGATTTTTGCACAAGTTTCTGCAAACAGTTCGATCCTCTGCTCGGTATAAAAATCCGTTGCTTGAGATCAACGAGGAGTAAGGTATACATACTCTTATTTACAGTTTTCTTGAATCTCTAATACACTGTTTATTCAAAACCCTATATGGTAAATCTATTTTTATAGATTCTTCAGGATAATTCTATAAAATGAACGATGAATGAGTACAAAAGTTTCACCCCGTTGGTGTGAGGTGCTGCGTGATATGACACTAGTTGGTCGGTCACTTTCACCCGAAAGAGGTGATAAGACTCCTGGGAAGAAAGTTCATATTTGCCCTTCAGTTTCTCTATGTACAAAGTTTTACAACAAAAAACATTTTCAAGAAACATACTTTTAATTTTTCTTTCTCCTTTTTTGTCACCTTCTTGGCTTGTCTCAACCAAGAGCAAGGTTCGCTGTGGGTGATAATAATAATAATAATAATAATAATAATAATACTACATACTACAACAAAAAAAAGTTATAAGTCAACCTGAATGACAATGACGTTTCGGGAGTTTATGTGACGGTGACAGAGGCCGTTCTCTTCCAGAAAATGCATTCCGAACGCTACCTTGAACACATTAAACCTAATTTTTCTTTTGTAAAAAGATTTGTTTGTTACCTTTTAACCCAGGCATAAAGCTTATCAGCTACTCGAAATTTGATAATTCACACTCTTTAAAAGAATTCGGAAACACATTTATAAATTATATATATATATGTATATGTATAAATATAAATCTTCAAATTCTAAATTACACAGTTTAATGGCAGTGACGCTTTTTTTAAGATGACAAATGAATGAACTATCACACAGAAAAAAGATAGCCCACCGGGCGGGATCGAACCCAGCCATCTCGACAAGGCATATGAACCTTTCATATAACTTTATCGCACGGAATAGCAATGTGTTCCTGTGAAATTGTGGTGTAATGGTAACGCGTGCTCCCGGTTTGAGTCGAGATGGCTGGGTTCGATCCCGCCCGGTGGACTAGCATTTTCTGTACGCTAGTTTAATCATTTGTGATCTTAACCAGGCGCCCCTGCCTTTAAACTGTGTAAACTAGAATTTGAAGATTTATCATTCATCTTCCATCTCTCTTCTGTCTTAATCGTGAATTCTGAAGTTACGTACGCAATAGCTTAATAAGCAAGCGTGACTAAGCGAACAAAGTACATGAGCCTTACATATAACACTATCGCACGGAATAACAATGTGTCACCGTGGTGTTATGGTAACGCGTGCTGCCGGTTTGAGTCGAGATGGCTGGGTTCGATCCCGCCCGGTGGACTAGCATTTTCTGTACGTTAGTTTAATCATTTGTAATCTTAACCAGGCTTCCCTGCCTTTAAACTAGGTAACTTAGAATTTGAAGATTTATCATTCATCTTCCATCTCTCTTCTGTCTTAATCGTGAATTCTGAAGTTACGTTCCATTCATGACGCAATAGCTTAATGAGCAAGCGTGACTAAGAGAACAAGGCAAATGAGCCTTTTATATAACACACGCGGATCTCGCACGTTTAAAGCGGTTTGTCTGACCTGGGCGATGATTTCGCATCTCTGTCGGAAAGCGATGCTAAGACCATCTTGCTTTCTCTGAGCGATCACGGCATCAAGTGGAAGACCATCCAAATATTCGCTTATCAAACAAAATGAGTCCTTAAAAATATAATAAAATCATACTATATATGTATAGAGCATAGGTTGTGCTATAACGTATATATAACTCCTGTTTTCAAGAACGAGAGTTTCGAAAACGAGATCTTGCTTTATGATTTGTAAGAGCAGATTTGTCTTAATTCCATTGTTAGAATCCACACAGCTTCTCTCATAAAAAGGGTACCGTTCTACTGTGTTAATTATGTTCCTCGCACTTTTTCATGCTTCGCGGCAGGGTATGCCCACTCATGAGATACGGGACAGAACTATCTATCCTGGCCACGGCAGGGTACGCCCACTCATGAGATACGGGACAGAACTATCTATCCTGGCCGCGGCAGGGTACGCCCACTCATGAGATACGGGACAAAACTATCTATCCTGGCCGAATCAGAAGCTGGGCGCAAGGTCCCTTACTAGTAGTGTGTAAAACAGCATTGGAAAGATTAATATTTGTACGTGCACTACCAACATTCATTAACACATAGGTCACCAGCAGTTAAGAATTTTTAAAAACGACCGTTTTTTGAGCGATGAAGTCTAGAATAATGACTAGCAATCTCTTCTCCGCTGTATATCTTTCGCTCACTTCCCTTATTCCATACTACCCCGCTCGAGGAAGAGTTCGTCAATTACAAATTTTTAACAGTTACACCAGACCTTTGGTGAGCTATGCTTTAACCCCTTTGATTTGTGGACCTTCCTGAAGCGGGGGTCGAACAGGGGACCCTTCGCACAATATTAGCGTAAACTACCTTTATGCCACGTCCGGATATTGTCACGCAAAGACGCCGTTTTACTGTGGAACCCTTCTTTTACTTTTACTGTGTACATTCATAACTTTATAATGTGCACATTCAAGAATCTCAAAATGGCTCAGAACCTGCAGAAAAGAAAAGGAGACGATTTGCTGCATATACTCCCAGCCAACTGCTGATAGAGAGACTCTGAGACAGTTTTTTTGCCTTAGAGTGAAGTTATGAGGATTAAAAATTGCTTTAGACATGTAAAACCATTTTCCAACATGGATGCGATTTTTAGAATGGTGATAAATCGAGCAAGAGAGTGAAGTCACACAAAAGTGGTGGAATAATGGTGACAGGGAGGACCGGTGAACACGAAATTATCGCATTCAGTAGGGGTTTCAAGCAGCGGAATTGAACGAGCCGTCTTTCTTTTTGGGAGCGAAAGCGTTACAAATCCCAAAAAAACAGAGTCATGAAAAGCACAATGGTCAATTATGTATTCTCTCATATACGCCTGCTCATCAAGCAAAGGGCTTCCGGGAAAGAGGACAACCTCAAAAGCCGCAGTAAAATTTTCAAGAAAGTACACTTTGCCAGCAACTCGGGGAGGGAGATAACCTGTGTGATAATTAACAAAAAAGTTTTATTGAAAATGTAAGGGACGTGCATGCCGATTTCGATCAATTTTCAGAAGAGGGAAATTCAATTCATCATTTTTTATCAAAGAGTTGGCACGTGCATACGGGATGATAAAGCAAGCGTTCAGCAATGAAAGGATGATCAATCAAAAACTTATTTGAACAGTTCAAAGACTTCTCTAAGACTTGGATGAAACAATACTACGGCAATCATTTTTAATGTACGATGTTTGTTTTTTTTCAGTGAAATAAACTTTGCCTTACAGTACTCATTTGAGTCATTGGCTTCCGGTAATCATTTACGAGTAGAGTTACCTTTTCTCGACGGACAACTTCAAATTGTTATTTCTCTTAGTCGAACTCAGTAAGCTGAGGTCGTCTTCCAGACCTTCCGCACTGACTTCCTGAATGAAATCAAGGATTCAAAGCCGTTTCGTTTCTCATTTGTTCTATCTTTCTATTTCTTACATCTTCCTCTTTTTCTATATTTTTTATTAAACAACTGTCTTCATTTTCTATTTATCTCGCTTCTTCTAAGTCTTCTTCCATCTCCAACTCCCTTTTCCATCTCCAACTCCCTTTTCCATCTCCAACTCCCTTTTCCATCTCCAACTCCCTTTTCCATCTCCAACTCCCTTTTCCATCTCCAACTCCCTTTTCCGTGCAGTTGTACTTAAGTTATATGTCACTCTACTACAAGTAGAGTGACATATAACTCAAAATGCAAATGTATAACTCACAATAAATAGTGCACTACGCTGAATAAAATTCACGGAGAGTATCATCAAAGATACAATAAACTTCGCATTGATCGAAAATTAAATGGTTTTCTAATACATATTTGTGCATACAACTAAAGTTTCACAATTTATTGACCTATTTTTGCGTCTTTTCTGTAAAAGGTATGTAGTTACTAGTTATTTTAGAAGCTTTTCTGATATAAGGTTCTGAAACGAATGAATAAGCAACAAAAAATAACACACTAATGTAGATCTAATTTCAGATACTAACAAAAGAGGAATATTTACTTGCCTGAGAATCAAAATTAACCAAAAAATAGGACTCCATGACTTTTGCAGCAAAACAGGCCATCGCTCTTACCTTTGCATCGAATGTACGGATTGTGACCGCAGTATATTTCTTTCCAATCTTGATGTATCCTGAATAATGAAGAATAATGAAGCACTTTTTTATAAAGACATTTGAATATTAAATTATAATCCTTTTTTTATACAGACGCTGCTTAAGATCCAACTCTTTCACCTCGCGACCATCTTATAGCAGAAGACTGGAAAGATTTAATTTGACTACTTTGCTATACCGCAGAACAAAATCTGAACTTATCTTCTTTTATAAATTTTTGAATGGTCTCATAGATATACCTTTAACCAGTATGTATACTTACAAGGCATGTAATGGCCGGACGTCCAGATACACTTTTCATTTACCCAGAAAACGAAGACAACCGTTTGTTCATTTTTTTCGCTCTACGAACCGCTAGGAACTATTGTGAACTGCCTAAGAATGTTTAAAATTCCTCTAATATATCTACTTAAAAAACGAGTTTAACTTCGTCTTTCAGATCTGCTTGGTATACAATTACCAAATCTTTGAAACAGAATAACAAGTTCTCTATTTGTTTTCATTTCTTTGTCCTTGTTTTTCTTTAATTTCCATGTGATTTCACGTTTTAATTAATGTATGAATCTAAATTTGTTGCAGTAGCGGGCAAGAAGCCCGCATCTTAGACTTCTTTTTTTGGAATGTTTACTGAGAAGGTTGTTGATATTATTAGCAGTCTTAAGCACGCCTTTTTGCACCTAGCGAGCAGACTTTTGTTGTAGCAACGTGTTCAATCGTGTTCATTCAGTAGGCATTTTTAATGAGTAGTCAGTCCAGCTTAGCATCGTTTTGGGTTTGGAGTCGAAGACTCTCGCCTTCCGTTGTGCGAAATCAAGAGGTCAATAGCCTGGCGTTTCGCCTCGTCATTGGAGGTAAGACGAAGTATAGGATGATGCTTTCGTTACTTTTACAGGCCAATCTAGCATCTTTCTTCTTGTAAGAGCTATAAAACCCACATTACGGTTCTTTTGATACCTATCATGGATTATTGAAGAAAACATTTTTCTATCCGCCACTTGAATCCGCACTTCATGAAAAGCTCCCTTTGGACGTTAGAATCGAAGACGGCGTTGTGGCCAATGTGGTAGTGTCCGGTGAATATTATGCTATGGGTTTTAAACTTAATTCCACCCCAAAGAGCCTGAGAGGCAATGTGGTAGTGTACGGTGAATATTATGCGATGGGTTTCAAGCTTAATTCCATCCCAGAGAGCCTGAGAGGCAATGTGGTAGTGTACGGTGAATATTATGCTATGGGTTTTAAGCTTAATTCCATCCCAGAGAGCCTGAGAGGCAATGTGGTAGTGTACGGTGAATATTATGCGATGGGTTTTAAGCTTAATTCCATCCCAGAGAGCCTGAGACGCAATGTGGTAGTGTACGGTGAATATTATGCGATGGGTTTTAAGCTTAATTCCACCCCAAAGAGCCTGAGAGGCAATGTGGTAGTGTACGGTGAATATTATGCTATGGGTTTCAAGCTTAATTCCATCCGAGAGCCTGAGAGGCAATGTGGTAGTGTACGGTGAATATTATGCTATGGGTTTTAAGCTTAATTCCATCCCAGAGAGCCTGAGAGGCAATGTGGTAGTGTACGGTGAATATTATGCGATGGG
This sequence comes from Allodiplogaster pararmata, assembly GCA_964056735.1. NCBI lineage: Eukaryota > Metazoa > Nematoda > Chromadorea > Rhabditida > Diplogasteridae > Allodiplogaster > Allodiplogaster pararmata. Next base: position 10,595,747 of record OZ057407.1, read on the forward strand.
TTTTAAGCTTAATTCCATCCCAGAGAGCCTGAGAGGCAATGTGGTAGTGTACGGTGAATATTATGCGATGGGTTTTAAGCTTAATTCCATCCCAGAGAGCCTGAGAGGCAATGTGGTAGTGTACGGTGAATATTATGCTATGGGTTTTAAGCTTAATTCCATCCCAGAGAGCCTGAGAGGCAATGTGGTAGTGTACGGTGAATATTATGCGATGGGTTTTAAGCTTAATTCCATCCCAGAGAGCCTGAGAGGCAATGTGGTAGTGTACGGTGAATATTATGCGATGGGTTTTAAGCTTAATTCCATCCCAGAGAGCCTGAGAGGCAATGTGGTAGTGTACGGTGAATATTATGCGATGGGTTTTAAGCTTAATTCCATCCCAGAGAGCCTGAGAGGCAATGTGGTAGTGTACGGTGAATATTATGCGATGGGTTTTAAGCTTAATTCCACCCCAAAGAGCCTGAGAGGCAATGTGGTAGTGTACGGTGAATATTATGCTATGGGTTTCAAGCTTAATTCCATCCGAGAGCCTGAGAGGCAATGTGGTAGTGTACGGTGAATATTATGCGATGGGTTTTAAGCTTAATTCCATCCCAGAGAGCCTGAGAGGCAATGTGGTAGTGTACGGTGAATATTATGCGATGGGTTTTAAGCTTAATTCCATCCCAGAGAGCCTGAGAGGCAATGTGGTAGTGTACGGTGAATATTATGCGATGGGTTTTAAGCTTAATTCCATCCCAGAGAGCCTGAGAGGCTATGTGGTAGTGTACGGTGAATATTATGCGATGGGTTTTAAGCTTAATTCCATCCCAGAGAGCCTGAGAGGCAATGTGGTAGTGTACGGTGAATATTATGCGATGGGTTTTAAGCTTAATTCCATCCCAGAGAGCCTGAGAGGCAATGTGGTAGTGTACGGTGAATATTATGCGATGGGTTTTAAGCTTAATTCCATCCCAGAGAGCCTGAGAGGCAATGTGGTAGTGTACGGTGAATATTATGCGATGGGTTTTAAGCTTAATTCCATCCCAGAGAGCCTGAGAGGCAATGTGGTAGTGTACGGTGAATATTATGCGATGGGTTTTAAGCTTAATTCCATCCCAGAGAGCCTGAGAGGCAATGTGGTAGTGTACGGTGAATATTATGCGATGGGTTTTAAGCTTAATTCCATCCCAGAGAGCCTGAGAGGCAATGTGGTAGTGTACGGTGAATATTATGCGATGGGTTTTAAGCTTAATTCCATCCCAGAGAGCCTGAGAGGCAATGTGGTAGTGTACGGTGAATATTATGCGATGGGTTTCAAGCTTAATTCCATCCCAGAGAGCCTGAGAGGCAATGTGGTAGTGTACGGTGAATATTATGCGATGGGTTTTAAGCTTAATTCCATCCCAGAGAGCCTGAGAGGCAATGTGGTAGTGTACGGTGAATATTATGCGATGGGTTTTAAGCTTAATTCCATCCCAGAGAGCCTGAGAGGCTATGTGGTAGTGTACGGTGAATATTATGCGATGGGTTTTAAGCTTAATTCCATCCCAGAGAGCCTGAGAGGCAATGTGGTAGTGTACGGTGAATATTATGCGATGGGTTTTAAGCTTAATTCCATCCCAGAGAGCCTGAGAGGCTATGTGGTAGTGTACGGTGAATATTATGCGATGGGTTTTAAGCTTAATTCCATCCCAGAGAGCCTGAGAGGCAATGTGGTAGTGTACGGTGAATATTATGCGATGGGTTTTAAGCTTAATTCCATCCCAGAGAGCCTGAGAGGCAATGTGGTAGTGTACGGTGAATATTATGCGATGGGTTTTAAGCTTAATTCCATCCCAGAGAGCCTGAGAGGCAATGTGGTAGTGTACGGTGAATATTATGCGATGGGTTTTAAGCTTAATTCCATCCCAGAGAGCCTGAGAGGCTATGTGGTAGTGTACGGTGAATATTATGCGATGGGTTTTAAGCTTAATTCCATCCCAGAGAGCCTGAGAGGCTATGTGGTAGTGTACGGTGAATATTATGCGATGGGTTTTAAGCTTAATTCCATCCCAGAGAGCCTGAGAGGCAATGTGGTAGTGTACGGTGAATATTATGCGATGGGTTTTAAGCTTAATTCCATCCCAGAGAGCCTGAGAGGCAATGTGGTAGTGTACGGTGAATATTATGCGATGGGTTTTAAGCTTAATTCCATCCCAGAGAGCCTGAGAGGCAATGTGGTAGTGTACGGTGAATATTATGCGATGGGTTTTAAGCTTAATTCCATCCCAGAGAGCCTGAGAGGCTATGTGGTAGTGTACGGTGAATATTATGCGATGGGTTTTAAGCTTAATTCCATCCCAGAGAGCCTGAGAGGCAATGTGGTAGTGTACGGTGAATATTATGCGATGGGTTTTAAGCTTTATTCCATCCCAGAGAGCCTGAGAGGCAATGTGGTAGTGTACGGTGAATATTATGCGATGGGTTTTAAGCTTAATTCCATCCCAGAGAGCCTGAGAGGCAATGTGGTAGTGTACGGTGAATATTATGCTATGGGTTTTAAGCTTAATTCCATCCCAGAGAGCCTGAGAGGCAATGTGGTAGTGTACGGTGAATATTATGCTATGGGTTTTAAGCTTAATTCCATCCCAGAGAGCCTGAGAGGCAATGTGGTAGTGTACGGTGAATATTATGCTATGGGTTTTAAACTTAATATATATATATATATATATTTTATCGACATTTTGCAATGCAAAGTTATGGTGAGAGACATTGTAAATAATATTCAAGTGTGGCGAGAAGTAAGGCAAATATCTAAAGTAAGGCAAATATCTAAAAGTAAGGCAAATATCTAAAGTAAGGCAAATATCTAAAAGTAAGGCAAATATCTAAAGTAAGGCAAATATCTAACGTAAGGCAAATATCTAAAAGTAAGGCAAATATCTAAAGTAAGGCAAATATCTAAAGTAAGGCAAATATCTAAAGTAAGGCAAATATCTAAAAGTAAGGCAAGTATCTAAAAGTAAGGCAAATATCTAAATGCTACTAGTTATTCTCCAGGTCACATATCACATTCTCGTTACGGAGACGATTTATAAACTGCTCTACTGTTCTTGAATTCAGTATTTCACTCGGGATTACGTAAAACATTCTTGAAACACGTAAACCGAAACAATTGAATCTAGACGTCGAAGAAGTACATTCAATAGCAATACCATTCATATTAGTGCGGGTAGAGGAGGTGCTCTTGAAAATGAGTGATTTTTCAATAATAGACTTGTCATTGAAGATCTTCCAACCCATTTTAAGGTCGGCAATCACCCTTCTTTCGGCTAAAGTACTTAGGCCGATTAGATTCAGACGATCTCTGTAACATGGAAGGCTGAGAGGATAATCAGGCTGTGGAAAACATCGATAAAAGAGTATTCTAGAGAAAGATCTCAAAACCTTTTCTAGGAGATCAGAATCCTTCCGGTATATTGGATTCCATAGACAAGAGGCAAATTCTAGATGAGGTAGAACATATGTATTGAAACACTTAACAAGTACTTGGGAATCATTGATGCTTATAGAGCGGAGCATAGCATACATCGCTTTAGTAGCCTTCATAGTTCGTTCAAGAATCGCGTCATGTCTGCGAAGAGATGGTACTAGTTGGACTCCAAGGTCTCTCACTTGAGTAGATACTTTTAAAACACAGTTATTTAGGTGATAATTGAAAGGAGGAGAAGTTTTGCCTAAGCGTAGATGATAGGTCTTGTTCGAAGATAAAGAAAGATGGTTGGCTACGCACCAATTATACACATTATCTAGACAATTCTGCATTTCGATAGTTCGTTCAGTTATATTGTGAGCACTGTGAGATACATATAACTTAATGTCATCAGCGTATGCTTGATAGCGTATATTCGGATAAGGGATAAGCACATAATTCAATTCGCTAATGTATAGAGAAAACAGAAGTGGTCCTAATACGGAACCCTGTGGCACGCCAGATGTCACAGGTTGAGGAGCAGATATTGTCTTGCCCATTCGTACAGAAAAAATTCGACCGTCAAGAAAAGATTCTAGCCAAGACATCAAAGATAGGGACAAACCGAAACGTGCAAGTTTTGTCAATAACTTAGGTATACTTATCGTATCGAAAGCTTTGGTAAAGTCTAGATAAATCACATCGATAGATAAGCCTTTACTGATATCTTGTGTCCAGTCGTCTTCACAGACTAAAAGATTAGTAACAACAGAAGCACGGGAGCGAAAACCATGTTGATTTTGAGGTAACAATTCGAATTTCGCTAAATGTTCATCGATGATAGCTCTTATCAAACGTTCCATGACTTTAGAAGCAGGGGAGAGAATGGATATTGGTCTATAAGAGGACGGTAGGGAAGAGTCTTTCGCTGACTTAGGGATAGCAGTAATCAGAGAATGTTTCCATACGGAAGGTGTCTTACCAAGCCATATAGAGAAATTGAGAATGTGAGTGAGCGGAAGAGCGAGTGATTTGGCACACTTTTTGAAAACTATTTGAGGAATTCCATCCGCACCGACGCTACCAGTAGGTTTGAGCTTGGAGACAACTCGGTAAACATTACATGGCAAGAACAAATGATCATCTGGTTGGGGAGGAATAGAATCACCGTAGATTGGAGGAGGAAAGCCATCGTCTTTAGTGAAAGAAGATGCAAACTCGGAAGCTAATAAATCACATTTCGAGAGAGAATCAACAACAGTACAACCAGTAGCAGTTTTCAAACAGCGTGGGGGAGCTGATTTAGGTTTAGTGAGGGAAGCAATATGGCGATAGAGGTCAGCTGCTCTCTTCAGTTTTTTCCTCTCACAATACTTATTCCATTTCTTAACTTGTTTGAAAAGGTCTGAACTAGCTTTCTTATAAATAGTGCGAATGGAGGGTATTGTAATATCAAGAAAAAGTGAATTTCTGTATTTGATGAGTCTATGTATATAGGAAGGATAAGAGGCAAATGGAGAACGAGGGAGTCGTCTCGGAACATGTAATTCTATCGCATCATGCACTATTTTACAGAAACGATTATACAAATCATCAATATCATGAAAATAGTCAAAACGATTCTCCCATTCTATACTTGAAAAATATTCATTCAGTGCTTCAAAATCAGTTCTAGCGAAATCAAGAATAACATCGCTTTCAGGAAGTGCAAAGGAAAATTGCAAGGTGAACTGAATTCCAGAATGATCACACGAATGAAACGGTGGAATGATGCAAGGGCTAGATACAATATTCTTCTCAGTTGTCAAAAGCCAGTCTATACATTTGGTATGGCGAGTCGGATCATTAAGCATAAGATTATAGCCAGCAGTATCTACGAAAGACCGTAAAATCGTATCAGAAACAATTGACGGATTAGTTAAAAAGTCGCTGTTGAAGTCTCCTACTACGATAGCTGGGAAGTTACAAGATGCTGTTAAGTCTACTAACAAATCACATAATGTAGTAGTTAGTTCAGCATTGTAATTTGGAGGACGGTAGCAAACTATTATACGACAGAATGAGTTTGCTAAGAACAAATCAACCGCAACAACTTCACATGTATCACAAAATGATTGTCTAGCGAAAGTTAAATGATCCCGCATTATGAGAGCCACACCTCCTCCTCTAGAGTCTCTATCATTTCTAATAACTTTGTAAGGAAGAAGACCGGTAATTTCTGAATCAGCTACTCTAGAGTTAAGCCAAGTTTCACTAAGAGCTACTACATCTGGTTGCTCTATTTCAAGAAAGGAACGGAACAATGAAAGTTTGTTTTTAATTGAACGAATATTGAAATAGAAAGCTTTCAGACCGGTACATGATCTCAGTTTGACGTCTTCGGCGTAGGATTCGTCTGGCTTCGAATGAGGGCGCTGCTTGTTCGTGCCGACTTCGGAGCTCGTACTGTTATGTTCTGACTGCTTCGAGCATTTGGAAAGGCGGAGTAGCGCGGCTGTGCTGGAGATCGTCGCTTTTGGTCTGCTTCATTCCGGGGCATCAATTCACCATCGAAGATGACGTAGTCTTTTCCTTCCAATAATAACTTACGTTTCTCTTGTCTTAGCAAGTACTCTCTCTCTCTTTGCTCTTTAGTGAGACTGGGTCGGACATTGATTCCTTGGAATTGATTATTCTTGCGTAGTAAGGCACTCTTTGAAAGAAACAGTCTTTGATGTCCTTTGGTGGGGAAGATTACTTTGAGAAGTCTAGACGAACTCGTTCCTGGCGTATTCGGCGGCTTTCCCATTCTGAAGTGAGAGATTACACCGACGGCGATACCAGATGCGTCTAGAAGACTGGTAATGAGTTGAGAATCGTGCTGAGTCTGTGCGGAAGGACGAGCATCGGTGTTTTCAGGAGCCCTCTCGATGACGACGGAGCGAAGCCTTTTCTCCTCATCGATCTCCTTTCGGATGGTCTCTTGGCTGACGGAGCTTGTGTAGAACTTGTCGAAAAGAGCGTTGCAGGTTCTCAGGAGAAGTACGACGTGGAGTGGAAGAGAAGGTGTCTTCTCTTCCGCGTCAAGAAAGTCTTTCAGAGATTTTTGTAGGAGAGCTGCATCTTCATTTGTTGTCGAGGCCGACATAATTGCAAATAGGTAGTAGAAATGGAAATTAATTGGAGCAAGTAGAAAGGTCACCGCTCGATATTGAGAACAGAGTGGTGAGTGAGAACAGAGTGGTGAGTTAATTCCACCCCAAAGAGCCTGAGAGACAATGTGGTAGTTTACGGTGAAAATTATGCGATGGGTTTTAAGCTTAATTCCATCCGAGAGCCTGAGAGGCAATGTGGTAGTGTACGGTGAATATTATGCGATGGGTTTTAAACCTAACTCCATCCCAGAGAGCCTGAGAGGCTATGTGGTAGTGTACGGTGAATATTATGCTATGGGTTTTAAGCTTAATTCCATCCCAGAGAGCCTGAGAGGCAATGTGGTAGTATACGGTGAATATTATGCGATGGGTTTTAAACCTAATTCCATCCCAGAGAGCCTGAGAGGCTATGTGGTAGTGTACGGTGAATATTATGCTATGGGTTTTAAGCTTAATTCCATCCCAGAGAGCCTGAGAGGCAATGTGGTAGTGTACGGTGAATATTATGCGATGGGTTTTAAGCTTAATTCCATCCGAGAGCCTGAGAGGCAATGTGGTAGTGTACGGTGAATATTATGCGATGGGTTTTAAACCTAATTCCATCCCAGAGAGCCTGAGAGGCTATGTGGTAGTGTACGGTGAATATTATGCGATGGGTTTTAAGCTTAATTCCATCCCAGAGAGCCTGAGAGGCAATGTGGTAGTGTACGGTGAATATTATGCTATGGGTTTTAAACCTAATTCCATCCCAGAGAGCCTGAGAGGCTATGTGGTAGTGTACGGTGAATATTATGTGATGGGTTTTAAGCTTAATTCCATCCCAGAGAGCCTGAGAGGTTAAAAATTTTTGATAGTGATTGCAAGATTTTGAAACTTGCTTTTGCTGCTCTACGAACTAATGGAGCGTTAGAATTCAACTTTTCACTTTGCAAAGTTATCTCTGCAAAGTGATCCCGTTAAACGCTTAACGGGATGCGGCCGGGATGCGGCCTAGAGCGTTCAACGGGATGACTTTGCAGAGATTACTTTGCAAAGTGAAAAGCTGGATTCTAACGCTCCATTAGTTCGTAGAGCAGCAAAAGCAAGTTTCAAAATCTTGCAATCACTATCAAAAATTTTCATAAAAGTGACATGAAAAGCAGTCATTGCTTCTTCCATCTGATTCAAGCAACAGGTTAAACATTCTAGAACTATTCACTGATCTCTCAGTCATTTTATTCTGCGTGTTCAAAGGTCAACAATGAGCAATTTTTTCACCGATACTCGCGTGGAAACAAGACGTTTTCTGATTGATTATAAAATCAAGTAACCTCTTTTGAGCAATCCATTATTTTTTGCCATAATTCTCTTCTCAATTCTGTAAAAAAAGTTATTTGTTTGTTTTCCTAAACGAACTCAACACATACATATGTATATACAACTTAAAACCATTTGTGCCTTTTGAGTTCTAAAGCTGACGCTTTTGTGGCTTTGAGAGTTACAGAGCAAACTAAATTAAGAATAAAATCTACAACTTCTTCTCAAATGAACGTTTGAAATGTATTCAAGAATCTATCAGTTACATATAATTTTTTTTAGAACAACTAGACATTTCAAATGCTCGGCAATTAATCGGGCTTGTAATAATAAAGAGAAGAGCGAGAGGTAATAATAGGGCAAGAAATTTAATGATAAAAAGATGGAGATACAGTTAAGAGGGCAACCTTGCAAAGAATGGAAGATCTGCTGAAAGAAACATAATAACTCCTGGTGACCAAAGTTCTGGAGACTATTTTTTTCTTCGATAAGCGAATTCTCTAGCTTTCATGGAAATTAACGAATTGCCTAGTTCGAGAGATCGTGAGGAGCTTTGTTTAGTAGAAACGCTACCTACTTGAAAGGCACGCTCTCCATTTTGAGCGCCGGTCGCATCATCAATTGAGGCAAGACATCGTCCCACTTGTAGATGCCTACCTTCTCTGTCGTAGCAGGCGGAGGACAACGAGAAGCTCCGCCCTCCTGCTGCGGCCATCAATTTATGATGTAATAAAAAAATTTAACGATTACCACACGAACAAAAGCTAATCATTAGGCGGGATCAAAATAAACCAATTTTTTCTCACAAAGTTACAGCACATTACCAATCAAATCGCCGAAGACGGAAAGCTCATTGGTGTGTTAATACTGTATGAGAAATCAACAAATGCTCAATTGTAAAGTTTAGAGGCAGTGGAGTATGTTCAAGGCGAATATTCATGCTCTGTCATTTGCAAAAACTAAAACAATGTTATTGAGCCCTTGTTATAGCGATACTGCCCGGATGAACGATGTTTGTTAGTTTGTTTTGATAAAATGGGCCACCCTGAACATATTTTTTGTTGATGACGCGCCCTCTCTAGATCCTCTCTAGTTTGTTGATGACGCGCCCTCTCTAGTTTGTTGATGACGCGCCCTCTCTAGTTTGTTGATGACGCGCCCTCTCTAGTTTGTTGATGGCGCACCATCTCTAGTTTGTTGATGACGCGCCCTCTCTAGTTTGTTGATGTCATCTCTAGTTTGTTTATGACGCGCCCTCTCTAATTTGTTGATGTCATCTCTAGTTTGTTTATGACGCGCCCTCTCTAGTTTGTTGATGACGCGCCCTCTCTAGTTTGTTGATGACGCGTCCTCTCTAGTTTGTTGATAACGCGCCCTCTCTAGTTTGTTGATAACGCGCCCTCTCTAGTTTGTTGATAACGCGCCCTCTCTAGTTTGTTGATAACGCGCCCTCTCTAGTTTTTTTGATAACGCGCCCTCTCTAGTTTGTTGATAACGCGCCCTCTCTAGTTTGTTGATAACGCGCTCGCTCCTGGTAAAAGTTAGATTCCGCCATGTAAACTAGTGTTTTTCCTGGAAGAGTTTGTTTTGACATTACTTAAATAAAGTTAACAATGTTTTTGTAGAGTTTGTTACATGTCTGATTGGAAGTTTCAAAAACGTACCGAACTGCGCATCTTCGTACCGAATGAGAAACAAATCAATTAACTGAGAAATTAGGGAAGTCTGCAGAGACGAGATAAAGTTGTTCTCTCGACTTCGGAGTGTAGAGTGGATTCTCTGAAAGAGCAGTTGTACAAGTTGATCAGATTTGTTCCACGCAAAGTACAGTACCGCCCAAAATGTTATAATATATAGGGTTATTGAAAATAACTTTTTTCAAAGATAAAATTCAAAGCTCAAATTTTCACAGAAGTTTTTTTGGGTGTCTGTACCGTACCGGACGTCGTTTTGAGTGATTTATTATTTATCTCCAGGAAATACACCGAAATTGGTATATCTTCCATTTTTCAGTTTTTCTCCATGATTTTTTTTAGTTGATTTTTTTTGTTTACCGAACTTCATTCATAAAAATTTTGTTTCAAGTCATGGTTCGAACTGTTGGACATCGAAATACAAGTAAAAGAATGCATGAAGCTGTTGTTGCTGGGGCGAAACAGGGCCGGTCACAGAGCGAGCTCGCTCAGCAGTTCGGGGTAACTCAGAGCGCTATCTTCCATATCCTCCGGCGTTTTCGAACCCAGGTAAACGAATTTTCTACAACTGAATAACTTTGGAACACAAAAAAATTGCAGGGACGAGTCATCGTGAAGACAAGTTCGGGGAGACCCCGCGTAACTTCGAGGTACATGGACCGAAGCATCCTGCGCGCATCTCGCGAAGACCCGAAACGCACTGCTACAGACATTCAAGCTGTCATATCAACGCCCGCGACTCCTGCTCCTTCAATAACTACCATCAAACGCCGTTTGCAAGCCGCTGGAGTGAATGGAAGGCGGCCTGCAAAGAAGCCTTTCATCAGCGAAAAAATCGTAAAGTTCGAGTTCAGTGGGCTTAGGATCACCTCAGTTGGACACGCCGTGAGTGGTCTCAGATTGTTTGGAGCGATGAATCCAAGTTTAATATGTTCTGCAGTGACGGTCTGAGGTGGGTAAGACGTCCAGCGGGCAAGCGTTTCCTGCCGCAATACCAGTCGCTCACAGTCAAACATGGCGGTGGTTCTGTGATGGTCTGGGGCTGTTTTTCCGCCAGCGGCATGGGTCCACTGAGACGTATTGTCGGAAATCTCGATCGTTACGGTTATGAGAACATAATGGAAAGCACTATGCGCCCTTGGGCCCTCTCCAAATTCGGTCGTGGGTTCACCTTTCAACAAGATAACGACCCGAAACATCGACCTCAGCACGTTCAGAACTGGTTTCGTCGTCGGCATGTGGATGTTTTGGACTGGCCGAGCCAGTCTCCCGATTTGAACATCATCGAAAATTTATGGGAACATTTGCAACGAAAATTGACGGGAAGAACATGCAGAAATGCTGATGAAAAGTTTAAGCAGCTAGAAGAGGAATGGAAGGCGATTTCGCAGGCAACCATTGACTCTTTGATTGATTCTATGCCTCGTAGATGTCAGGCAGTCATTGACTCGAAAGGATATGCCACCAAATACTAGAATATTTGTTTTATTACTTCGAAAAAACTGAACATCTCTATAAGCACTTTTTACTATTTCCATTTTTTTTACGAATAAACCTAATAAAGCATTTTCCAAACTTGTTCTATTACTCGAAACATGTGAATTTGGCTTGTTAAAAATATCTGAAAATTTGATCTTCATTCGTTTTTTTTTGAAAAAAGTTATGTTCAATAACCCTATATATTATAACATTTTGGGCGGTACTGTATGACTATGTTAGTTTTTCTATCACTGATTTATTGCGTCGGACCCGGGCTCTCTTAGCCCCTCTTTACTAAATATCAAAATTTTACTCATAACAACTTGCCAAAAGAAGTTCAACCGGAACCTATTGAAACAGAAACAATAGATACGGCGTAGTTAGAGACGAGGGCACTGTATTATTGATATTAGAGAGAAGAAAATACGAGAACTTCAGCATTAAAAAATTACAAATTCACTGTTTCTACGCTATTCACAAAAGTCTGTTTCGCTTCAGCTCAGAAATACTCTTGTGCTCTCTAAATGGGGCTCATCAGTGAATTCCCAGAGAGTATATCTACTTTAATTTTTGTAGAGATGGTACTGAAAACGAAAAATATGTTCAGGGTGGCCCATTTTATCAAAACTGCAAGATTCAATCCAGTGTTCTCCTTCCGATAGGTGCGGTCTTTTTTAAATTCTTAGATCTACTTTTGTTCTTATACGGAAGTTTTTTTTAGCTCAACAAGCTCACTTTGCAGGTAAGGGCAGTTTTTCAACAACTACGTAAAGCAATCATTCGATTTCATAAGCTTAAATACACAAATACCCGCATCGAGAAAACGCTTCATTTCTTACGTCAAAGTGTATGGAGGACCAATAAACGATACCAGGAGCTAGGAACACTTGATGATTGTGCGAGAAATGGACGCTTCTGATCGCACTTCTGGATTGATCAAGGCCCTGCGAAAGGCTTGCTCGAAATCCTCGACGGAGAATCAACAAAATGGCACAGCATCTCGGAGTCAGTCGGATTTCGCTTCAGAGAGTTGTGAGAGAGCATCTGAGACTTACGTGTTATCGTACGAAAAACGCCGCTATCTTATCTCCCAATAGCCAGGGGCAGCGGTTGTAGAAGTGCAGAGATCTTATTCCTTGGACGTGGACTGCATCTCATTTGAGAACAGTTTTCTCTCACGAGCTGTTTACCGTAGAAGAAGCGTTTACAACCCACAAAACGTGCGTATATTAGCTAGGAAATCTATTGCTGCTGATGAAGCAGGTAGACACGTTCTTCGAGCCTCCCATCCATCTCAAATCATGGTTTGGGGTGATGTCTCCACAGCAGGCAAAACTCCTGTAGTATTCGTCAAGCCTGGAGTCAAGATCGACAAAAATGCTTATCAGAAACACATCCTAGAAGACTTACTACTACCCTGGTTCTGTTCTAACTTCAGAAATCAACCCTTGACATTCCAGCAAGATTCAGCTCCGGCTAACAGAGCAAGACAGACATAAGAGTGGTGCAAGAGGCATTTTCCTAGCTTCATCTCCGCGGCCGAATGGCCATCGTGCTCGTCGGACCTGAATCCTATGAACTACTCGGTGTGGTGTGGACCTTGAAAGCAAAATCAATGCTCGTCTTCACAAGAATTCGCAGTCACTCAAGCACGCCTTGCTGAAGAAGTGGGACAATATCGAAGTCAGCTACCTATGTATGTCAAGTGATAGATGCATTTCCTTAAAACTTCGCGATTTAGTTCGCGCCAAAGATGGCCGAATTGAATCAAACTTCACCCCGTTTATTTTAATACTTTGACCCAAAAAATATTACAAAATAACCTTGATTGCTCTTTTCGTAAACAAGCTATCCGGTAAAAACATGGTAACAGGTAGTATGGGCCACCCTTTATATGCGAGCCGATCACTACGACACAAAAATATATGCTATTTTGTGCACTGATAATACTCAAATAATTAACCTAGTCATACGAATACTATAGTTATAAAAATGGGTTAGAAGTTATTCCACCGAACATATCTCTCTGTCAACTCTCCATACTCTTATAATAAAACAGAAGATTGGTGAGGGAGTGGAAACGGGTCGGGAGTGTCGTGTGGGGAATGAAGAAGGCACCGCTCCTGAAACAGCCGGCTGGAAGATACTAACTTTATCGAAAAAAAAGAAAACTAGGTTTCTCAAGCATTACTGGTTTTTTAAATAGAAAATAGACTCGAAAAAAAGACTAGAGTCTTAGAAAATGTAATAAATAATCAATAAAAGATTTAACAGAATGAGTCAGACAGAGGAGAAAACGAGAAAGATGTGCATATGTATCTAGTATGTAGTATTTACATAGATAGAGGGAGAGCAAAAGAAAGGAGAAATCTAGACGAGAAAAAATTCATCGTTTTATTCCAGTTTTTTTTAAATCAGCTTTGACATTGACTTTGACTTCGACAAAAAAAATTGTAAAAGAAACACAAATTAATTTACATTAAATTACGTTTAATTAAAAAATTTGCGTATCCGCCACTTTTTGGATTTCGTTTCTACTGTTAGCTCTTACTTTCTAATACGTATAGGTGTGTATTTTCATTGTTTATTTTTCACTTTTACCCAGATCGGTGAATTGGATAGTAGGCTACAGTAGGCGGCGGCTCTTTACTGTAAGACGTCAAGTTGTCGAACCGTAACCTTGAGCAGTAAGTTAGTTGAGTATAACTGATTAGAAAAATATTACTCAAGTTTAAGTTAATTTTGTTTAAAGTTTGTTTTTTTGTGAATTATGTGTGTTGGGATCTGAGAGACTTCGTCCTTTACATATAAGAGACAAGTCACACCTAGCTACATATGTGGATCCATGACACTTTGTTACACGACAGTTTGTTACACGACAGTTTGTTACAGGGGCTTTTGTTTTTAGTGTGTTTCAACTACTGTATGAATCGACAAAAAGTCAAGAAAGGGAGAAATTTTTTCATGCGGTCTCTTCCTAAGCCGTACGGCCTCGTCAGCATACATTTTAAATAAGTCTAAGCGAAAAAATCTGTGAAGGGCGTGTAACAAACTGTCGTCTAACAAAGTGTCTTGTAACAAACTGTCGCGATACCACATATGTATTCAGCAATCTTGCTCCACCCAACGAATCATGTTATTTGGATTTTATTTGTAATACAAAAGTTTACTTGAATACCTTAGAGCTCTTTTTTGGTGTCCTAATCACCCTGCTCCTCTCTGTTAATAAAACAGATTCAGCCCGGGTTCCTAAACTTTTTAACAACCTCCGTCTTTTGAAACCACCAAGCAAGTTAAACTTGGCCAAACTTCACAAGTGCCAGCTTGATTATAAGATGCTCGTGAGAACATTAACACTAATTTCGGTGATACTGACTTCTGTTCTATGTCCGCACATTCACGACCAGTACGTTGAATATTGAGCTGCTCAATCCGCCAGTCTTCGTGGAAGGAAGATACGGATTCTACGGATATATATTTTTTCTGAGTTGCAGTGCTTCAAGAAACATCCCAAAACTTCCATGCTTCTTCTCTTAGTAGGTAGAAATTTTTTCCAGGCCAACGCCCTTGTCAATCTTTGCTTTCTTGTCCGCTCTTCACGGTTTCGCCATATTCTTTATTCACGATATTTCGTATCAGTCAGCTCAATCCTCTGACTAGCATTCTCATTCTTTTAAGGTGCTCCTCCGTAAAGTAAGTTGATTGTTTGAAGGGTTCTATGAGCGATTAAGACCACTTACGAGAGATAAGCTTGACGACCAGACAGTAGCTCGGCCATGTGCTTTGAGAGAGTTCCTTTGACTGCAAAAGACAAATAACTTTGTGTTTACTGAAGTAGTAGATACAACATCGGCTGATGTCACAGGATCGTCGCACACGCATCAAAAGCTTTAGATGATCTTTTAATAAGATACTTAATATAATAGAGCTAAAGGTCATCAAGAGCTTCACGATCTCGTCTAGGCCGACCTTTTTCCTCGCCCCGCCCTTAACTCTCTTTGTTTGATCACATGCCATATCTCGCTCTTTCTTGAAATCGCAGTCCCTTGAATCTCTCTCCTTTCCACCTTCTTCTCGGGTTTTTACTAATCTGGGCTCTCTTTCCAATTTACCCGTTGTTTTTGACTACTAATCGCATTCAACGGTCAGAGCTAAAAGTTTCTGAGAAATTTTACGGAAAGTTGACCCCTTTTATAGGTGGTCTACACACTACCATTCTGTAGAATAATTTATGATTCCATGATCCGTTTATTCAATAACTAAATACTAATACGCATATGTTTTTCATCTTTTCATTCTGTTCTCATTATTTGTTGTTCGCAATGTCTACAGCGGTCAACGTTGTACACGGTGAGGCATAATTATAGCGTGAAAATGGGACGCAATTTGAACAGTTCTCAAAATCAAACAATTCTTTTTTCATGCATTTTTCTTATTTGTGAATGTTCTGTCTTTTGTTCCTGAAACTTTCACTATGTTTGGTCAACTTGGAATAGAATGATCGCCGCACGTCCGATTCGCACTGCAATCCTCTCAATGCACACCCAAGGTAAACGACGAGCGGAAATCGCTCGCATGCTGGAAGTGCAACATTCAATCGTACATCGAACCATAAAAGTTTCGAAGAAGTTGGAGGAACTCAAGACCGTCGCCGGAGTGGTCGACCTTTGACGGCTACCTCGTTGAGAGTCATCAGGAAGGTCAGAGAACGCATTCGTCGAAGTCTCAAAAGAAGCATAAGGAAAATGGTTCGTGATATCAAAATTTTCACCGAAGTCGGTACAGAGGATTTACGAGGCTCTAGGGACGACCCGTTATCGATGTCGGAAGCGAGCGATGCTCACCAAACGGAATAAAAACGTAAGAAACAAAAAAGCGCGCTCTTTGTTGGCATGGGCACGCACATCTTCAGTGATGACAAGCTTTTCACTGCTGACAAGCTTTTCACTGTTGAGTTGAAGCTGCATTCAACTCTCAAAACATACGCGTTTAGGCTGTATCACCAACTCTGGCAGGCGTTGGTGGCAGAATCGTCAACAGAACTCAACATCCAGCTCATATTATCGTCTGGGGAGCAATCTATGTGACAAGAGCCCGGTTGTTTTTTTTATAGCCTCGCGTCAAGGTAGATTGCCATGTCTACATCAAAGCCGTGCTAAAAGATGCTCTGAAACCTTGTGCAGATGCACACTTCAATGGCAGTCCCTACGTCTTTCCGCAAAACCAAGCAACTGCTCATACAGCCAAGTCAGTTCAAGAGTGGTGCACGGCGTCCCTTCCGGCATTCATTTCAAAATATGAATGATCGGCCTCGTCGCCTGATCTGAATCCTCTCGACTATGCGGTTTGGGGGGACATGGAGGCCAAAGTCTGTGCTTCTCTTCACCAAAACTTGGAATCTCTGAAAGCAGACCTGAAGAAGTACTTAGACAATCTTTCACCGGGCTATCTTCGTGCCGGGACCAAAAAATACCCTTTAAGACTACGCGCTGTCGTACGAGAACGGGGAGACAGAGTCGAATAAATTTGATACCACTTGGTGATGTAAGTATCATGAATAAACATACATACAGTTGAGGCAAATTGTCTGAGCACCATCAACCTCTTTTGATCTCACTACCACCACCTCGGATATTTCATTTGTGGTTCTGCAGGTTTCTTATATTAAAATGAAGCAATTGAATCAAAATTAATTTTTTTAAGTCTGAAGCCATTGAAGAAGTTTAAACAAAATGAACTACCAGTTCAACAAAGGACTAAAAAAAATTCTGTTCTTATGAATTGGAAAATTACTCGGCAAATGAACTTCTACTGAATTTTCATTAACAATCAGTGTTAATCTTCAATTTTTCTTTTTTTTGCGTTTCTAAACCTCTATATGTTTTCTGTTTCTTTCTCTTTGCTTGTTTTTCGTTTAAAAAAAAGAAACTAACCGGTTCGCAAACAAGAAAAGAACCACGCGGAAGCAGTATTCGGTTACACAGCCAGATGGCGCAGTTTAGCGGAGACTCTCGGCCCATGAACCATCTGAGAGTTGGCAGAATTATCTTCTCATCTCGCAAGACAGGCTCACCCGCACAGCAACTAGCAAACTCATCAAGCTTATGGGTGAACAACTGATTCCGATTCTCTGGTCACCAGGAAGTACCACATTGCGATAAAATGACGGCTATTCGCCCCAACTGTATATTTTAAACATCGTTTCATTGTCCCCTTTTTTATTTCAAATAACTACTCTCTTTCTGCTCAGAAACCTCTCATATGTAAGTTCTCTGATAACGACGGTTTCACTCTCTTCCCTTTTTTCAACGTTCTCTACTTATCACTCTCTTATTCGCATTCTTTTTTTTTACCGTTCCTGAGTTTTTATGGTGGTTGTTTTCCAATTTTTTGACAAGAGTGATATATATGTTTATATATATGTATATTATGATAATTTTATTTAAATTTATCAATATTACGTATGTCACTAAAAATAAAAGACTTGGTGGCTGCCAAAAGTATTAATGTCTGTAAGTATGATGACACCTTCCACTTAAAGAGCATTCGCCTCTGCAATTACTCTTTCATCGAAAACCGTAAGCATGCAGTTTTTATTTAATTCAGAAAACTGCATTTTACTCAGAATTTATTAATATTGGTATGCATGTATCACTTGGTTTTCGATGAAAACCTTATTCTTTGTACAAAAAGGCGAAAAAACCTTCCGGTCAGAAGAGACATAGCGTGCTTGTGGTAGTAGCGAAGCTCTTTCGATAAATCATCATCTTTATCTGGCTCGTTCCTGCATTTTATCACTATTCTTAGCGTCAGGGCATTTCTCCGTCTGGGCTTCATGAAAGTCTTGTTATCTCTTGAATTTTTTTTTCAATTCGTCACTGCCCTACTTATCAGTGTGTTATGAATAATTATCTATGTTTCTAGTGTTAAAATATACAAATATGTATACCTGTAGTTATCAAAATATACAAATATGTATACCTGTAGTTATCAAAATATACAAATATGTATACCTGTAGTTATCAAAATATACAAATATGTATACCTGTAGTTATCAAAATATACAAATATGTATACCTGTAGTTATCAAAATTTCAAAACAAAGCACAGAATTTTAAGTTCTATACGACAAAATAGATTAGAAATTCGGTAAGAGTGCTAGGAAAATGATGTATCATGTGATGTATGTGATAGCTCACAAAGGTCTCAGGTAGGACTCGAGAACGTAGCCCGTTCGCTTGAAAGGAGTAACGACTTTAACCGATCGAGGGGCCTCACAACCGTCTCCGAATTTCCGTCGACTGCAAAAAGAGGTACGTCGGAGATTCGAAAGATTCCAATGCAATTCAGGTATCACGAATTTTCGCACCAAGGCCACTTACACCCTAAATTTCTCAATCGCGTTGTTTCCATGTATTTTTTCATTGGAATTTGTGCTAAAGCTCAGGTAAAGATTGCGCTAACGAAGCCGTATACAACGACCAGCCTTATAATGAAGCTTTATAGAAAAAATATTGCTAAACCTGGGTGCGAGTTGTCGTGGTGCGAAAAGTCATGGAACCAGCTATTCAGCTTCCACTTGAGAGAGTAAAAAAAACTCGTGAACATGGGAGGTAACAAATTTTCATTTTTAGATCTCTTTCTTTTTGCTAAACTAGTTACCAAGCCTCTTCATTTACTCATCCCCCCTTATAAAAACTACGAGACATCAGCAGAAAGTTTAAATATGCAATAGCCTTATCATTTTATGCTTTTTGACTCCTTAATCGACATCGTCATTCACACGAGCAACTAGGAAAACTACCAATCTCAGTATATTTTTTGAGCTCTGGTTGTCTGAGTGGTTACAGATAAGGGGTAGTATTGAGAGATCTAAGATGAACCCAGGGGTAAATTTTACCCTAGTATATTGTAGACCTAAGTTCAATTCAGTTCTGTATTCAGAGACAAGACGTGTGAGAGCGTCTCAGCTTTCCTAATAAACTTTAGTATAAAGTTTACCTTAAGTTCTACTCTCTGAATTCCATTTTGGCGAAACTACAACTTAGTATAAAGTTTATCATAAATTTTATTATAAATTTTTGTCTCTGAATACGACCCCAGGTCTACACCCCTTCGACATTTTTCTTCTTCGGCGTCAGATGCGTCCGGAGAAATTGTTTGATGTCCTTTGCAGGCCGGTGCCTGTCGCGCTGCACCACGCGAAGGCGGACATCGTTGCAGCGCTGAACTCTGGACATCTGCTGCATGGCCTACTCTAGACACCCGCTGCTTGGCCTACTCGATCGAGCTACCCTTCCCCGACATATGAAGACGAACCTCGTTTTGGGCTGCAAACACACCGTCGATAGAGCCAAAGCAACGGTGGCGGATGTGAGCAACGGAATTAAAGTCTCGGTACACACGCTCTTAGTCGCAGAGGAACGCGCCAACGGTCCCGGCATCCAGAGGTCCCGGGATCCTTGGCAATAGAGGTCCACTCATCAAAGGTCCCGGCATCCTTGGCATTAGAGGTCCACCTGACATCAACGACGAAGAAATACTTCTCCCTCGTTCAACAAGATGCACACTCAGTCAAGTTTGCTCAGGATACAGCAGATTCACGCAGAAATATCCACACCATATAGACGAGACAATCGCCGATACATGCCTAGACTGCCCAGGGACCCCACATGAAGTACCTCATCTCTTCTCATGCGAAGCCCGACCGACTTCACTCTCTATCACCGTTATATGGCTCAAACCGAAGGAAGAGGCTTTCTTCCTACGTCTCCTATGACTCTTCGACATCACCCTTCGAACATCCACTCAATCTTCGACACTTGTTACCCTGCCTTCTGATAATTTATTCTTGCTGCAGTCGATTCGCAACAGGGAGTGTCAGCCTTTTCTCAGACTTTCAAAGTTCAACTCCCAACTTTTTTTTCTCATCAAAACAAAGCTGAGTGGTCCTAAGATCATTCTGTACTCTACATAGCAACAACACCACAAAACTCAACCCTATCTTCTCATTCTACCTTCTGCACGCCAGAAGTTTACTTCAAACCGCAACTTCCGTGAATGTCATTATAATTGAGTCCCTCCTTAATCTGTGTTAAAAACACTCAAACTAGTATATGGTCCCCGTTCTTCTTAGAAATCTTCCAACTATCACTATGCTGACATGCTGGTTTCTTTTAGTATTTATAAAGTAACAATATTTATAAAGTAAAAATTCCGAGAAAAAATGGTGACTAAACACTAGTTTAAATAAGATTCTCGAAATAAATTGTCTTCTATCTTCAAAACATTTATTAAGTTGCTTGCCATGCGATACTCCTTGTCTATCCTCTCAGTAACCCGATTATAACTGGACTCGTTGATATAGACCTAGTAGGGGGGCCCTAAAGGGGAAAGAGAAGGGGGAATGAACTGAATTCAATAAAAGCAGAATGCACAGTTTATTAATAGTTCTGTGTGAGCTGTAAGTATTTAATTTCACGAATCACGCCCTACGGCAATTCCCCTCTCCAACTCATCTTCACCCCTTCTTTTGCATGGCTTCCTGCCCTTCTTAGCGGTTAGTTTTAACTAAACTATAGATTTTCCGTCACCTTTACTCACAAAAAAACAGTGGTTCAGAAAACAGAAAATTAAATCCAACAAACGTGGGATCGTAGCTGAGAGCTACAACATGCGTCCCAGCCTTGACAGAAATGTGACCTCGTTTTTTTTCGCCGTAGTAATCCCATATGACCTGGAAAACCTATGTCTATGGGCTCGACACCGCTTTTTGCACGATAAAGTTATGAAAACTTATTCTATAACAGAAAAAAGGTTAATTATAATCTTCACTAAAAATGCTGCGAAGTTCACTTCAAACTTGTTGTGACTAGCTGTGAGAGTTGTCTCATCGATCACAATGCGCGACGTATCGCTCGTGTTGCCCGCCGTCGTCTCCTCCGCAGAGACTCCGGCCACTCTCGTCAAAGATTCCGCACCGCGCGCATCGATGTTCGTGGTGGAAACACTCAATTGTTCATTGGATGACATCCAATCAGTGAATGTGAAAAGACTGCAGTCGCCTCAGTGAAGAGAAACAGCCCTTCACGGTGACTCGAAATAATGGAAATGAAATCGAGATTACGACTCATTCAGTTCCCTTGTTTCTCTTTCTCCCTCTCTTTCTCTGATTCTCTTTCATCATAGTTCTCTTTTAATTTCTCTCTCTCTCTCTCTCTTTATTTTTTCTATGGTTATTCTGTTTTTTCTCTCTAAAATAGTCAAATATTTATTACCGCAAAGATGCCACTTTTTTACGTCTAGTTCACCGTTATCGTGGTATGAACAAGCTTTTTCTATGCAATAACATCATTCGACAAGAGGGCTAAGGTAAACATCAGTCTGAATCAAGTTTTTCACGGCTCACCATAATGAATAGAAGTGAAAAGTGTGTGTCTCCAGAACTATTGACACATGGAATTATCCTTTCCAAACTGTATCATCTGCTTCCCCTAAATCGTTCAAAAACTCTTAAACTTCCGGTATCTATGATCATAACCGCTTCCAAACTACGCCTCAATTGAAGTATACCTTCTCCGCTTCATTGTTTTATCTACTGAACTTGCACCCGCGACAGTCATCCATTGTAAATGTAAGTATAAATATCTTTGCAAGGAATAAAGAATGAATGAGGAATGAATGAAAAAAGAAAATTAATGAGTAAAGATTTTTTTTATAAATTATACCTACAGAGCTTGAACCAAGTTCTGGTCCGCCCCTGAGCCCCGACAGACCTTGAGAATCTCTGGAAGGGGCTCATGAGTGAGAGCCCAGATAGTTAATGTAAGAAAATGATGTTAATGTAATATGTGTGAACGTGTGAACAAAAACAAGAAAAAAATTAAATAATAAAACATTAAATTGAAGAATAACCATGGTTGAACCTTAAATTGAAGAAATGAACTAACAATTCAAGTTTAATTCTAACAAGTAACAAGTTTATATTATTCTAACAGTTTGAACTAACAATTAATAAAGTGAAATTTAAAAAATAAAAGAATTTTCAATCTTAGAAGATTATAGATGAATAAATGAAGGGTTATATAGCTGCCTAAATTATGAAGGTGATCAAAAGATCATGATATCTTTAAAAGATCAATTAAAATAATAACCTGTATGCGAAAAAAGGTCATTTAGCCTCGAATCGCTTTGATTGAGATTATTAAAAAACTGTGTGAAATTAGTTTTTTAGCTGAAAAAGTAATACTCATGTATATTGTAAATTTTTGTCATAGAACAATAAATATTAAAGAAATGAAATGTAGCACTAAATGGTATTTTTCAAATAATAACATTTCTCATTTGAGAAGTTGTATAAAGTTATGAATCATGATGTTATTATTGATTGTATATTTAGAAGATAACTAAGGGTTGAGAGTAACATTTTTGATTAATTGTGAAAGTATTAAATTTTCCGGGTAATTGTTTTCTTTTTATCAGATGAGTCCATGTGTTTTTTCAAGAAGTCAGTGATTTCGGTACAATTTTCTGCGAACCTTAAGGTTTCGCTAAATATTGTGTTTAGTGTTCTGATGATATTTTTCTAAATATGAATTCCATCGTTGCTAGTATGAGATCAGATTCGAGTTGAGGCATGGTTTCCATGTAGCCTCATAGATCCGAACCATTCTTTCTTGTTGCGAACTATTTTTTCGGCATATGACTTTTTGAATATGACTCTCAGTGTCAAAAGCCGTCCGGAAACGTGCCAAGATGTTTATCAGTCTACGAGAGAAACATCGGGCTCTTCTCCTTCTTTCTTTTCCTTCTCGTCTTCATAAGCGGTAGCGCTTTTGACGATTTTGGACTTAGACTCTGAAATTCAAACTCATGAACTTATTTATGTTTCAGTACTTCTTTCGAAAACCTTAAACATATTCTTCACTGAAAGAATCGGTTATGTGGACCAGAAAAAAATGGGTTATATTCTACGCAGTCCATAGGGAGAAAGTAAAACATAAAAAATTCCCCTTGTCTCATTAGTCCAGAGCAGTAAAATCAGCGATTAAATGGTACTCAGAAAAAAAATAATGGATAAATTGGGAGAGGAGAAACAATACGATATCCAAACTCAAAGTTCGGTTATTTTTCATTCTGACCATGTTCATCTCCATCCTGGTCATGTTTGCCGCTTTCTATGTTGAAGAAGTCAGGAACTACCGCCAGGGTCTGGTAGTTTGGGTCCGTGCTTGCTGAATGCGAAATTCACCAAATATGGGACACTCAAAAAAGAAAGGCGGCTCTTTTATAGGAATTCAAGTCCTACTCTTCACTACCAGTCAATTTTTTTTTACCGAACCGTAATTTTTCCAAACTCTTTTTTCATTTCTTAGTCTTTTTTTTAGCGGATGTAATTGATTCCAGCTCTTTTTAATTGAAAGAAAAAAGTTACGAGTAACCTGCGACGGCATTTTTGTTGTCTTTCAAATTTTCGCTTTCGGCGAAAGAAGCATCAACTTCAGCCATGGTCTGGTTCTTATCTGGAACTCGAAAATCTTCGAGCTCATTTCTACGGTTAAGAAACTCGGTTAGGCAACCACACATATAAAAATCATAGTAATCGGTTGGAGATTACCATGGTGATTGAACTCGTCCTAGTCGATGTACGTACCGCCCAAAATGTTATAATATATAGGGTTATTGAAAATAACTTTTTTCAAAGATAAAATTCAAAGCTCAAATTTTCACAGAAGTTTTTTTGGGTGTCTGTACCGTACCGGACGTCGTTTTGAGTGATTTATTATTTATCTCCAGGAAATACACCGAAATTGGTATATCTTCCATTTTTCAGTTTTTCTCCATGATTTTTTTAGTTGATTTTTTTTTGTTTACCGAACTTCATTCATAAAAATTTTGTTTCAAGTCATGGTTCGAACTGTTGGACATCGAAATACAAGTAAAAGAATGCAAGAAGCTGTTGTTGCTGGGGCGAAACAGGGCCGGTCACAGAGCGAGCTCGCTCAGCAGTTCGGGGTAACTCAGAGCGCTATCTCCCATATCCCCCGGCGTTTTCGAACCCAGGTAAACGAATTTTCTACAACTGAATAACTTTGGAACACAAAAAAATTGCAGGGACGAGTCATCGTGAAGACAAGTTCGGGGAGACCCCGCGTAACTTCGAGGTACATGGACCGAAGCATCCTGCGCGCATCTCGCGAAGATCCGAAACGCACTGCTACAGACATTCAAGCTATCAAATCAACGCCCGCGACTCCTGCTCCTTCAATAACTACCATCAAACGCCGTTTACAAGCCGCTGGACTGAATGGAAGGCGGCCTGCAAAGAAGCCTTTCATCAGCGAAAAAAATCGTAAAGTTCGATTTAATTGGGCTAAGGATCACCTCAGTTGGACACGCCGTGAGTGGTCTCAGATTGTTTGGAGCGATGAATCCAAAATTAATATGTTCTACAGTGACGGTCTGAGGTGGGTAAGACGTCCAGCGGGCAAGCGTTTCCTGCCGCAATACCAGTCGCTCACAGTCAAACATGGCGGTGGTTCTGTGATGGTCTGAGGCTGTTTTTCCGCCAGCGGCATGGGTCCAATTAGACGTATTGTCGGAAATCTCGATCGTTACGGCTATGAGAACATAATGGAAAGCACTATGCGCCCTTGGGCCCTCTCCAAATTCGGCCGTGGGTTCACCTTTCAACAAGATAACGACCCGAAACATCGATCTCAGCACGTTCAGAACTGGTTTCGCCGTCGGCATGTGGATGTTTTGGACTGGCCGAGCCAGTCTCCCGATTTGAACATCATCGAAAATTTATGGGAACATTTGCAACGAAAATTGACGGGAAGAACATGCAGAAATGCTGATGAAAAGTTTAAGCAGCTAGAGGAGGAATGGAAGGCGATTTCGCAGGCAACCATTGACTCTTTGATTGATTCTATGCCTCGTAGATGTCAGGCAGTCATTGACTTGAAAGGATATGCCACCAAATACTAGAATATTTGTTTTATTACTTCGAAAAAACTGAACATCTCTATAAGCACTTTTTACTATTTCCATTTTTTTAACGAATAAACCTAATAAAGCATTTTCCAAACTTATTCTATTACTCGAAACATGTGAATTTGGCTTGTAAAAAATATCTGAAAATTTGATCTTCATTCGTTTTTTTTTGAAAAAAGTTATGTTCAAAAATTCCATATATTATAACATTTTGGGCGGTACTGTACGTTAGCGGTTTGCCCATCTTGATTCCTATGGTGGTATTAAAACATTTTTGGGTATGCTTAATGCTCAGGCAACTCATTCGTATTCTCGCTCTCTCTCTCTCGCTTTCCCTCACTCTTTCTCTCGCTCTCGCTCTCTCTTTCTCTCTCTCGCTCTCCCTCACTCTTTCTCTCTCTCGCTCTCCCTCACTCTTTCTCTCTCTCCCCTATAAATTCATAAAGAGACAGTCGATGTGCTTGTCTACATATACTTGTGCTACTCAACTGATAAAAGGGGTACCACGACAATTCGCATCCCACATCTAGCATCGCGAAACTTTGTATCCAACCTTTGACACTACGATATTTCGCACCGCGACATTTTGCACCGAAAATTTTTCGCATCCGGCAGTTCGCAGTGAATTGTCTAGGCTGTTTTCCACTATTATTCACTTTTTTTCGCTTTGGCAAAGGTTACGCTAACGAGGCCGTCGTACGGCTTAGGAACGAGACCGCATGAAAAAAATTCATATTATTAACTCTTTGTCTTTTTTCTGTGTATTCAATCACCACTTCTTGAATTTGCTAAAATAGGAAATCCACTTTGATTACGAAATGTCGCTATGCAAAATGTCGCAGTTCGAAACAATGGATGCAAAATGTCGCTAAGCGGAAGGTCGTGGTGCGAAATGTCATGGAACCTATAAAAGAGGAAAACAGGGTACCACGACATTTCTTACCATGACAATTAACACTCTAAATTTAACAATCGATACATTTCCATGTCTTTTTGATTGGAATTCGTGCTTACATTCAAGTAAAGCTTACGCTAACAAAGCCATTAAAAAAACTATACAACGACCAGCGACATAAATAGAGCTTTGGAGAAAAAATATTCCGAAATCCGGGTGCGAGTTGTCGCGGTGCGAAATGTCGTGATGCGAAAAGTCATGGAATCGAGAAAAAAAGAAGTAAAAACACTGCTAAACGATGAACCTGTAAGGCCAGGTTTTATTTTGAAGCTTTCGCTGTGGATGAAACAGTTGTTGATGTCTGCCATGGTTTGGTAACCGGGGTCAGCGGCTCCTGCCAGATTTCACAAAGGATTTGATAAATCCGACTCAAATCATGGTGAATTATCATAAGAGAGAAGCAATTTTGAGAAAAAGGGGTCTAGAACGAAAAAAATGAATAAAGTGAGTATAGGTCACAAGCAGTTTAAAAAAAGTCTTGAACTATAACTAGTAAGTAACTCGAGTGAGCGAAGGATCTACAACGAAGAGTGAGTAAGAGTAATAAAACAGAGAAGATTTGGCAGGTGAGATAAATATTAGCATGCGGGATTTTCACAATTTCACGCCAATTTAAGCCTAGTTTTTTAGTGCAAAAGGTTCCGATCGGTTATTCTACCCTCGGTGAGAAATGGTTCATTAGACTACAACAAGAGATGAATGGAAATTCAATTTTTCTCTTCGTACTTCAAAAGCTGTTTAGTTTTGCACCAAGCCAAAAATGAAGCCCTATTCCAAAATAACTGCTTGAAAGAATTAGTTCAAGAAAGAACCTGCGAAGCCGAGTTTCTCAGGAGGAATTGGATAAGTAACTGAAACGGTGCCGGACTGTCCATTAGTCATCGCAACATTTACTAAACGTATGTATTTTGCTTGACACGCTTTGGAGAAGAAAAATTAGTTTTTTAAAAAATTATTTTGTTTTTTCCAAAGCACAAACTTTTCAATTAGTTTTTTTTAAAATTTAGTTTCTCCCAATTTTATTATCCTAGAACACTTAACACTATTTTATTTATCATTTTCTATCAAAAATGGTACGTGCATACGTACCATTTTTTTTTTGGAGCAGTTTAAAAACTTTTTTTTTAAAAAGCGTCTGCTTATTTGAATGGTTAGGTGGAGGAGCTATGTAGAAGAAGCGGGCGAATTTTTATAACATGACCTCCTAAATCTCTTAATCTCTCTTAATCACGCTTTCTTTTTTCCTCTCCACCCATCGCTCGCTTTATAATCTTTTTATCATCGTATTGGATGGATGATATGGTGAATGGGAAGGTATGGAAAAAAAAAGAGAGTAATTGTGGTCGGGTTGAGTTGTCTTCTACCACTAACGGGGTAGGGCAAGCATGATAATTGGAGCTGTTTCAAAGCAGAAGTTCCGGGGTAACGAGTAGCAGAACAATGATGAGCATTTATTGAAAAAAGTTTCGGTAACAGCCGTTCATGAAGGAGGGAGGAAAGAAGAATGAAGGAGGGAGGAGAGAAGAATTCATATCATGTATGCGAGCGCCACTCAGAAACGCTGTCATTTTCTTTTTCTTTGCAATATTACATACCATCAGAGTGCAG
The DNA here is from genome assembly GCA_964056735.1 of Allodiplogaster pararmata. Classification (NCBI taxonomy): domain Eukaryota; kingdom Metazoa; phylum Nematoda; class Chromadorea; order Rhabditida; family Diplogasteridae; genus Allodiplogaster; species Allodiplogaster pararmata. The sequence goes on from OZ057407.1 coordinate 10,623,341, forward strand.
TTGACCTGTAATATCAGCATACTATGAAGTCTGAAGAAGCTCCAACGCGGCCAATATGTGTAATCTATATTTTCCCATACGTTCTCATAAAAAAATTTAATAGATTAGATCTCATTTTTTTCATAAATGCTTTTTATATATTGGATCGTCTCTTGTTACAGCATCTTTGAAGTTTGAGCTGCAAGAGTTTTTGAAGAAAAAAATTAAATTAAATTCGAAGTCTTACCGTGGTCAGCGTCTGAGTTTTTTCTCTCTTGTGAGGGTGGTCTGAATTTTTTTTATTTTCCACTGACTTTTTTTTTTAATAATAAAAATTTGAGTTTTTAGATGAAAAAAAATGTGAATAAAAATTTCCTTGCACTTGAGCGAATTCGTTTAAAAATCTTGATGTGTTTTCTGGATGATCTGCTAACAACATACTTTAGGAACTGCAGACTGGGCACACTCTGAGTTGAAGTGATTCGCGTTTTGGCCTCTCCTATTTGGAGATAACCCGGGTCGCTGTACGCTGCATCACAAAAAAGCAATTTCAACGTGAATAGGAAGTGCCGTACCGTTTCAAAAAGTTTCCACTTTGATTCAAATATTTTTACTTTATAACTGAGGGGTTAGGCCAAAAGAATAAGAGTGCAGGTGAAACATTCAAACTGACAAGAGTACCTGTAAACCACTGAACCGAGCAGTTCAGCATTTACTCAACATGTTCCGTTATATAGAGAAGCTAAATGATTTGATATGAAACCAACATTTGGCAGTTTCTTCTTCGATATTTGAATCAGCCGGTTCGAAGCTCCCTTCAAAAGTAATTTTTGTTCGCACATATTTGATGGACGTTAGTATTTTATTTGGTGGACGTTACTATTTTATTTGGTGGACGTTACTATTTTATTTGGTGGACGTTACTATTTTATTTGGTGACACTTCTATTTAAACGATGGACCAATAATTTTTCCCCCATATGTATACAGAGAAAAGATAGAAAAAGACAATGAGCTCAGTAAAGAGCTACAAAAAAGGCAGGAGATTTTTCTCATCAGACGAAACATTTTGCTGATAGCTGGACATCGTCAAGTAACCCAGAGGATTCTTCTTGCTGTCCGGGTGTTTTTGTGTGACCAACTGAGCGGATTGCAGGGCTTCCTTCGAGCCATCTGTGACTTGGTTCTTCATTCATACTCTACGTTTGAAATTTGAAAAAAAAGAAGTCGAAGCATTTCGTGTGGAGCTTTTAAAGAGTTTTAAGGTTTTTAGTTTCAATCTCATTTTCGGGAATCCTGCGTTAAGAAACCCATCATTAAACTCTTAGAGCGCCTTGAATAAATTCAGCTTTTCTCAACAAAAAAAATCGTTCAGATTGAGCTTTGTGAATTCATAACTTACATGACTACTGAAAATTAAATTGAAAAGATTGGCGACTCTGTTAAGGCTGCACTTAAGACTTAGCTCTCCATTTGCTCAATTTAATCCGTCCAACATGCGTTTAATAACTACGAACACGTTATTAATTGGCCATTTATTTGTTTTACATTTTAGATTATTGTATATTATTGTGTAAGTATTAGCCGTGCTCTTTACTAGCCCTAGTCGGGACGCAATATTGTCGCTGAGTAGTGCTGGAGACCCTTCTTCGGAGATCTCTCGTCGGCTGGAAGTCGCCCGCCAGACAGTGCATCAAACTCTCAAACGAGGTAAACTCACTCACCGTCCACGCTGTGGTCGTCCCACTACCGCTGCCACCTCATGTATCACAAAAATCGTCAAGCAACGCCTGAACCGCAACAAAAGCAGGAGCATCAGAAAAATGGCTGCTCAACTGGATACGTCATACGGTACGACGCGGTATGTTGTTCGAAAGAAGCTTGATAAGAAGTCATACAAGTAACAGAAGCGCCATGGTCTCATTCCTAAACAGCAGGAAGCTCGGCACGATAAATACCCTGCCCTCCTTGCTCGGACCACGACTGGAGAGCATCTCATGACCATTTTTACCATTGAGAAGACGTTCACCGTGGAGAGGAGCTACAACAAACAAAACAATATGGTGCTTGCTCAGTCTTCTGAAGAAGATGATACTGCCGGCCGAATCACGTGCTTCCCATCCGGAATCTATCATGGTTTTCGCTGGCATCTGCTTCACGGGTCGAACTCCCCTCTTTTTCGTCAGAAAAGAGACCAAAATAAATACGCAAATGTACATCTCAGAGATCTTCGAACATCATGTTAGGCCTTGGGCCTAGAGGCACTTCGGGACACGGAACTGGACGTTCCAGCAGGTCGGCGCTCCTGCTCATACAAGCAAAAAGACACTAGAGTGAATATCACAAAAGTCCTCCTCTTTATTCGCTGCCAAAGAATGGCCTGCTAATAGTCCAGATTTGAATTCAATGGACTACTCCATGTGGTTCATCTTGGAGAGTGAAGCTTGCGCTAAATTCCACAACTCGTTGTCCGGTCTCGAGCCTTAGCTTGAAAGAGCATGGGACCGAATTTTCCAGGAGGTTTTGCGGTCCGCGGTGTCTGGAGGCTGTCATTCGCAAAAGAGGAGGTCATTTCGAGAGAAGGTTATAGAATATTATCATATGAAGATAGTGAAATCGGTTGAGAAGAAGGTGGAATTTAGCTCGCATTAAAGGAAAATATGCGGTAAAATCCGTGTCTTCCAATATATTGATCACCCTGTATTGCGACGTTTGATACTTGGAAAAAAGGACTACCGTACCTGAGACTGTTTTATAGGTCAATTCAGCGCTTATGTGAACTTTTTCTCATAGAACTGAGTTGATGTAACCGGTGTCTTGAACACGTTGAAATCAAAGGCGCGGTTGAATTAATAATATCTATGAGATATTACTTTAAACAAAGTAACATGAAAAGGAGTCAAATGAGGAAAAGTAAATTTACTAGTTTTATCCAGAGTTCGCCCTTTTGTAGATACAATGGCGACCGGTTTTTTATCGGTTGCTTCTTTTCTGGGACTTTTATCGGACTTTTCTGCTCTGGCTGATCTGTCACTTCTGTCTGACTTTCCACTCTTGTCACTATCTTCATTCTTTGCCAATCTCTCGCTCCTGTCGATCTTCGCCTTTTTCCCACTCTTGAGAATCTTGACCGATTCGTTCTTTTTATCCTTAGAAGAGCCATCCTTTCTCGATGTCTTATTGTGCTTCTCAGACAGGCTTTTCGGGGAGCGAGACCTATTGTAGCTTGTACTCGGAGAGATCTTCTTTCCGGATTTCCCCTTTCTTCTCACCTGGAAGAACTACAATTCTTCGATTTTCTGAAGATTCTTCGATTTTTTGAAATTCCTGAAGAAATTCCGAGAAATTCCTAGCATCTGAAGAAGTAACAGGCAAAAAAAAAATCGAACTGAAAAAGAAACTTGATCTAGAATTCAGAAGAACAAATCATGTGATCCAAAAAAAATCATGGTCACATTATATCTAGAAAGGCGAAAGCATCGAATAAATCTTTATTACTGGTTAATCTTCAATTTCTCAGTTACACAATTTGACGCCTGCTTGAGATTACAAATGAGTACATTAACGCGAGGAGAAAAAAAGTTTTTTACCGAACGGGATCGAACCCAGCCATCTCCCATAAAGGGGATCGAACCCAGCCATCTCCCATAAAGGGGATCAAACCCAGCCATCTCCCATAAAGGGGATCGAACCCAGCCATCTCCCATAAAGGGGATCGAACACAGCCATCTCCCATAAAGGGGATCGAACCCAGCCATCTCCAATAAAGGGGATCGAACACAGCCATCTCCCATAAAGAGGATCGAACCCAGCCATCTCCCATAAAGGGGTTCGAACCCAGCCATCTCCCATAAAGGGGATCGAACCCATCCATCTCTCATTTCCATGGATTCCGCACGTTGAACTAGCTTTTTTCTGTGCGATGCATATAAAAATAACTAATCATGAGGGAACAGCAGTCTTTTGAGAAAGCGTGAGAAACTTTGAAATAAAAGAGATGATACAGACGATCAGAGAATTTCATCGCTAGCTTTCTCTGATAGTGCATAGATATGCGCATAGACTAAACTCGCAGTACGCGTTCATAAAACAAACTTATCGAGAACTGAACTAGACGCACGTGCTAGACTTTTGAAAGTACCAACCTCTCGGTCCTTTGTGCAAATCACAACGAGAAGAATCGAGGAAAGTATCACTGTCAGGAAGAACCCCGACACGACAGCCAAGGGTGGTAGTAACATGTTTGGCTACCACTTCTGACAACAAAAAAAAAAACGTTCGAAGAAGGAAATACCGACCAAAAATGAAGTGAACTCTTCACGAGAGCGATATCTTTCCCAATTCTTCGGCAAAATCTTTGCCGGTAAAGATTTTGCCATAAATAAATATGTTAAACAGTAATAAAAAAATCAATAAATAATTATATAGCACAATATCAAGGTTAATCATTACATTCAAACCGGTAAGAACCTGAGTGAGTGCCGACCGTCAGGGAGAACAAGAATGAATGAAAATGATGTGGTGAGATTTGAGAGACGCATTTATGAAGCGTTAGACTTGAAAAAAACACAATTCTAACGCTGTACAGGGTGTACCATGAAAGTACGCCCATGTGTTTTTCAATGTGTCTTGTGGTGATACTTGAGTTCATCACCATAGTCTTTAATTAGGAATTTGAAATTCCCGCTCGAATTCCTCTAGTTACTCTAAAGTTCGTTATTAGACGTAAAAAAACTCGTAAAAAATTATTAATAGTCAATCGCAATTTTAGGCCACATCATTTTGTTCTTATTAGTTAAAGTGGTGCTTTAATTAATTTTCTCGTTCTTGATCTTTTATCTTAACTTCTCTCTTTCTCTCTCTCTCTCTCTCTCTCTCTCTCTCTCTCTCTCTCTCTCTCTCTCTCTCTCTCTCTCATTTTACCGCGCATTGTATTGTGTGTTAATTAACTTAACAAGGGTTTATTTACCCAACTTTGAGAGGATACCCGGTCAGTCCCCCACTCCCACTTGCTCCCACTTGTTGCATCGCCTCGGCAAGCGGTGTATCACCTGGAATACTGGAATAAACAATGAATGAATCAAGCAGACTGCTCTAGGAGAGCTAGAGTTTTGTGTTTGTTATTGTTGTGGGTTTAAGTTAGTGTTTTAAAGTTTGTTAATCTCGAACACAAGTGTGCCATTACAAGAAAGTCCCGCGTGGCAACTCGCATTCATACCTGAAAGGCTCTATTGAGCACATGATGCATCGGCCGGGTAACGAACCCGGGCCGCTCGCGTGGTAGGCGAGTATTCTACCACTGAACCACCGACGCAGACAGCATAAGGTGAGCTAGAGGTTTTTGTGTTTCTTCTGTTATTGTTTTGTGTTTAACTTATTGCATTAAAGTTTGTTAATCCTCTCTATATATTATAGACGAATAAGCATCTCCGCAGACAGTTTTTTCTCTGGACCTCTCACTTTATGTTATCCATCGTCAAAAAATTAACAAAAAATTTCTTATTAGCATTAGTAGGCTGATGATATTAAATTATATAACGAAGTGCCTATGTTTTCAACTGATCTTGAAAATGAGGAATGAATAGATCAGATAAACAATTGTCAAATACGATAAAAAAAGCAATACATCAATTTGACTTTAATATAGCGAATTGAACGGAGAAAAAAAACAAACAAACAAACAAACAAAACTATATAAGTAGAACAATTTGAACGACAAAAAAAAAATTAGTTCTGAATTCATGACGAGAGAAGAGTAGATAGAACACCACTTTTTAATTGGGATTTAAAATATTTCAGGTTCATACTATTAATCAAGTTTCGAGGTAGTTTGCTGAAAAGGCGGGATATTCGCATTCCATAAGAGTTGTTTCTAGCTGTATTCTTGCTACCCTGAACTAATAAGCCATTTATATTAGTTCGCGTTGGAATAGTCTCTTTGAAAAATCGTTTTTTATCTATTATCGACAGTCCATGGAAGATCTTGAAACCCATAACTAAGTCAGAAAATATCCTCCTCTTGGAGAGAGAAACGAATCCAAGGCGGGCAAGTCGATTGGGGTAAGAAGGAAGAGTCCTCGTATTAACTTCATTTGCGAAACATCGATGATAAACTATGCGAGTGAATTTCCTTAAAACTTTCTCTATATCATCACAATCTCTTCCATAGTATGGATTCCATATATTCGAAGCATAGTCCAAGTGCGGCATTACGTAAGTTTTAAAGCACTTGACCAGTATACCAGGATCATTAACAGTTACCGCACGGAGCATAGCAAACATTGCTTTGGATGCCTTTTTAACTCGGTCTGCTACAGCCTCTTTCCTACGCAAAGAAGAAACTATTTGTATGCCCAGGTCACGTATCTGAGATACACATGAAATGGAAACATTATTTATACTGTATGAGGAATATAAAGATCGACCTCCAATGTGAATATGGAGAGACTTGGATGGAGAAAGAGATAGTTGGTTAACTAAACACCAATCGAATACGGAATCTAATGCTGATTGCAGCTCTCGAGTTCGTTCGCCGTATGAGTTCTTATCATAAGAAACATAAATCTTGAGATCGTCTGCGTATGCTTGATAACGAATATTAGGAAAGTTCTCTAGTACCTCATTTATATCGGATATATACAGAGTAAAAAGAAGTGGCCCCAGGACAGACCCTTGGGGCACACCCGATGTGGCATTCATTGGATCAGAAGTGACATCACCCATACGCACAGAGAAAGATCTATTAGTTAAAAAAGACTCAAGCCAAGAAAGGAGTGGGTCAGTAATTCCATAATGTGTGCATTTAGACAAAAGCTTACTTATACTAATGGTGTCAAATACACGAGAGAAGTCAAGGTAGATGACATCCGTTGAAAGACCTTTGGCTAACGAAGAGGTCCAATCATCTTCACATACTAATAAATTGGTTACTGTGGACGCTCCACGCCTAAACCCATGTTGATTGATACGTATAATAGAGTGCTCGGATAGATGATTGATTATGAAAGCTCTAACAAGTCGCTCCATCGTTTTAGAACAGGGAGAAAGGATGGAAATCGGACGATAGGAGGACACCAAGTGAGGTTCCTTGCCTGGTTTCAGAATAGGGGTCACCAGTGAATGTTTCCAGTAAGACGGTATTTGACCACAGATAATACAATAGTTGAAAATATGGGAAAGAGGAAGTGCAAGAGACTTAGCACATTTCTTGAGGACAATCTGAGGGATACCATCCGAACCTTTGCTACCCGTTGGTTTAAGCTTCGAGAGGCTTTTAAGAACAGAAGAGGGGAGAAAAATAGGAAAGGGGCTCATAGTAGGGGCCGCTTCAGTTTGCAATGCGATACGTTGGTTATCATCCGTAGTATAATGAGAAGCGAATTCGGTAGAAAGCAGAGAACATTTAAGTTTATTTTTCAATACTATGTCCCCTGTAGTATTCAATAGATATCGAGGAGGCACAGGTTTAGGCCGAGTGAGGGATGAGATATGTCGGAACAAGTCCCGAGAGCGAGACAATTTCTTCTTCTCACAATGCCTAGTCCATTTCATTATCTGTTTCAGTAGATCTTTACTAGCTTTCTCGTAAAGAGAACGGGTATTAGGATCGTCAATATTGTGAAACAGAGAGTTACGATATTTAATTATTCTCTGAATATGGCGAGGATAAGTGGCCGTGAGGGTTCGAGGTCTACGAATTGGAACGAATTCAGAAATAGCGTATTCAATAACGGCGAGGAAACGGCCGTACAGATCGTCAATCGAGAGGAAGTTATCAAATTCAGCTTCCCAGTTAACTGAATTGAAGTATTTATTAAGTTCATCGTAGTCAGTTCTTGAATAGTCGAGAACTGGTTCGGCTAAAAGCGAGTCGGTCACAATTGAAAGGCAGCAAGCGATCCCTAAATGATCAGAAGAGGGGAAGGAGGGAACAATTCTACAATTAGACAATAGCGAGGGCAGAGAAGTTAGTAGCCAATCAATGCAACGATTAAGACGTGTTGGTTCACGGCAGAATTGGGTCAAATCAAAGAGAGTAATCATGTCTACTAACAATCGATCGGACGAAGAACAAGGAGGAGAGAGAGTGTCACAATTGAAATCACCAGTCACAACTACAGGATAGGAAGTGGAAGAAAGAATATCGGATAAAGAATCACAAAAAAGTCTGGTCTCTTCATTGGTGTAGGACGGGGGACGATAGCAAACAACCAGACGTATGTAACCAGTGGTAGAAAGTAAGTCTATATAAACAATTTCCGAAGGAGAGCATAAAGAACTAGGCTTCAAGAACGTTAAGTGATCTCTCAATACAAGGGCAACTCCTCCGCCACGAGAATTACGATCAGCTCGGATTATTACGTAAGGAAGAGGACCAATTATCTCTGAATCAGCTATACGCGAACTCAGCCAAGTCTCAGTGACAGCAACTATATCAGGTTGTTCTTTTTCTAGATAAAGACGAAATGGAACTAATTTATTATAGAGAGAACGCATGTTAAAATATGCAAAGCTTAGCTGAATGTCGGGCGGTGACGGTGAAGAAACGGGCGGACCATCATATAGCTAGCGTCTTGAGGTGATGTTTCTGCTGCTGACCTCTGAGAATCTTTGCGGCTGAGAGGAGTTCCGAGGATTCGATGGCGAAGGCGAAGAATTCGTTGCGGATGTATGATCGTTTTGGTGGGGGGACTGGGCATGGAAGGGCTGGGCGTGACGGATTGGAACAAGTGTGGTACCCACAACTCTCCATTTTCTCTCTTCTTGATTCAAATTTCGAGCCAACAACTTGACCTCCTTCTCAAGTTGCAAGCCTTCTCTGGTTAGATCTTCGCGTATGTACGCGTGAGGGAAGGAAGCAAGGCAGCTTGGACGTCGTCTTCGGATGAGCTTTAGAGTCTCAAAACGAAGATCTTCTGAGCCTAGGAAAATCTTCAAGATTCGGCGTCGATTCTCGATTCTCCCTAGGCGCATGAATTGAGCGGTAGAGATTTCGGGAAATCCGAGTTCTTGGGAGAGTGAACGCAAGAACTGCCGGTCCGCTGCATTCGTGGCCGCCTCGGTTTCTTCTTCTGGAAGGCCGACGACGACCAAATTCTCCGCTTTTTCCTTCAGTATGACGCGGTCATCTGTTAGAGCTTTCCTAGCCGCTTCATACGCTAGCAATTGGGGAGGTAGATTTTGAGAAAGAAGGTTATGAGGATGGGCAGTTGCGATCGATTGAGTGGAAGACATTAACTGAGCTAAAGTCTTCTCAATTCTCTCGAGGCTTCCCTCCAACTTGGTCATTCTTTCCATTAAATTAGTCACATCTGCATTCTTCTGCTGAGACTCACCTTGGACGACCGGAATGCTCATCCTTTCGAATTTTTCCACGGCGGCCTCCAGTTTTTCCATCTTTTCTGCCAGACTTCTCATTTCTTCATTTTTCTTCAGGCAGTCGAAACATCCGGCTGTTTTCTTGACTGTGCGCTTTGGAGTGGGCATAACAGCGGGATATCGATTGGCTTAGAGAGCTTTTAATGGGTCGTTAATTGTGAGTTATTTTTTGTTAATTGTGAGTTAAATCTTTGTCTTTTTCATAAATGAGTACATGGATAAATGAATTAAATTGAATTGACACCATTTCTTGTTGATGACGTGCCATGGTATATCAGCTTGTATCCGTCTCCTATCGGCTTCGACTTGCTTCCTCTCTATTTCGTTTTTTTTTTGTATAGCAGCAATGTCGACCTTTCTCTCTCGTAGCATCGCGGCCAGCTCTCCACTGCGTCCTGTCAGTGTTCCAACATTCAATGTGACGAGGCGAATTCGGGCTGTACGCCGCGCAGACATACCCCGCCCATGGGTAGCTGCCTTTCCTCGCATATTTGACGGTCCTCTCAGACAAGGTAGAACTGCGTCGCTTCCGGGGGACGCCTTAGCTTTAGTGATATCGAAATGGCGCCTCAATTCGCGTGGCGTGGACTAACCCCTCTCCACCTAGCAACCTGACGGATAGAACCACTGCCTGAAGTGGACTCTTCCAAAGGGGCCCAATTTTAGCCTCAATCAGAAAGTCGTGATTCCGGTAGCAGAGCAGAGTGAGTTTACACCTTCCCACCGACTTTGAGGTATTGAGGCTTGGGAAGGCGGGTTGAGAAGTGAGGGGGAGGGGTCAAGTATCACAGAATTTTCGCATTGCATTTCCTCTCGTGTGGGGGGCTAAAGAAAAATTCAACTAAACTTCACTGTGATTTGTAATGATTCAGATCTTTGTTCTCGCTCAAGTTGAACGATTGAACTGAGATATGTGATAGATTCATGTAATGGGTCTCACCATCGACGCGTCAAACAAGCAATGTTCCGCGAAGACAACAAATTTCTATTTTTTAAAAAAATTGAACATGATTTCGATCGAAATATACGAGCACTTCATGATCTAATTCGAACTCTCTTCCTTAGCGAATGGCGAAAAATAATCTGTATCATAATAATCTTCCTCGCGCTTGTTCCCGCCTCGCGGCAGGGTACGCGATCCCCTGAGATGCAGGACAGACCTATCCTGGTAGAACCAGTGGCTGTCTGCTAGATCACTGCTAGTGTGATTAGCAGCAGTGGGGAGAGTCAGATTCGTGCATGAGCACTACCAACATTTCTTAGCCCCCTTTGGTTGGGGTGGATATGTCCGGGGTGGGAGTCGAACTCGGGACTCTTTGCACAATGGTCTAACACACTAACCATTATGTCACGCCCGGACTAAGAAACAATCTGTATCGCAGATGATAAATATTCATGAAGTGTAATCAAAAGCGTTGGTGATCATCCTTACATTTGCGATCGAACCGATGATTGGCTTAGACTGTCTCTCTATTTCCACTAGTCAAATTATCTCGAAAGTTGTATTATATTGTTTATTCCATGTACATAAGTCGGGAAGATGAGAAAAGGAAGAATGAGCTCGGGAAACATGGACTATGCTTTGGCGTAAGGCACCAAAGAGGATTTTGGCAGTGGGGCGGTGGAACTAAGTTGAACGCAAACTTTAAAAAATTATCATTTTAAGTTTAATTTAGGACACAGATAGTTAAATAGATCAATTGAAGATCATAAATTATTGAATTCTGAAGTTGAATTCAATCCTGAAACTTTGAATTCAAAACTGAATTCAATTGAATTTTTAATTGAATTCAATTATTGATTCATTTTTTGTTGATTGAATTTTTGATTCATTTGAATTGAATTCAAAAATTTCAAAAACTGATTTCAAAATTCAAAAAAAAGAAAGAAGTGGAATTCAATTCTGAAACTGAATAGAATAATAGACAGTTCTTGCTGAAAATTCTCAAACTAACCCTGGGTTACCAATTTTACGACACTATTTGACACTTTAAGAACACATATTTTGGTGTTCTAAATAGAATGTTTTTATTCGTCAATCCCGCGAGGCTCTTCTTCAACGGGTTTAAGTTGGGGTGCGCCTGTTATGCTGTTGATAACATTGAAACTCCAGCCATAAATCAATTTGGTAAGTTTTTTCTTTTGCTTTTACTTTCAGTAAGTTTTCAAGTTTCCTTTTTGCGAATTTCTTGCTCATTTACTTATTAGCGAATTTCTTTATTCGATGAATAATGAGATTTCACGTAATTTAAAATTAATTTGACAAACTAGTGCCTTTAGAAAATCGTATTCCTTTTTTTAAAAACCATTTATGAAACAACTAATAGAACTTAGTTGGTTTGCAACCAGCAGATCACTCACCAGGATGCTCAGGACTCAAAAACATCCGATGAACATTACAAATAACTAATGACTTCATGATGCCTTGTGAGAGCAGTTAGACTAACTCACCTAATTACTACTTGGGTGACCGTATTAATTCAACTGTCATCATGAATAGACTATGCTGCTGGGAGGTACTGCTGGGGGATTTTCCCATCAAGCCTTTTGCAAGATAGGTTGACCCGACATCTCCGGAGGTACCGGTAGTCCCATCAGATACAGTACCGTCGGGGCCACGTCACACAATGCTGCGCGCCGGGCTGCAATGTTTTTCACCTTTATACCTGGACTTCTGAAAGTACCATAATTAGTGCGAAGTCGAACACTGAAGATTAACAAAAAAGCACAACAGCCCATGACTAAAATAGTCGGAGTTTTTTAACTTTATTATTATCTATTTTTCTCACAGTTTTCGATATCATTTGCTGATGTGAGTTATGTTTTAAATTTTCTTTTTGCACTCAAAAATCTGGACAAGTTATAAGTATTCATGCTATTGAAATAAAATTGGAAAGGCTTGTGAAACTATCTTTCTTGCTTAAAACATTCGTCTAGTAAAATACTTTTAAATATCTCAACTATGACTCGATAAGACCTTTCCACTAAGATAGACATTTCAAGTATAACCTTCTGGTTGGACGAATCGATAATCCTTGCTACTGCACGTGAAAGGCACCTGAAAAAAAAACCACTATCAAGCGTAAACATTACGAATTAACCATCTAGAAAATAAAAAGCATTTTACGTAATTCGCCTCGGCTATTCTCACGCCTTGGCTATATTCTTGCATTAGATAGAAAGAGTACGTACCCAGTTTCTGAACAAATGAATCACGAATACTATAAGTATGGCATTCTTCCAATTGTTTCATATAAACCCAGAAGTCGCTATGAATGTGAAGAATTATGGGGCTTAAACGAGTCCTAAAGGGAATGCCTTCTGACCGGGCACTGTTCAATCGGGGCTTAAACGAGTCCTAAAGGGAATGCCTTCTGACCGGGCACTGTTCAATCGGGGCTTAAACGAGTCCTAAAGGGAATGCCTTCTGACCGGACACTGTTCAATCGGGGCTTAAACGAGTCCTAAAGGGAATGCCTTCTGACCGGGCACTGTTCAATCGGGGCTTAAACGAGTCCTAAAGGGAATGCCTTCTGACCGGGCACTGTTCAATCGGGGCTTAAACGAGTCCTAAAGGGAATGCCTTCTGACCGGACACTGTTCAATCGGGGCTTAAACGAGTCCTAAAGGGAATGCCTTCTGACCGGGCACTGTTCAATCGGGGCTTAAACGAGTCCTAAAGGGAATGCCTTCTGACCGGGCACTGTTCAATCGGGGCTTAAACGAGTCCTAAAGGGAATGCCTTCTGACCGGGCACTGTTCAATCGGGGCTTAAACGAGTCCTAAAGGGAATGCCTTCTGACCGGGCACTGTTCAATCGGGGCTTAAACGAGTCCTAAAGGGAATGCCTTCTGACCGGGCACTGTTCAATCGGGGCTCAAACGAGTCCTAAAGGGAATGCCTTCTGACCGGGCACTGTTCAATCGGGGCTTAAACGAGTCCTAAAGGGAATGCCTTCTGACCGGGCACTGTTCAATCGGGGCTTAAACGAGTCCTAAAGGGAATGCCTTCTGACCGGGCACTGTTCAATCGGGGCTTAAACGAGTCCTAAAGGGAATGCCTTCTGACCGGGCACTGTTCAATCGGGGCTTAAACGAGTCCTAAAGGGAATGCCTTCTGACCGGGCACTGTTCAATCGGGGCTTAAACGAGTCCTAAAGGGAATGCCTTCTGACCGGGCACTGTTCAATCGGGGCTTAAACGAGTCCTAAAGGGAATGCCTTCTGACCGGGCACTGTTCAATCGGGGCTTAAACGAGTCCTAAAGGGAATGCCTTCTGACCGGGCACTGTTCAATCGGGGCTTAAACGAGTCCTAAAGGGAATGCCTTCTGACCGGGCACTGTTCAATCGGGGCTTAAACGAGTCCTAAAGGGAATGCCTTCTGACCGGGCACTGTTCAATCGGGGCTTAAACGAGTCCTAAAGGGAATGCCTTCTGACCGGGCACTGTTCAATCGGGGCTTAAACGAGTCCTAAAGGGAATGCCTTCTGACCGGGCACTGTTCAATCGGGGCTTAAACGAGTCCTAAAGGGAATGCCTTCTGACCGGGCACTGTTCAATCGGGGCTCAAACGAGTCCTAAAGGGAATGCCTTCTGACCGGGCACTGTTCAATCGGGGCTCAAACGAGTCCTAAAGGGAATGCCTTCTGACCGGGCACTGTTCAATCGGGGCTTAAACGAGTCCTAAAGGAAATGCCTTCTGACCGGGCACTGTTCAATCTGGGCTTAAACGAGTCCTAAAGGGAATGCCTTCTGACCGGGCACTGTTCAATCGGGGCTTAAACGAGTCCTAAAGGGAATGCCTTCTGACCGGGCACTGTTCAATCGGGGCTTAAACGAGTCCTAAAGGGAATGCCTTCTGACCGGGCACTGTTCAATCGGAGCTTAAACGAGTCCTAAAGGGAATGCCTTCTGACCGGGCACTGTTCAATCGGGGCTTAAACGAGTCCTGAAGGGAATGCCTTCTGACCGGGCACTGTTCAATCGGGGCTTAAACGAGTCCTAAAGGGAATGCCTTCTGACCGGGCACTGTTCAATCGGGGCTTAAACGAGTCCTAAAGGGAATGCCTTCTGACCGGGCACTGTTCAATCGGGGCTTAAACGAGTCCTAAAGGGAATGCCTTCTGACCGGGCACTGTTCAATCGGGGCTTAAACGAGTCCTAAAGGGAATGCCTTCTGACCGGGCACTGTTCAATCGGGGCTTAAACGAGTCCTAAAGGGAATGCCTTCTGACCGGGCACTGTTCAATCGGGGCTCAAACGAGTCCTAAAGGGAATGCCTTCTGACCGGGCACTGTTCAATCGGGGCTTAAACGGGTCCTAAAGGGAATGCCTTCTGACCGGGCACTGTTCAATCGGGGCTTAAACGAGTCCTAAAGGGAATGCCTTCTGACCGGGCACTGTTCAATCGGGGCTTAAACGAGTCCTAAAGGGAATGCCTTCTGACCGGGCACTGTTCAATCGGGGCTTAAACGAGTCCTAAAGGGAATGCCTTCTGACCGGGCACTGTTCAATCGGGGCTTAAACGAGTCCTAAAGGGAATGCCTTCTGACCGGGCACTGTTCAATCGGGGCTTAAACGAGTCCTAAAGGGAATGCCTTCTGACCGGGCACTGTTCAATCGGGGCTTAAACGAGTCCTAAAGGGAATGCCTTCTGACCGGGCACTGTTCAATCGGGGCTTAAACGAGTCCTAAAGGGAATGCCTTCTGACCGGGCACTGTTCAATCGGGGCTTAAACGAGTCCTAAAGGGAATGCCTTCTGACCGGGCACTGTTCAATCGGGGCTCAAACGAGTCCTAAAGGGAATGCCTTCTGACCGGGCACTGTTCAATCGTGGCTTAAACGAGTCCTAAAGGGAATGCCTTCTGACCGGGCACTGTTCAATCGGGGCTTAAACGAGTCCTAAAGGGAATGCCTTCTGACCGGGCACTGTTCAATCGGGGCTCAAACGAGTCCTAAAGGGAATGCCTTCTGACCGGGCACTGTTCAATCGGGGCTCAAACGAGTCCTAAAGGGAATGCCTTCTGACCGGGCACTGTTCAATCGGGGCTTAAACGAGTCCTAAAGGGAATGCCTTCTGACCGGGCACTGTTCAATCGGGGCTCAAACGAGTCCTAAAGGGAATGCCTTCTGACCGGGCACTGTTCAATCGGGGCTCAAACGAGTCCTAAAGGGAATGCCTTCTGACCGGGCACTGTTCAATCGGGGCTCAAACGAGTCCTAAAGGGAATGCCTTCTGACCGGGCACTGTTCAATCGATATTTTTGCAACACTCAAGTTCTTCATTTGAATTATCCAATCCATTTGAGGATCTCAAAACTATATTGAGTACTGTGTGCTAAACGACTCTTTTCCATACGTTAGGTACATATCTACTGCATTAGCGACTTTCATCGACAGTATTTCTTCTGTATTACTGTATTCCTCAGACGGTATGTCTACAGCATTACCTTACCGTATTGCAGGTGTGTGCGGTATGTTTGCCGCCGTCGGGAGCGATCATCTTTTCAGCGTTGCCGTGATCGGCAGTCACCATGAGGATGTAACCGGCCGCCTCTGCTGCGTCTCTCATACGACCAATGGCCACATCTGTTGCTTCACAAGCCTGAATCACAGATCTACTATTGATGTCATCTATTTTTCGAACACTTAAAAAATTTCATCTGATTTGCAAATCATCATAAAAACAAATAATTTAAAAAAAAACCAGAGGAAAATGTTCATTTTAACTTTTTGAATTTTTTCTAAGATTTTCCGACGGGCTCGGACACACATAAATACAGCCTATTACCTACCTATAACATCAAATATTGGGCGTGATCCCTTCCGTGGATATTCTGGTGCACTTTCCAAACTAACAAAAAAAGAAAGAGAACATATTGAACCTTGACTGCGGCGTCGTACACTCCCGTGTGGCCGACCATGTCCGGAGGGGCGAAGTTGCACATAACGAAGGGGTGGCGACCACTTCGGAGTACTTCCACCATCTCCGCCCCCACGCTCTCCGATGACATCTCTGGCAGCAGGTCGTAGGTTGCTACCTGCAGTTGCAGAGATGGGGTGCGAGAGTAGGGGGAAATAGAGTGATAAAAAATGAATGGAGCATGAGAGATAAGTAAGACCCTACTTTGGGCGAAGGAACCATCTTCCTCTCCTCCCCCTCGTACTGGGCCTCTTTTCCACCATTGAAGAAGAAAGTCACATGTGCATACTTCTCTGTCTCTGCGCAGTGGAATTGGGTGCAGCCCTGCAAAGGATTCATATAGGAAGGTCTTTTTAGAAAATCAAATTTTTTTCAGATTGCTGTTCAGATTACCTTATTTGTTGCTGTTCAGATTACCTTATTTGTTGCTGTTCAGATTACCTTATTTGTTGCTGTTCAGATTACCTTATTTGTTGCTGTTCAGATTATCTTATTCGTTGCTGTTCAGATTACCTTATTTGTTGCTGTTCAGATTACCTTATTTGTTGCTGTTCAGATTACCTTATTTGTTGCTGTTCAGATTACCTTATTTGTTGCTGTTCAGATTACCTTATTTGTTGCTGTTCAGATTACCTTATTTGTTGCTGTTCAGATTACCTTATTTGTTGCTGTTCAGATTACCTTATTTGTTGCTGTTCAGATTACCTTATTTGTTGCTGTTCAGATTACCTTATTTGTTGCTGTTCAGATTACCTTATTTGTTGCTGTTCAGATTACCTTATTTGTTGCTGTTCAGATTACCTTATTTGTTGCTGTTCAGATTACCTTATTTGTTGCTGTTCAGATTACCTTATTTGTTGCTGTTCAGATTACCTTATTTGTTGCTGTTCAGATTACCTTATTTGTTGCTGTTCAGATTACCTTATTTGTTGCTGTTCAGATTACCTTATTCGTTGCTGTTCAGATTACCTTATTTGTTGCTGTTCAGATTACCTTATTTGTTGCTGTTCAGATTACCTTATTTGTTGCTGTTCAGATTACCTTATTTGTTGCTGTTCAGATTACCTTATTTGTTGCTGTTCAGATTACCTTATTTGTTGCTGTTCAGATTACCTTATTTGTTGCTGTTCAGATTACCTTATTTGTTGCTGTTCAGATTACCTTATTTGTTGCTGTTCAGATTACCTTATTTGTTGCTGTTCAGATTACCTTATTTGTTGCTGTTCAGATTACCTTATTTGTTGCTGTTCAGATTACCTTATTTGTTGCTGTTCAGATTACCTTATTTGTTGCTGTTCAGATTACCTTATTTGTTGCTGTTCAGATTACCTTATTCGTTGCTGTTCAGATTACCTTATTTGTTGCTGTTCAGATTACCTTATTTGTTGCTGTTCAGATTACCTTATTTGTTGCTGTTCAGATTACCTTATTTGTTGCTGTTCAGATTACCTTATTTGTTGCTGTTCAGATTACCTTATTTGTTGCTGTTCAGATTACCTTATTTGTTGCTGTTCAGATTACCTTATTTGTTGCTGTTTAGATTACCTTATTTGTTGCTGTTCAGATTACCTTATTTGTTGCTGTTCAGATTACCTTATTTGTTGCTGTTCAGATTACCTTATTTGTTGCTGTTCAGATTACCTTATTTGTTGCTGTTCAGATTACCTTATTTGTTGCTGTTCAGATTACCTTATTTGTTGCTGTTCAGATTACCTTATTTGTTGCTGTTCAGATTACCTTATTTGTTGCTGTTCAGATTACCTTATTTGTTGCTGTTCAGATTACCTTATTTGTTGCTGTTCAGATTACCTTATTTGTTGCTGTTCAGATTACCTTATTTGTTGCTGTTCAGATTACCTTATTTGTTGCTGTTCAGATTACCTTATTTGTTGCTGTTTAGCTTACCTTATTTGTTGCTGTTCAGATTACCTTATTTGTTGCTGTTCAGATTACCTTATTTGTTGCTGTTCAGATTACCTTATTTGTTGCTGTTCAGATTACCTTATTCGTTGCTGTTCAGATTACCTTATTTGTTGCTGTTCAGATTACCTTATTTGTTGCTGTTCAGATTACCTTATTTGTTGCTGTTCAGATTACCTTATTTGTTGCTGTTCAGATTACCTTATTTGTTGCTGTTCAGATTACCTTATTTGTTGCTGTTCAGATTACCTTATTTGTTGCTGTTCAGATTACCTTATTTGTTGCTGTTCAGATTACCTTATTCGTTGCTGTTCAGATTACCTTATTTGTTGCTGTTCAGATTACCTTATTTGTTGCTGTTCAGATTACCTTATTTGTTGCTGTTCAGATTACCTTATTTGTTGCTGTTCAGATTACCTTATTTGTTTATGACAAAAAGTTTTTTGTTAAATTTTATAAATGACATAAGAATGATTTGAGTTTTTGAATTTGAGTTTATTACGCACGGAAAATGCGTGGTAAGGTATAAGGAAGAGGGTCTTCAGGGTGAGGGTAAACATCGGAGTTGATAACATGTGAGGTCGAAGGAGTCCACGTTGATAACGGAAAGAACTTGCGAGTGATTGGTCGGTCCTACTCCAGAGGTAGCATTGTGTGGGAGGGTGGTAAGGGACTAGGACGATACAGCTTCAAGGTTTCTAATTCCTCGTTGAAGCCGGATTGCATCTTGTCCACTAGACTAAATGAATAGAGCAGAGAGCGGATGGAAAGTCGACCACCCCAGTCATGGCGAACAAGATAGAATGATCTCTTTATTATACAATTGATATTGCTTATTAGAAAGTAACATCTCCCATGCCCACATAGAAGTGATATCGACAACATTGGCAATGCTGTGCTGATGATTTTTACCTGCTTGGCAAGCCATTCTGCCAGGACATTGTCGTTGTTGATTGGAGGAAAGAGAGCGGGGAATCCGAATTCCGCTTTGTACTGCGTCATGCCTGCGGTAATCAGCATTCACAAAGGAATGGACAGACTATTCTAGACATTATAGTTGCGCTCTTGCTTTCTCTCTATCTCTTTCTGCTTCTTTTGTTATCTGCCTAAACATCAGACTCTTCTTACTAATGTTCTCGAGACATGAAATGAACTATCTCGGCCTTCGGAAGGAATTATAAAACTCATGTTTCACTCAAAATTTTGAAACCTTAAGAAAACCCTGTTCAAGCAAAACTTTTGGAGTGAAAAAAAAACATAAGCAAAAGATATACCTCCTACAAGCAGATTCTTTGGATGCTGTGCACTCGAATTGCAGTCTTTATACCTTTCCAGGCCCATAACCTTCAAGCAATTATACTCTTCAAAAAGTAACTCTCAAAATAACTGAATAAGATACAGGACTTGATAGACTGATTCTGTCGAAAACAGGTCTTCTTAGACTCATTTCTCTGCGAATCAGATACCTCGGAAATCTCTCTCATCCGGTCTGCTCTGTAGTCGAAGAAGAATAGCGTGTCGTCGTCTTTCACTCTTCCATCCGCTCCCTGCCATGAAAAATAAGTTATGACTCTTTAGATTTTCTAGTTGAACTTCATAAAGTCAATTCTAAACATTCAAACTATAAAATAGCTATGAATGGAACGGTGAAGAGTAACCTCAAGAATGATCGGCTTCAAAAACTCGTCCGTCTCCCCAGCTTCATAGCGGGCTTTTACAACGTTCAAAACCTTGAATTGAATATCTCATAACAACTCCCAGTTTGAAAATTGTTGAAGATATAACTGTATTAGCTTTCGAATATATGTATTACAGGAACACCCTGCCGCGAGGCGGGAACAAGCGCGAGGAAGAAGAATATATGTATTATAAAACTAATCTTTGAGACCGTTAAAAATAACTGAAGATAGCAAGATATCATTAGTAGATATCTTATGTATAGAAACCGACCGTGCTAACACGACGAAAACACTTATTACTTTGCTTTGTGAAAGTTTTGATTTCATCCAGTGTATTTCTCTAGTGTATGCACAACCCAAGTAAGCTAATAATGAGAAAGCTCTGATCATCTGCATTCTCTTACTTACATCGCACGCTCTCTGAAAGGCCTGCCGTTCCCTCTTCATTAGTCTGCTTGATATACACATTCTTTCTGCGGGTTTGAAAAAAAGCATGTTTTTAACATTGGATCAGTGAATTTTAGATTTTGTCTGTTCTAAAAAGAACAAGATTCTACTTTTTTGTAATTTTTTCTTCTAGGGTGCTTTTTGTTTTGTTGTATGTTTTAGTTTCAAATTCCTTTTTTTGTGAATGAGTGGGAAGTACGTAAAGTATTCCCCTTCGGACGTCACATAAGAGTTCTGAGTAATATACAAAAACATTCAGAGAGAGAAAGGGAGAGATAAAGAGCGGCGCAGAGAAGTTCGTAATCGAATTGATCTTTATCACTAACAACTCAGCTTGTATAAACTGAACTCGCATACAAGAAGAAGAAAAAAAAGAAGAAAAACTATAGGAAAAGTAAATCGATTTAACCAGTTTTTTCGAAGAATGCGTACATTTGAGAATAGATTTCAACCACATTGCATGTTGAAGAAACACTTTGGTCGTAACCAATTGATGTATCACATATGGTAGTGAACCTTATCAGCCGTAGACTCCTCCCCTTTCCCTGCAACCATAGCCTCGTAGGCAACACAGATTCTCTCCCATCTCTTGTCTCGGTCCATCGCATAATATCTGCAACATGACTTCAAAACCCTTAATTTCTCGCATAGGATGCGAGAAATGCATGCATTCTCAATGTCTTCTCTTAAACATCCGAGCCCTATTAACTCTGAATTGATAGTGTTCTTTCTTGCCCGTTAACTTATGTACATCGCTCTCAGCAGACTGTTTAGAAATTTCCACTTTGCCTTGAAAATCTTGAGCCCTGAGTTAAGGTTGTCTGGCACATACATAGATCGATCTTAAACTAATTATGAATAAACCATTGATCATTTACCAACGATATTTCTTGCTTATCAATTGATCCACCAGTTTATACTTTTTTGTTGTAAAACTACTCATCGTTTTTCTTGAGATTCGACTTTTTTCCCTAAACACTTTGTATCTTCTTTGTTGATGATTCAGGCGACTCTCTTCATCGAACTTTAAAACTTTTCTTTCAACCTTTGCTTTTGGCTGTCTTCCTTTTATGACTATTACTTTTTTCCTTTTTCCGCACTATGACTCTTCCTTTTTTCCTCGACTGATAACATCTCCACTCTTCCCTCTCCCTTCTTCTTACAACCACTGCCCCGTGACAAACTTCACCCCTCCCCCTTTTTCACACACTCCCCTACTCGCCAGCTAATATGTCTCCCTTTTTGTAATGCTCTTTTCTCTTTCTCACTTCTCTCTCTCTCTTTTTCGAACTTCTCGGCTGGCAAGAGGTATTTCACGTGAATCTACTCTTTCCTTCGACGCATTTAAAAGCGTGGAACTATGAGTTTCTTCAGCGACTGCTCGATCAAACGCTTTATGATCACTTTTATCGACTCCTTTCATCTTCTTCTTTTTTCGTACCTCTGCAGACTTAAACACATTTCAAACTCCAATAGGAATGCATGCATTGGGTAAGATTCACTATCAGAAGAGTCAATACCTTCCCACGACCGTCGCGACTTTCCCGTAGGCCTGGCTGTCGAGGAAATCCAGCAGCTGCTGCAAGTAGCCACTTCCGCTCGTGGGAGAAGTGTCTCTCCCATCACCTCAAAATAAAACTTGTGGTTACTGTAGTTGAGGTTTCGAATGAGATGAACTTACCGTAGAAGTGGATGTACAGTTGGGGCACTCCCAGTTCTTTCAATGCTTTTACCAAAGCGAAGAGATGCTCTGAAACAAGTTCTATTCTCTACTGCGAACATGAAGGGTTGTAGTTTACGAAGACTAGAGTGGAGTTCTACTTGATCATAGAGATGGAAAAATTGAGTAGGGGGGAATAGAGCTAACGAGTACTTGTTGGAGGCAAAGAGTAACTGATCATCTGAGAGAGAGAGAGGGAAAGAAAAAAGAGAGATATAGACATAAAGAGGAGAAAGATAGAACCAAAAAGATGGAGAGAGAGAGAGAGAGAGAGAGAGAGAGAGAGAGAGAGAGAGAGAGAGTACCAATGTGAGAATGAACGCCTCCATCGGACACGAGTCCAGCCAGGTGAAATCTGCCGTTGCCAGCCTTCGCCCGTTCAGCTGCCGCGACGAGAATCTCATTTTTGACCTGTACTTCGAAAATTCCAAAACTTTAAGAGATCACTAAATTGATATTCATAGATGGAATATTTCACCAAAGTATTATTTCAGTTATTCAAAACCATTTCCGAATGCTTCATTTTTTTCTCAAAACTCATCAGTGAAAGAACCTTTTTGTATTTATATATATCAGTTCTCGAAGAACTTTGTATGAGCTCACTATGTGTGTTCCCTTGAGCCTCATCGGTTGAGATAAAGTATTTAATAATAATAATAATAATCCTCACGCTTGTTCCCGCCTCGTGGCAGGGTAAGCGTTTACCTGAGATGGGAGACAGACCTACCCTGGTAGAACCATTGGCTGCGCGCTCGTTCACTGCTAGTGTGTGTGTGGCAGCATTGAGGACAGTTATATTTATGCGAGAGCACTATCAACCTTTCTCCACCCCCTTGGTTTGAATGGATCTTTCCGGGTCGAACTTAGGAATCTTCTCACAATAGTCGAAACCACTACCATTATGCCACGGCTAGACTGCCGACTGAGATCCAGTATTTAATGAAGCGTTAGAATTCAACAAAAAACATTGAAATGCATACAAATTATATTTTATTAGATCAACAAAGTTGAATCAAAAATTTTTGTGCGCTAATCTGTCGACGAATTCCCATGAGAATCTGTGTTTCAATTTACATATCTTCTTCCCACAGACTAACAACCAAAAAGTTCAATCTTCCCATTTAGATTTGTTTTAAGTGCAGAAGATCCCGTACTTTTCTTATTCTCATGGCAATTCGTGGTGATACAAATTAGTGCTTGACAATTTTTGCTTCAACAATGTTTCTATAACAAAGTGCATGTTGATCCATTAAGCTTTTTACAAAGTTTCGACTTTTAACTCCAACTCAGTTCAATTCAGAATGTGTCTTACCACACACCAAAATAGGTATAAAAAATCATGAGGCAATGGCAGACTCTAAAAAGTAACCGAGCGCGTGCGGTGAAAAAAAGAACGCTTACGAACAGAGCATTCGTATCACTAGCCCTTTTTGTTGATAGCGCATAGATACCACCCCCAGTGCGGTTCAGGGTCTACTTCCTCTACCAGTGCCTGAGTCGGTTCCAAACAGGGGCTTTTCAGTGGGCAAGAAAAAGGTACCGTCACTCGCAAACAGCGAAAAAAAAAATTTTTGACGTGAGAGTCCCCTTTAGGATAAAAAAATACAGAGGCCCGCGAAAACTTTTCTTTTTGTTTCACGTAATGGTCCCCCTTTTGATTTGGAAAAACAGGGGCCAGCCGACAGAAGGTCGGACATGACTGTTTAACTCCTGGTTCCAATGATGAAAATGAGTAAAACAGCCTCTTCATTACTCTCCTCTGCGTAATTAATGAGGTTGATCTTCATCGAAATGTGACTGCACTGCTGAACGCGAAAAGTTGGCTGATGATTGTAGCATCCCTCATGATATACAACCATATCGAAAGATTGCTTCTCTAATTTCCGCTCTCTTTTTACGCTCAGAGTGTTCTAGCGATGTTTACATGGTTTTCTGCTACCAAGGCCCAACAAAAGTAAAACTTTTTTAACAGAAACTTGCATAAGGCAAAAAATTATTTTCAGTGTTGAAAAAATTTCTCACAAAACTTCATTTTTGTGATTGAATATCAGAGGTTCGCTAATAATCGAAAGACCACTGCACGTGGCCTCTGGATCTCTGCCTGTCCAACTGTTCCGGCTTACAACACAACCCTTCTTCCGCCGCCCCCCCCCCCGTCTGAACGTGAATCTGCAGAACTGACAAGAGTATTCTGTCGAATGGACATGTTGATCCTGACAATGTCCTGGTAGACCGGACGACCCGAACCAATGTTGAGGTGACCTACCTGGTAATCAATACAGTTTCACCTTTTTTATCTTGCAAACTCTCACGAGAAGAACTCTCACGAGAAGAAGCAAACTCTCACTAAAACACACGAGAAATAAAAAGTAATCAACAAAGAGATGTAGAAGACCTTGTTTCTTGCCTCAAACTTGAACACTGACCACAGGTCCCCAGAAGAATAATTGTATGCTCCGGTTTCTTGCCCTTGACTCGCTTTCTGTCATAGCTCACTTTTTACTACTCACTATCTCGTCTTCTATTCATTCTGCTAATTATCGCTTTATCATTAGTCTATAGTCTCAAAAGATTTTCAACAAGTGGAGCTCTCTTGTTTGCAATCAGGATGTTTCTCTGACCCGCACTGCGGGTTACAAAAATCTATGCGCTCTTCAAAAACCCCGAAAAGCGTTTAAATATATGCGCTTGGAAGAAAATTTTTCTCGGATTATTTGTAGGGGAAGTCAAAATCATTGGAAAATTTGATGGTGGGACTCTGAAATTTTATAAATCTATGCGCTCGAAAAAAGTTGTGCGGTTGCTAAGAAACACCCTGTTTGCAATTATGAACGGTTTTTTTTGAGCAATTACACAATGTTGTCTTGAACGGACCGAGAACGAGACCGTAGGGTTCAAAACATTATGTTGTTGTTGTTGTTGTCTTGCCCATAGGTCCTGTCGAGGGGGGTCCTTTTGGGATAGGTTGGTGGTGAGGATCCTTCTGAGTCCGGAGAGATTTTCTCCGTCTACACTCGCACCGCAGTCGGCGATCCTCTTGGCGAGACCCATTCGTTAACCGGAGAAGGGCAAGAGGTTATTTTACTGGCGCCTCGACTCGTCATTGAAAAGTATAGCGGAGTATCGGCTGATGTTTTGTCCTGTGGCATGCCCAGGCCGGTCCGGCATCGCTTTCCTTTGACGAGCTATACTACCCAGTTTTGGTCCGCGGCGGGATTTCTCCCGATACCTCCCAGCACGAATTCTTCGTAGGGAGGCTTCCCTTTATCCGCCACCTGAGGTCGCGCTCGATTCTGGACTGGATGATCCGGCTCCATCCGTGACAGGCTCTTAAGGCTGTAGAGTCACGAATGGCCACTGTTGCCAGTGTGTTTCGAGTTCAAAACATTATCACATTATCGACCTTCTTCCACCATCTTCTCGCTTCTACTACTACATATAATACATCCGCTTCATGACATTAATCAACAAGAAAGAAAAAGAATGTAATTAGGGATAACAAGTTTCGTAGATCAATACGCTAAAATTCTAACTTTTCTTTTCCACCTTCTCGTGAGATAGCGATTGCATTCAACACTATGTAATCTCGAAACACACTGGAAACAGTGGCCATTCGTGACTCTACAGCCTTAAGAGCCTGTCACGGATGGAGCCGGATCATCCAGTCCAGAATCGAGCGCGACCTCAGGTGGCGGATAGAGGGACGCCTCCCTACGAAGAATTCGTGCTGGGAGGTAGCGGGAGAAATCCCGCCGCGGACCAAAACTGGGTAGTATAGCTCTTCAAAGGAGGGTGATGCCAGGCCGGCCTGGGCAAGCCACAGGACAAAACATCAGCCGATACTCCGCTATACTTATCAATGGCGAGTCGAGGCGCCAGTCAAATAGCCTCTTGCCTATCTCCGGTCAACGACAGGCGAGACGTCTCTACTCCCACCCAAAACGATGCTAGGCCGGGTTGACCACCCACTCACAAGGCCTATAGCATGTACAGATTGCTACAACGATGTCCGCCTTCACAAGGTGTAGCATGACAGTCTCAGGACTGCAAAGGACATCAAAACCCTTCTCCGGACGCATCTCGTCCGAAGAACACGAAAACCTCTCATTAAAGAGAGTGTTCATAACCCAAAAGTCTTCGATGCGGGCTGCTTGCCGGCAACAACAAAAACAACAACAACAAAACTATGTAATTTTTCTTTTTCTACAAATAAGCTGCTAATATGAGAAAGCGAATTCCTAGTAGCGCACTCTTGGCACTAAAAGGATTGACTGACCTCGGAGTTGCCCATTAGTCCCTCCGGTAGTCCGACATGCTCCCCGTGAGCCTCGAGCTCCATGGAATTTCCTGGAATTATCGATCGATTTTCTTCTAGTCTGTGCATGAAAAATTTCGCTGCTAATATCACTGTTTCCTATTTAACGTAATTTTTCTAGAAACGGTTCTTTCGGGAACCAACAGAACAACCACATATGTGCATTCGATAGGTTTCATTAAACTTCCAATTTGAGTGAAAGGATTTATAATTTTTGATCAGATTCACCGAAATGTCTATAATATGACTAGTTTAATGTGAGTAGTTTGAGGTAAGTCTTGAAACAATATAAATAAAAGCTTCTTAACTCCCAATCCCTTTTATAAGCCTCGCCCACCCTCCCTTTCAATGTTTTGTCAATTAAGGTTCAAGGAAAACATACGCAGGCTTTCTAGAACATGTAACCGAAATGTTGCAATTTCAAGAAGGATGAACCACTAGGGATGAAATGTGGAAAAGCAGCTCAAATAAGTAATCTCAGACTTATCCACCCCGAGGCATCTCGTTTTTCCTCTTAACACCTATCACTTATCGTTTATTTATCCGCTTCCCCCTGAGTACTACAGGTAATGATGAGAGCACTGACGAGAGCACAACTCGTCCATGACCGGGGTGGCTGCGTGGTGAATGGCGTTACCGTACTCCTCTTTTGACAGTCCCCAACCATCGATTACTATCAAGCACACCTTAACACATTCCTTTCAATCTTAAAAAAACAAGATTTTCAGCAACGACAACGGAACAAGAGAAATAAGCTCAGATTAACAACCAAGAGTCAAAGAAAGGCAAATCATGGATAATAGTAAGCCTAAAGTGAAGATTCAGTTAGGCCAATTCTTTTTGACCTACGCTTAGGCTAAGTAACCATTGTGACCAGTCTTTTGGGTGTGATGAAGTGCTCAGTAATAAACATATACTGCGCCGTCTGGATATACAGTCCAGGAGGCCTGAGACTAACAGAAAGAGACATAGGTGACCAGTCGGGAACGCAAAACCCCTAAGTTAGTTTCCTTGACCACTCAGAAAGAACGAAAACATTACCATTATTTTCTAAGCCCCTGAGTTTCGCTCTCCTTATTTCTAAGCCCCTGAGTTCCGCTCCCCTTATTTCTAAGCAGTTTGCTCCAAACTTCTTATTTTACAGCCATTCACTTGCCAACATTATGAAAGCATAAACTACTTCATTATTTAAAAAAAATTTTTCAATCGTTTTCTATTAGATTCCAAAAGTATTAAATTCAATCACTTTCGATAATAAGAGGGTGTATTGATTACATTGCGAATCGATAATAAGAGGGTGTATTGATTACATTGCGAATCTTCTTAGTTTGGAGGGAATAAATAGAGTTTTTTACAACTGCTCATTCATTCCTGAAAATTTAAGCATTTTTTACTCGATTTCATTTTAAAACCTCATTCTCTCAGTAAATTTCTATGAATGAACAAAGAATCTTTTTTTCCATCAAAAATTAAACGATTTGCCAAATGCGACAGTTGATAATAAGGTTCACGTCATGGGAATTTCGTCAACTATCAATCACCCTTTTCTGTCTCTCCCTCTCTTTGTGTCGCTCTCTCCTATTTGACAGTAACATGAGACACGTAGTTGTTGTCATGTAGAAAACGTATTTCCTGCACAACAAGACTCCCTTCTCGTCCCCCCTCTCTGCCCACCAAAATGAATTTCCTACCCATACAAATTCTCTTCATCTCTACTCCGAGTGAACAACTATCCATAGCGTGTCTATCCCAACACAGAGAAAAAACTTCTCCCCTTTCCCTTCTCCCGAAACTTATTTAAATAATCAATTGTGCTCTCAGTAAACGTAATCTCTCCTCCCAGCAGTTACATCTTCTTAACTCAAAATGAATTATGTAGTTGCGGAGCTAACCTTGTGCTGAACTTTGTCATTGTTTGCCATGTTTCAGAGGAAGATTCCGGAGTATGCTGAAAGGTGTAACCGAAACGGACTTCTTTCTCTGAATATCATTTGAATCAATCGAATCTGGTATGAAACGTTCATTCTTGACATGAAAAAGCGGAGAAATTTAAAGAGCGCGTTCGACCCCTCCCTTCTCCCTCTACTACTGAGTGCGAACGTGTAAAAGAGAGCTGTCGGGATAGCAGGAGTTCCCTTTCTCTATCTCTTCCTTCATTGCTGTCTCCTTCTCTTCCTTCCCATCGATTCCCATCCATCGAGCAGAAAGAGACTGAAAACATCTCCTCCCCTTCACGTTATTTTCAGTTAAGCACGCTTTTATAACAAAATTATGTTTGTTTGGAAGTAGTTGTACTTGTTTACTTACGTGTGTGTGCCAGTTCGATGTTCGTGTTAATCCCGACAATAGTTGTGTTCCGAATGGATCGGTGCTCTTTCAATGTAAGCTGCTTTTACAATGCCCTTCACACACGCAATACTTCATTCGGGGACCAACACACAAAGGCAGATTCAGTGGAAACTATTCAGAATTACAGCTTCATCAGAAACTTTTTCTATGTCATTTGAAGAGGCTGCAGCTGTCGAATAAATGACAGTCCAAAATGAAGACATTGTCATTCTCTCAAATGACATGATGAAATTGTCAATCTAATGAAGTTTGTAGATGGTTCAGCAACATACATATTTACAGTGCCCAATAAGGAGAATGAACCAGAAGCCGATTGGTTTAGCATTGAAGATGAGAAGAGCGAGAGCTAATTTTACTTGATGACAACTTGCATTGTCATAACATTGGATGGAAGATGAAAAAGACTAGTCACACTTCCCACAAGTGCAAAACGAAAGAACAGTCGGAAGAATCGGGGTTCCCAAGAGGAAGAGAGGGGTACGGTAGGTCCCACGCTCTTACTCCCTACGAGAGAGATGGGAGCTAATGCGCCCCTGAAAGGATTAATGAACATTGACCAAGAGCAACTGTGAACAAGGAATTTTTCTTGACCGGGGTCTAATTCTTTTGTTATCGAGGTCATAATCGGACTAGTAAACTCCAACAAGGCGATTACAGCATGACTCAGTCGTTAGAGACTGGCATTCAATTGGTAAACCTCACTGAACACAAATAAACTACCTGACATTTGCGCATCAGAAGGTAAGGAAGGACATCAAATAATGAAATTTTACGAACTCATGTTTTTTTCAATGTAAAACAAAATGGCATGAATGAGAAGAAGCTAATGTTGATAAGATTGATAGCACATCGACTAAGAAAAAAAAAGTAACATAACCAATTTGAGTGAAGAAGGAACAATTTTTATGAGGGCCTAACAGTGAGAGAAATAGAGAGAGAGAGAGAGAGAGACGGGAGACTAACTCAACAGTAACCAAACAACGATAAAAGTTTTTCAAAGAATTGCCGTCCCGAAATATCGGCACATCCGTTTGCTCTCTCAAATAAACAACAAATCAGTAAGATTCAAGCTTTCCCAACCTTTTCTTAACTCTCAACACGTTTCTCTGTATAGAATGAACTATTTTTTTAATCAATTGAAAAAAATTCGAAAACCCAGTTTTGAATCCGCAAACCAAAATTTAAATTTCGGAGGAAAGTCTACGACGATTTCCGATGACATTTACACGGACACAAAGTTTGAGTAAGGAGTGGGATGACTCCCTAAGGAGTGGGATGACTCCCTAAGGAGTGGGATGGACTCCCTCAATCAGACAGACACACTTCGAAGAGGAAAGGGGTGGGGAGTTCCAACGTCTTCTTCATTCTACTCCTGCCTCAGATTCGCTGGATCTTATCAGAGACAATCATCGGATTGTTTTTCCTCAACTCTTCTCGTTCCATTGTCTGAACAAGTCAACAATTAGAATATACTGAAACATAACGTATAAATTAACCAATGTTAATCACTTGAAGAATAAGGAGTTATACATCAGAACAATGAACGAGAGCTGACCTTGTAGTCAAAGGAGCAAGAGTGCGCCGTGTCATATCTATGCTCAGAGCAGAATAGGCCTCCACAGCGACACGAGAAACCTGTAAATCAAAAATTATTCTTAAGAACGCTCATTCATTACCCTTTTTTTTCAAACTTCTAACTCTTTTGCCGCCCAAAACCAAATGGTATTCTGAGACTTCTTTCATATACCCGCAACTCAGCTTGGACTCCGAGAGCTTTCTTTCCATTCTGCATACAATAGAATAGGGGAGTCCTTTCTGCTGTCGCCCCTCCCTTTAGAATGGCTGACGCTCTTACCAGTTAGTCCGACTCGCTTCTTGCAGTGTTGACATCTGTTGGACTTCTTGAGGGGCGGCGCGGAGGTTGAAAGAGAGGAAGAGGGCGAATCCGGGCTGGAGGAGTCACTCAGCTGCACCGAGGGAATGTCGAGGGAGGCCGTCGAGGAGGAGGACAACAGCGTCGTCGTCCCTCCGTTAGCTGCAGCTGCACTCTCAAAGGCGGCTGCAACCTCCTCCGAAGAGAAGGCCTCCTGACTGCAGGAGAGGGGCTGCTGGGAGGAGGGTGAGTGCGAGCAGGAGCGCGTCGAGGAGGAGTTGATTGACTCGCACACCGCTCTCTCTGCCATCGAGGAAAGCATCGGGACGTCGCTTACTGTAAACAACAACATCAAACTACTGTATACAGAATTTATGAGAAGAAAACTTCCAAAAAAGATAAACAGAGAAAACCGAAAACAATTCATGCGATAAGAAACAAAAATAGAAGACCGAGTATTCGTTCAAAAAACTCTGCTATCAAATTACTTTCGAAATCGATCAATAATGTGATCACATCAAATTCTTTCCCTTGTTTTCATTAAATATCAACCACATACTCTACCACTCTTTCAATGGATATTCTTTCTATCCTAGACCAACTTGTAATCTTTTGCCTTTCTTTGATAGCCCATTTCCTTCATTTTTAGTGGCCCGATAGAAAAGCACTGTTCCATTTCCCAGAAAACTCCCTGATTGTTTCGTTTTCCTTCTACAAACTTAGTTTCTGTCATTTTCTCACTTTCTTGCCCTTCTTGAACTACGCGGTCGACTCTTTCGCTCTGACACATGCAGAACGAATGCTCCGTTCTTCTTTCCTTTCTTCTCTCCAACTCAATCGATAACACGTGCTCTGTGTTCTCCATTTTCACAAGTCTGCGAGCAAGTTCGAAATCACTCTTCCTTCTAATGCTCGTTTCTTCTTCAGGAGGACATGTAGGCTTACTCGGAGGAGATATGCGGGTTGCATCCTGCTTCTGTCCGACAAGGTCTTTGTGGCATTTGCTGCAGAGTCCATCTGTCGCAGCTGCTCCGAAAAAACCACACCTGAAAACAGGGTTTCATAGGGTTCACGATGAATACACATAGACCCACTTGACACCATTGTGGGCCGTCGGTGGCAAGTCAAATCAAGGGTGAAGGATTTTTATGCTGAGGTTCATCAAGGAGATGAAACCAAAAAAATTGAAAAAGCTCGGAGCCGATTTTTGTAATTTTATGGCCGGGTCAAACTATATAACAACTAGTAATGGTAACACGCGCTCCCGGTTTGAGTCGAGATGGTCTGGGTTCGATCCCGCCCGGCGGACTAGCTTTTTTCTGTGCGATAGTTCAATCATTTGTCATCTTAACCAGGTGTCACTGCCTTCAAACTGTGTAACTTAGAATTTGAAGATTTATATAACAACTGCACACCCTTTATTCACTTTTATAGGGAGAGCTTTGAAGCGAAAAGTGGTCTAAGACTTGATAGTTTACGTTGACCCCGGATGCGTGTTCTTTGCTCCCCTCCCCCTCCCATCCTTCAACTCTATTTCCCCTATCTCTATCAATCCACTCTTTCTAGTAACGTTCCCTTGTCTCTTCGCTCTTTCGCTTAGTTTAAGGTAAACTTTGAAACTGGGTGAAGGTTCCCCATGACTCAATCAATAACTCCGAAAGAGTACCCACCCTCCACGGCAGAGGAGAGAATTCTGCTGCTGTTGTTGATGCTGATTTTCCATTTCACCTCAGTCAGTTGCACGCTCTCGATTCGTCCGAAAAATGGAGAGAAGTTTCACCAAATACAGAAGACGGGAATCTGAATCAATACATTCGAAATCTGTAACTTTCATGAAAATAACTTTCACAAATAGATCTTCTGAGCAAATTCAAGTAAGCGTTCCGTGTGACAAAATCTACACGAAATGAGATTGGGAGTTCAGAATGCTTCAGTTCTATCCACTGTTTACTCTTTCTTCTACTTTACTTCTCTTTTTTCAACCCACAATTTCCCCCTTCCCCATTCTCTACCAATGGGAATTTTTTAAGGCTGTCAGAGAAAGAAGACGGGTAGTAAGTATGAAGGAGAGGAGTGAACGTTAGAGAGAGAGAGAGAGAGAGACATTGAGAGAATCAAACGTTAGAGAGAGAGAGAGACATTGAGAGAATCAAGAGAAGACAGCAAGAACTCAACCGCCTAACACGTCAAACAAAATACGCGAGTGCCTAGAAGTGAGCAGCTTCTGTGCCAACTCGGTGGGTCTCTCTTCGGTTCCCAATATAATCCTCCTTTCCCTTCTCTACCGAGCTGGGAAACAATTCCTCTGCTTATGATCTACCGACAATCTGGCGTTCTGAGCCAACTGCATTATTTCTATGAGCCAAAGCCAATGTATTTCAATAAGTAAGAATGCACAAGCCATGCATTAACTGAGAATTCTGAAAGCATTACGGCAAACTACGATAATTCTTTCTTAGTTAGGGAATATCGTTATTAGATTCCTTTTTTGTTTTACTTGGAATATTAAGCTGTCTTCGAGAGAGAAAGTCACAAGCTCATGAAAGCACTTTTTCTATGCTTTCGTCAAACGATGTTTACGTGAAACTACTAAGTTCTAATTCATTCAAAACATATTCATAAATCTTCAAAATTGAAGATTTATCATCCATCTTCTATATCTCTTCTGTCTTAATCGTGAATTCTGGAGTTATTCATGACGCAATCGCTTAATAAGCATGCGCGACTAAGAGAACAAGGCATACAAGCCTTTCATATAACACTATGGCACGGAATAGCAATGTGTCCCCGTGGTGTAATGGTAACGCGCGCTCCCGGTTTGAGATGAGATCGCGGGGTTCGATCCCGCACAGGACTAGCTTTTTTCTGTGCGATAGTTCAAACATTTTTAATATTTAGAAACACTTGGTAATAAACACCTTGCGCCTATTCCTGAGAATTCTGAGAAATTCTCGAGAATTCACGATTTAAAAACAAACTTTTTTTAATTCTTAGAGATTGAGGATAAACTGAATACGATTTTCCAACGTTTTTATACTTTTCTCTACAATCACAACAAGTGAAGTATATTAGTTTCTGATGAAACATATACAAGGATGTGATGTGAAAAATG
The DNA here is from genome assembly GCA_964056735.1 of Allodiplogaster pararmata. Lineage (NCBI taxonomy): Eukaryota > Metazoa > Nematoda > Chromadorea > Rhabditida > Diplogasteridae > Allodiplogaster > Allodiplogaster pararmata. The sequence continues at coordinate 10,657,035 of OZ057407.1, forward strand.
ATAAAACTCTTGGTGAATCTTTTTGCGCTAGCTCTCCGAAACGCGCAGAGATTACGTCATATTGATACACGTCCTATATCACATTAGAAAGTTCTTCTACCCCTAAGAGGCCTCGTTAGCAAAAAATAAAAGTTTTATTCGCTCATGAAGAAAGCTTTGAAAAAAACAAACTTTCGAAACAATGTTCTATACTAAGGCTGATTAATAAAAGATCTTTTTTTCAACTTTTACAGAACATAAACATTAAAAAAAGACTTCGCTGATTGTGAAGAGAAGGAGCGAAGTTCTTAGCTATCCCACGCAATCTGCCCTTGAAAAAGCCCTGTCTGACTACGAGAGTGAGTAAATTAGTCAATGCAATGACTAACCAATATAATGACTTAATCGAGTAGAGTAGCGAGATTGCGCTGGAAGAGAAGAGGCTGAATCCGCGTGTAGCCGACTCTTAGAAGATAGACACTGGAAAGTGAGCAGTTTTCAGTGTAAATAGGTTTCCATTTCATCATCATTCATTTCCGAACGAAGCAAACGCGGATTGACAATCGGAAAAACATTCACGCAAAAAAAGTTCATTCCCAACACTAGGTAAATGGGCCATTACTAAAGCACGCTAAATCATTACTAATGCGCGCTGTGCATGGGGCGGAGTTAAGAATTTTCGAATGGACACAGCGTGCATTAGTAATGATTTAGCGTGCAGCGTGCACGGCGTGCTTTAGTAATGGCCGGTAAATGCCGACAAACAAAGTTCATTTCCTTTTCTAACGAAGTGAATCATTGAAATGAGCATCTTCGGGACATCACAGCGAGAAATTGGTAGTTGTCACCTTATTTGGCAGGTATGGCGAGAGTCGGAAATAATTGGAACTAATTCACCTATTGGACAACCCGTTGTCCACCTCTTCTCCGCCATAATCTAATTCTCATGAAAATCGCCGATCTTGTTTGTTGTCATTTATGAGTTCTTAAAAAAGGAGGTTGTGAGATGAAAGAAATTTTTTTTAACTTTCAAACATCTCCACAAATGAACCGAGTCAAAAGGAATTAATAATCAATTAATCAAATTAATTTTCCGAGTTTCATCTTCTGATTTCATTTTCTAAATAAATATGTTTTTCTTTAAAAAAACAATCGAGCAGAATTAGGTTAATAACAATGAGTTAGCCCAAGCAAGATCAATAGAAAGCACATCATCAGAAAGCTAGAAAAGACGTATTGACTGAAATACGGAGAGCATTTGCGAATTTTTATATATCATTCCCCTTGTCGGAAAACCTCCGATTCTAGTTTATCTAGCAGTTGGAGGCAGACAACAGAGTTTGTCTAGCAGTTGGAGGCAGACAACAGAGTTTGTCTCTCAGCAAAACAAGATAAAAGCGTTTGTCTTCCAATTGAGCAAGAAAAGTAATTTTATTTTACGAGGGAGTGAGACAAAAGAGTTCGCCAAGCATAAGAAAAAGCCAGAGTTTGTTTAGTAATGGGAAGAGGGCAATTTTTCCGTCTAGTAGTAGAGCGAAAGTACAGGGTTTGCCGAGTCGAATGAGCTAAAGGATTCGAGTCGAAGTGTAGAAAGGAATAGCGTCGAGTGAGCGTCTATTAGGCAATGGAGACCCGAGCCTGAACTAAACCAGCTGGGACGGGAATTGGGTGAAAGACTGTCTACCTTAGACCAAACTCGCATCGTGATCTTTCCCGCCTCAGACGTGACTATGTTCCAAACAGGGCTCTTCTATTTTTTGGCCCCACCCTGACCCGATTAGATAGTTCTCTTAGGCCCCAAACGGCCTCTACAACATTGGTACAGAATATTACGAAGAAAAGCTTGGAATTCCCGGTTCTTGTTAGTAGATTATCGGAATTCTATCAAGATTGAAAATAAAAGCATGTAATAAAAATTTTAAAAGCATGTAATAAAAAAAATTTGGATGACAAAGAGAACCGTGGAGATGGCAACCAGCCTTGTCTTAGTCTAGTCTAGACTCTGCAAGTGAACAAGCTAGAGAGAGCGGAGGAAGAAAGAGAGAGAAAAAGATATAGAGAAATAGAGAAGAGGGTGAGAAAGCGATAAAGCGAGAGAGACAAACAAAAGAAAGATCGCTGTCGCGAGTTTAGTGGTGGAGTGGATTGCAATCTCGAAGTTTGTCGATGGGAGCGATTCGGAGAAGAAAAAAGATACTGGGAGAGCAGTCACTTACTTTGATTGAATAGACTTGGAACGAGTGTTCATTGGTGAATGGCATATCAGGTGAAACCCGATGAACGTTCTTTTCTTTGAAATGGAACTTGACAGGGATGCAAAGGAATCGTGATCGACCCATAGGGAGCTGATAGGAATAGCCTCAACGAGTGGAAGGTGGTGGGTATTCCAAGAGAGTGTGGGCATATAGAGGAGCGTACCCAACAAGGGTATTGATACCAATCGATATCGACATTAGAGGCCGTATGCATGGAAAACAGATTATAACAATCTGGATTAGTCAAATCCAAGGATTACAAAATACAAAAAAAGTTTAAAAAAACTTAGGATTGAGAAAATCGGTATGCATGGATGTCAGATTTCTTAAACTTGGATTATTGTCAAAAAGGACGCGGAAAGACAAGCGTAAGCACTAAAATGCACTCTAAAAACTATAATTGTCGAAAACTAAATGCACTCTAAACACTATAATTGTCGAATATTAGTTAGTATTGTAAGAGCAAAAAAATTTCCGTTCCGTTTTACTTTCACTACACACTTCAAAAAGAGCAACATGAACGGAATGGGTCAAATTGAGCTGAGAATCCTTTTGGATTAGTCACTAACCCACCTCCGGAGTAGGGTTACGAATTTTGTCGGATTATCTCCAATCCAAAAGTATTATAGCTTCCATGCATACCGGATTAGTGAAATGTATTTGGATAACTGCAAATCCAAGCTCCTAATCCTTTTGGATTGCTCCATGCATACGGCCTCAGAAGGGAACCTGATAAGCATTTACTTAGACCTCAGCCACCTTAAAATGTTCTAGGAGTTCCGGGATCGATGATCTTCTCCGCAAGCGGATCTTCGGCGAAAAACAAGTATTCAAGATAATTTTTCTCTGGATTCTACCTTTTCTCAGTTACCCAACGGTGGTGCCAAGTATGTTCTATTCGTTCTTCTCGTTTCTTTCTTTTCTACGCTTTCTTCCCCTCTTTCTCTCTATTCACTTTACAACCCTCTCTGTCTGCAGCTCTCTTTATTCTGACTGCAGCTATATTACTCTTTTCTGCATCCGACTCTGTCTATATTTTCATCGACAAATCGACGGGTTTCTCTTAGAGGGCAGGCGGAGGGGAAGAAAGAGGTAGTCGACGTGACCACAGCGCTCGTGACTCTGCCTCTCTGCGACCTCCATATCTGCTGGCTAGTCTCTCATGAGAGAAACTCTCCAATCCACTTCTCTCAGAACATCCATTCACTTCCTTTTTCATGCAAACAACCTCTGATTAGCGATAGAGAAACGGAACGAATTCCATTCACAACAACAAAACCTCATGTTAAAGTGAACTTTGTTCTTAACATGAAATTAGTTGTTATCGCAAAAATTCATTACAACTAACCAAATCATATCTGGGATCACACACAAGACCTTGTTTTATATCTACAGCCGATCAATAATTTCATGGACTGAATGTTGTTTCATTCAACGAAGTGATTTTATACGATTAAGTAATAATGATAACATGTGGAGGCAGTGATGTTGAACTGAAATGAAAAAGAGAAAGATAGCTGACGATACGAACTCGGAGAGCACAACAAATCACGAGTTTTCTGTCTCCCTCCCCTCTTTCCCTCTCTCCGTTTTCTCGTTTTTCCCGTTCGTAAACTCAACTTTTTTCATTGCTTTCTCTTTGATTTTCTAAACATACATATAACTATAAAATAGAAGCTTCTATATGCGTTTTACATCGAGTTAGAATACAAACATGATACCGCTTCAGAAAGGAAAAGTGAACGACTGAACGCTTCCTTTCTATTTCTTATGTCGAAGAGTAGGGTAGTCCTGAAAAAAAAACGAAATGCATTATACCGCAGTGTTAGAAGAGCAACCTTGTATTCCTATCTATACAGCAGTCATTAGGTGGTTCGTAAGAGACACTTCACAAAGCACTAGTTGACAAACAGTACTAGGCTTATCTCTGTCTTTATGGAGCAGTTAAAAAACTTGATTTCCTGGAATCTATACAACAGTCATAAGATCAGATTTAGTCATTTAGTCATAAGATTCATGACCCATGAAGTGGTCATTACCCGAATATACTGAAATCGTGTGATCGGTGGTGTGAGATACTAAGATAAATGACAGAGTTCTTGCGAGACCAGTCCTGTGACTACCAGAGAGAAGTGAATGAGGTTCTTGACTTTCCGAGATGAGGAAACGTCGCCGTCAGCTGTACACATATTGTTGGTAGGGGATGAGGCATTGAAGATGGAAGACAGGGGTGGCAGTCATGATAAAGATCACTCGAGATATAGATAATTGAAGGGCCATTGGTGATATGTTGATTAGGTTTTCCCGGGTGATGAACCCATGACTGCAGCCCTCATGATCCTTTTCTCTTTTGAAACCTTTTCTGAGGACGTATATTCAGAGAGTTACCAAGTCGAATAAAAAGACGCCTTAATTTTTTCAGCATTCTTACATCAGAGCCCCGCTGCAGCATGGACAAACATATTGATCTATGCACGCCCAAACGAAGTTTTTTTCACATAACTATGGATAACGTCGATGAGACCTTTGGTTTACCAAATATTACTTTGATACGAAATCGTGATATAAAACTTCTAACAAAAACTGGATTAGAAAAAACTTTCTACTGACCTTGAATACTTCTCCGAAAAAAACACTATAATCAGCACTCTTCAAAACCGTTTATAGGAAAACTCTATTTTCTTCGGATGATTTTGAAACGATGCTTTTCTAACCCAGAAGAAATCGCCTTAATCTAAAAACACTTTCTTTCAGAAGACGCTAGAAGCTTCGAGATAATCTTGATCTCTGCGAATATAGGAAAAGTGTCGCCTCAACATAATACGATAGTGAACATCTATGCTAGCCTTCCTGTGACCTGACTTCCATTATGATCTAGTAAAAACGTCACTGTTTAACGTCTCCCTATCACTAAACCAGTTAAATGTCACTATTGAACATTATAACGTCATGAAGGACTCGAGTACATTCTCTGACAAAACCGTTAAAAAATTCTTCTGAAAACGTCTTTTTACGCGAGGATGACAAATAATATTGATTAAGCGTCATGTGACTTAAATGAATTGGAGATTCAATCATACCACTAACCTGGAAGGCCGAAGTGGCATATCTCAAACAGAGACTTTCACAACATATAAATATGTGAATAGGTTATAAATAAAGAAGTTATAGAAATGATGACAATTCCCGTAGAGCAGATCGAGTCGATATAATACGAATATGCGAATGAATGGATGACAGAGAATAAGATAGACATGGAAATTGAGAGAACCTCATGAAGATGACTAGTAAACGGGAACTTGGAATCTGAATCCTCCCGGTTCCAGCACGAAGGAAACGAAGAGCTCTGAGGACAGCCGCAGCCAGTCTCTCTCCGCTCACATTTCTGCGCTCACTGAGAAGCGAGGCGGAGGATAGAGCACCAACGCCAGAGTGGCAAGCAAGGGCAGAGACGCAGAGAATAGTCATGCTCCATACTCGATCACAGAAATGCAATACAAGCACGTAATCTTTTAACTAAAATCTTGCTCAATTTCGAAGCGAATTTTAAAAGTAGTTAGCTGTTAAGTAGTCATTGAGAAAAGCAAGAACACAGTCACTGCATTTTACTTTCAGTATTGAATTTGCGTGTTCCAGCCAAAACGAAAAAAATCGGTCCGTAATCATCATCGTCATATGAGCTGTAAAACAAGACTTCAAAACCATAGAAAAAACACAATGGACTTGTAGATGAATAAGCTAAAATTGTTCTCCTTAACCATCATTTTTTTCTTGTGACTTCTTAACATCATAGGCATTTGTTGACTGACAATTTTAACAATCGGATTTTTTAAAGGTAAAGCTTCGTGAGCATTTTTTGTAATAAACTCCTGAGAATAATAATCAACAGGTAATAAATTAATTTCATAGAAACGAGAGGAATTCGGTTGGCTTACCGTGTAGCGAAGGGTTAGAAGTAGGATTGGAAAGTTATTGGATGAGAAACAAGAGCCGTCTGGGTACTCTCCTACCCCCCAAGTCCGGGTATTCTTCCTTCCCATCATTCTTGAGTTAATTTCAAGGCGGCTGCGTCTTCAGTGACCTTCTCTCCCTGATAGAAAAGAGAAGAAAGAGCATTGTCCCCTTGGGCGGTGGAGGAGGGGTGGGGAAGGTGAGTGAGGAACCTCTCGCTGCCTGCCCCTCAGCGTTAGCTTTTTGCCCCCCCCCCACCTCCTCCGACTCCGCGGTATCTAAAAAGAACCAGACTCTCTTGCTCGTGGGTGGTCTCTACAGAGTAGAGGCGTCCTTGTTTTACCTACGCCGAGATGCACACCTGAGAAAATAGGTTTTCGTCTATTCTGAAGCATTGTTTCAGCTTGAACTACATATACGTGGAAAGTTTTAAAAAGTTCACTGAGAGACAAAAAAAGAAAAAATATATGAGAAGGAAAACTAGTTACCTTTGAAGTACATATTGCAGATGTGAAAGTTATTGAAGTATAAATTTTTATTGTTAGCAGGAAAAAAGTACATAATTTGATTGCATTTCATTTTCCATCATAATACACGTATTTCCGATGTGTTGTCCTCTTCCTGTAGATCCTTCTGCGTATAGATGCGGTTTATTGCTCAATGCCAGCCTTTCTCAACCCTCCTTTTCGATTTTCTTCCTTCCTCGACCTCACATTATTCTCCTAATCCATCATGCTTAATTGTAGATCTTTTGGAATTAGCTTCTTCAGCAGAAACAAAAATGAACGGGTTCGAAGCTTTCCCTCTTCACTTCTGCCATTTTATTTTAAGACTTCGACCGAGCTGGAATGGAGAGAGAGAAATTAGTTACGAACTGAAATACACGTATAAAAATAAGCAGTTTGTGTGCGTAAGGGTTTATAAATATTAACGTGAAGAGAAATCGTAGACCGAACCCCAGACTGGCTGGGAAGCGTTCGCATGGTGAAAAGGGCTGAGTACCATCATGGGGATGGGAGAGAAGGTAATAGAATGACGAGGGAGGGAGGGAGAGCGCAGTGGCTGGAGTGAAATGGGAGGGCGAAAGAGAGAGAGAGAGAGAGAGAGAGAGAGAGAGAGAGAGAGAGAGAGAGAGAGAGAGAGAGAGAGAGAGAGAGAGAGAGAGAGAGAGAGAGAGAGAGAGAGAGAGAGAGAGAGAAGAAGAAGAAGAAGAAGAAGAGAAAAGGTAAATCAAGGGTTGGCTGAAAAAATACCAGTTCCCAATGGAAATTCTGCCAAAAGCCGAGAGGTGTAGGAAAAAAAGTAATTTGGGAGGTACAAAAAAGACCGTTCTCAACCTTCTATACAAAGGGACACGCGAACTTCGCCTCTCTTCGACAGGGTTCTCGATCGAATTCTAAGATTTAAAAAAAGGTATCAAGTGTTAGTAATTTATACAAATTTATGAAAAAATTCAATCTTACTAGATTTGCTTTTCATGAAATAACTCAATTTTCTATTCCACCAAAGTAAAGTTTTTCATCTGCTGCTCAACTGAACAGCAGTGCGTTTCATCACTGCTCAACTGAACAGCAGTGCGTTTCATCACTGCTCAACTGAACAGCAGTGCGTTTCATCACTGCTCAACTGAACAGCAGTGCGTTTCATCACTGCTCAACTGAACAGCAGTGCGTTTCATCACTGCTCAACTGAACAGCAGTGCGTTTCATCACTGCTCAACTGAACAGCAGTGCGTTTCATCACTGCTCAACTGAACAGCAGTGCGTTTCATCACTGCTCAACTGAACAGCAGTGCGTTTCATCACTGCTCAACTGAACAGCAGTGCGTTTCATCACTGCTCAACTGAACAGCAGTGCGTTTCATCACTGCTCAACTGAACAGCAGTGCGTTTCATCACTGCTCAACTGAACAGCAGTGCGTTTCATCACTGCTCAACTGAACAGCAGTGCGTTTCATCACTGCTCAACTGAACAGCAGTGCGTTTCATCACTGCTCAACTGAACAGCAGTGCGTTTCATCACTGCTCAACTGAACAGCAGTGCGTTTCATCACTGCTCAACTGAACAGCAGTGCGTTTCATCACTGCTCAACTGAACAGCAGTGCGTTTCATCACTGCTCAACTGAACAGCAGTGCGTTTCATCACTGCTCAACTGAACAGCAGTGCGTTTCATCACTGCTCAACTGAACAGCAGTGCGTTTTTCTAACCAACATTCGTGTAAATACTTTGCGCAAATCTATGCGCTATCCAAGAAAGCTAGTGATACAAATTCTATGTTCGTCTGCATCCCCGCTTTCACATCACAAGTTCTCGCGCCCTCTGAGAGGCCTGCCGTTCCCTAGTGATTAGTCATCTTGATATACACATTCTTTCTGCGGGTTGGAAGAAAGAGCCTGCTCAACAGGTCCTCAGCATCAATTATTTGTGTTTTCTGCTTTTCAACTAAACGTATGTCTGAAACAAATGCGTGAACAGGATGGTTAACTTGTTTTATTACTTTTTAAGCAATCAATAAGTTAGCTACCTATTTCGAACAAGAACTGATTACTAGATCTAATACAACCATCCACTTAAAACCCCTTCTACTGATAATATTATTGTTAGGAAATTTTTATGAAAAATATCCACTTAGTCTTAATGATCAAAAATATGATAATACTTCGGTTTTGTTTGAAGAAACAATATATCGAAAGATTATTCCGCTTACAGTATGGACACAGCTTGTCGAGAATATTGGAACTTCCCAGGATTAAATTCTCATCCCAGGCAATAAACTCCTGGCTGAATTATAGGGATAAGCGCCTCTCAACCCGAAACCATATCATCTACATAAGATGTGTAACCCAATACATTACTACATGTATACTTCTTGAACTGATATAACAAAAAAAAGTTGTGCATAAAAACAAAGATGACTTTTCTGGCAACATGGAAAAAAGCACGGGGACAAGAATTGACAGTAACAAATTTCTTCATGAAACACGCGATAATTCTATATTTATTCTTTATTTATTTTCTCATCCTTATTATAACAGAATAAGTTATTGAACATATAAAAGACTCAACTCATCTTTTTCTCTAAAACTATGCATAGTCTTTGAAATTCTGAAACAAAAGATCAGTCGACTTTAAGCTTAGGAGTGTTGACGAATTCCTCTCCGTTGAGGAAGATGAAAGAGAGGGAGAAAAGGAGGATTCCCAGCCAGATCAGAGACACGCTCACGCTGTCTGAGAACCACAAATCAATAAATCATTCGATCACGCTCCCCATTCCTTGAACCACAAATCAATAAATCATTCGATCACGCTCCCCATTCCTTGAACCACAAATCAATAAATCATTCGATCACGCTCCCCATTCCTTGAACCACAAATCAATAAATCATTCGATCACGCTCCCCATTCCTTGAACCACAAATCAATAAATCATTCGATCACGCTCCCCATTCCTTGAACCACAAATCAATAAATCATTCGATCACGCTCCCCATTCCTTGAACCACAAATCAATAAATCATTCGATCACGCTCCCCATTCCTTGAACCACAAATCAATAAATCATTCGATCACGCTCCCCATTCCTTGAACCACAAATCAATAAATCATTCGATCACGCTCCCCATTCCTTGAACCACAAATCAATAAATCATTCGATCACGCTCCCCATTCCTTGAACCACAAATCAATAAATCATTCGATCACGCTCCCCATTCCTTGAACCACAAATCAAAAAATCATTCGATCACGCTCCCCATTCCTTGAACCACAAATCAATAAATCATTCGATCACGCTCCCCATTCCTTGAACCACAAATCAATAAATCATTCGATCACGCTCCCCATTCCTTGAACCACAAATCAATAAATCATTCGATCACGCTCCCCATTCCTTGAACCACAAATCAATAAATCATTCGATCACGCTCCCCACTCCTTGAACCGCAGACGTTCACCTCGAACAGCATCACTATTCTATTCTGTTCCTTTAGTTCAATCCTAAATATAGTCAAAGGCTTAAACCTCCAATAGGTCACTAAGAGGTAATCGAATTCCTTTCTCAGTTTTTGCTCGCTTGTCGTCTCCTTCTTTTCCAAAGTTCCATTTCTCTCTACCCATCATTCACTGGCTCGCCAACTCATCAACAGAGCATTCCAACCGTAATCCTATGCTACCCGCTCAACTACAGTATCCTTGAAGACTCTTACGAAGAAGAGAGGTTCAACCTGCAAGTGAGAGACACAGGACGAACATGGCTCCCGAGAAGACAGCAGTGCAGAGTGCGACCCCGTGATAGTCCATGCTCATCATCGTCGCTTCTAACGATATCGGCAGCTCTTAAACACTCACTTATGAATGAAGATTCAAAATAATATTTTTAAAAAAACAGAACGGAAAAAAGCATTTCACGGGGCGGGAGTGAACCTAACCATCTCTCTTATTACCTGACCAGTGTTGCTCGACGACCAAACACGCATTGCTGATCCGTACGACTGAGCTATTTGAAAGGCCTATAGTCTTGTCTCAATAAGGCCTCACTGCCTTTAAACTATGTAGGTTAGCAGATAAAAATTTCGTAACTCTGAAATTTCACTAAAACCCCCCATCGAAAATCTCGATTTCCGCTTAATTTTCGGAAGAGAGAAGTAGGAGGTATTTTAAATACTTGAGATAGGACACAGGCTCCGCCCCCCCCTATTTTAAATACTTGAGATATGCTCTTTCACCATCTACGTTCTCTCTTAACACATTTACCCATCGCTTAGAACTAGCAGATCAGCACTTTATGGTAACGAATGCAAACTGAAACATTTTTTGGGTGTGATCAAAATTAGCCCATCTATTTTTGCTGTTTAAAGGAAACAGAAACGAATGTAACCTTCGGGGTTTATTTGGAAGTTCCCCAGGAATAGATCGATAGCATCCTGCAATCACACACACACTACAACACTTCCGGGTACCCATGACAGCGGAGCAATCAATACAACCCTGTACCAAAAAAGAACATACCTGTCTATATCCATCGAAGAAGTTGTTTCTGAAGTATCTGCTGATCGCATTGACAGCATCATTCATCGCCCCCTGGTACGTTCTCTTTCCTTGGCGTGTGAAGTCAGCCTGAACACTTGTTATTCTTATGCAATCGATCCCATGCAGGGGTTAAATAGTAACCGGACCAGCTATGTTGGCGCATAAATGTTCTCGCCAGAAATAATCTACATTCTCTCCTTTTCCCGCCCTATTTTACTTCTCCTCTATTTGTCATTCCACTCTTTTTGCCTCTCCCCATCCTTTTTCCAACTCGCTTGGCGCGTACAAACATGCCTTAGACCGGTCTCATTTAACGCCTGATCCCATGTTAAATCGTTGAAAAAAACACTTGGAGCTTTTTTATATTGTTTTTGCTATAAGTGGTAAGTATAAGTATAAGTATAAGTGGTAAGTATAGTATAGTATAAGTATAAGTAGTATAACTCCGCATTTGATAAGGTCTCTGTCCGAGATATTCGCTGCATTACGATTCGAAAACTTGAACTTTCTATTTTTATTCTCAAGGATAGCTAAATTCCTCCTCTCTAAGGACATTACGTACCATCAAAGACATTTACCAATCTTAATTGGTACGATCGATATAGGTTTTTTAAAAAATCCGCCAGCGTGAAAGGTGACATTCAACTCGCAGTGATTTTTCGTGGGAGATGGGAGATACCTTGAGTGCGCCAGTGCCAGCGTATTGTCTACTGCACTCGTCACCGTTGTCTGCCCAAACATGCTTGAAGGCCTCTTCCAGCTCCGCCACTGACTCCACTCTGCAGGGATTTTATAACTTCATTCATACATATAGGTTAGGGGTTACCATCTATTCATTCATACATATAGGTTAGGGGTTACCATCTATTCATTCATACATATAGGTTAGGGGTTACCATCTATTACATCTTCACGGTCTTCATTGAGCAGTAGACGCTCTAGAAAAATAAGAAGCGAGCTTGAAGTTTGAGACATAGAAAGAAGAGAAATTGATCAATATAAGAGGCCTCGACAATAGAGAATCGCTCGCCAAGCGGTCATTTTCATTCGAATTCAAATTTTCTATTTCTCTCTTCAAATAATTTCCATTCATCTTAAAAATTCTTCGAGAAAACTCATGACTAAAAGGCCCACTAATCGAACAATGTATTAATACTTCAGAATGGTTGGCTACTCCCTTCAGAATTGAGACCCTACGATAAGATCGAATTAATCATTTAAAAGGGTAACATCCGTGACTCACTTCTGGCCCTGCTGTAGTATTCCAAGGGCCGCCAACTGATCCGAGAGAGACTCCCGGGCCAACACCGATTGCACCTCCAAAAAACCATCAATTTATTTTTCAATTGAAAGTTTTTCAACCTAATTTGATTTATCAGGTGTTTTTCAGCCTTTCAATCTGTAGCTTGTCAAGTAACAAAAAGATAGTTAAAGTAGCTTCCCCCCAAAACCGACCACATTGGTTCTATCTAAGCAATCCATGCAATTCGTGCGGTAGATGCCAGTTTGCAGACGGGCCAAATCCGATGATTCCGAAGAAGAAGCGAAAAAACTGAATCAACACGCCAATTTTTCAACAATTTTCTAAAAGTGGTTAAATAATTATTGAATCAATTGGGTTACTTAGAATCTTCACATTTATTCAGAAACAAACTTTGTGATCAATCAATAAATTAACGTTTTAAAATTGCTGAAGTAAAAGAGACCCGAATTGAGAGAGTTCTCCTCTGAGTTGATCTCTCAAGACAGAAAGACGATGCCAATTCATCCGATGACACTCTTTGTGGAAGTCGAACTGGTGATATCTGAGAATTCGATCACTCATTGGCGGATCGGTTACTCATACGAAAATTAATATGTAAAAGGCACCATGCTATGCCGACGTGCCGAAATTATTGCCGACGTGCCGAAATTATTGCCGAAGTGATTCATAATTATCGTTTTTTAGAGGAGAAAAATATCAAAAAATGAATGAAAAAGATGAGCGTCAAATCCACAGTATTCTCCATCAAATTCACATTATTCTCCATCAAATCCAGAGTATTCTCCATCAAATCCACAGTATTCTCCATCAAATCCACAGTATTCTCCATCAAATCCACAGTATTCTCCATCAAATCCACAGTATTCTCCATCAAATCCACATTATTCTCCATCAAATCCAGAGTATTCTCATCAAATCCACAGTATTCTCCATCAAATCCACAGTATTCTCCATCAAATCCACATTATTCTCCATCAAATCCAGAGTATTCTCATCAAATCCACAGTATTCTCCATCAAATCCACAGTATTCTCCATCAAATCCACAGTATTCTCCATCAAATCCACAATATTCTCCATCAAATCCACAGTATTCTCCATCAAATCCACAGTATTCTCCATCAAATCCACAGTATTCTCATCAAACCCACAGTATTCTCCATCAAATCCACAGTATTCTCCATCAAATGAATAACAATGAACTAGCTGTTCTAAGAGTAATTCTTGTTTTTATTGAATCCCTACGCAAATAATATTTACTGAATCCTCTGAAACTTTCACCTACGCTTAACTATAGGTCACCCTCACTGTTGAGAATTCGAAAACTACCGTTATTAAAGCGCGGGAGTGTAGAATAATGAGCAGCTTTCCTTTCTCTGTCTTCCACCTCTCACTCACTCTTCATTATTTCAGAATCCTTCGTTCGAAAAGCGGTCTTTTTTAAATTTTAACTACTGTAAGTGAATTTTGACACTTGCAATTGCTCTCATTTTAAAAAAGCAAATTTCTCACCGAACTTCGTTCACTATTAATTGCCCTAGAAACGAATTTTGAAAAAAGAAACATTAAAAACCCGCATTGAAAGAAAGATTCTGATTACTGTATTAGAAAAACGATTGAATTTGATAGATTACTACATGAGTTCGAACTTGAACAGGAAGCTAAGTTGATATTGCGGGGTAATCAAAAGTCCTTTTTTGCTGCTTGCAGAAATCGTTCGAGTAATAATGTAAATCAAGTCATGCCCACTTTGATAGACGACCAGAGACATGAAATAACTTCGTCATTAGAAAAGGCAGACGCTTTCTCCCATTATTTTTCTTCTGTTTTTTCGAAGCCCTTGCAAGGTCCCTCACCATATCCAACCTATCCTGAAGTAAATGAACCATTTAGTCTGGACTGTATAACTGAGGAGATGGTTTTACGCGCTCTCTCTTCTCTTGAATCCAAATGTAACACTTCCCCCAATGGTATTCCTAACATTTTATTGAAGAAATGTCGTTTTGCTCTTGTAAAGCCGTTATGTATAATATTCAATAACAGTCTTCTCTCAGGCATTGTGCCGACTATATGGAGAAGTTCTATAGTTAAACCAGTACATAAGGCTGGCTCACGTAATTCTGTATGTAACTATAGACCAATTTCTCTATGTTGCTCTTTGTCTAAAGTCATGGAAAAAATTGTTTTTAGTGAAGTCTATTCATATTTAGAAAATGAACAATTGTTGTCCCCTCACCAAGCAGGTTTTAGAGCAAAAAGATCGACTACCACATCTTTGGTAGAATCTCATGCTTTCATTGTTGATTCTTTTGCTCAAGGTTTCTCTGTTGATCTTGTTTTTCTAGATATAAGCAAAGCTTTCGACTCAGTTGACCACAGACTGCTTTTGCACACAGTTCATTGTTATGGTTTTCCGTCTAATATTGTTAGATGGCTTAGTATTTACCTGAATCAACGTACCCAGTCAGTGAACATCGATAAAGTGTTTTCCAACCCTATTTCCGTTATATCAGGAGTCCCTCAAGGCTCCTCGTTAGGTCCACTTTTATTTTTAATGTACATTGACTCTGTTAAACATGTATTTTCTCCCAATATTCAGTTCTCCTTATATGCTGACGACATTAAAATAATGGGACGCGTCCCTCTTTCTGTAAATGAGATACAGATCGCTCTCAACTGTGTTTCAGCATGGTGCTCAGAGTGGAACTTGTGTTTATCGCTATCTAAATGTAGTGTTTTACACCTTGGTTCATCTAATTCTCGTAATGTTTATCATATGAACAATATACCCATTCTAGCTAGTGAATCAGCCAAAGACCTTGGAGTAATAATATCCGATGGTTTTTCTTACCGTAAACATATAAATGAGAAATGTAAAAAGGCCTCTTCTGTTGTGAATATGTTATTAAAAGCATTCAAATCGCCATCCCTTCCTCTTCTGACTTCTGCCTTTAAAATCTATGTACGACCATTATTAGAATATGCTAGCGAGCTCTGGAACCCTACGTCCCCGGGACTAGTGAAACTTATCGAGAAAGTACAACGCTCGTTTACGAGACGAATTCTAGCTAGAGCCGGTCATCCTATACTTCCGTACTCAGAGCGGCTATTATTGTTACAACTTCAAACTCTTGAATACCGTCGAGCCCTTGCTGACCTTACTTTCATTCACAAATGTATCCATGAGAAATGTGACATAGATACTATTCATTTATATAAAATATCAGCTGTTGAACGTTTTTTCTCGCCATTCTCATTCCTTGCGTCTTTTTCCGCCCAATAATATTAATCAATCTTTCATATCAACATGTGTTTCTCGTCAGTTATCAGTATGGAATTCATTAGATTTTGAAATCGTAAATGATCCTAATTGCAAGGTATTTAAGAACAATTTACTCAATTTGCCTGTCAACCTAGTTTTACCAAATACTTTGTTTCTGATAACTAAAGGCTCGTTTCTTTGTTAATAGCATTTTCTACCCCCCCCCCTCCCCTAGTTAAGCAACCTTTTGCTTACACACACCGCCACTAGAAAGACAGTCCATGCATTTCCGCTATTGTTATTGTTCATTGTGAACCGAAGTTGAATATAATCTGTGCAAGGAATAAAAGAATGAATGAATGAATGAATGAAGGAAGTCATATATGAAGTTATTCTGGAAGAATGTTAACCTTACAAATGGGAGATCAGCCTGAATGCTGACTCTTTCCAACTCTCCGCCCACTTTCCTTTCCTTCCTATTTGATTTACAAGGTTCAAGATCACCTTAACACCTTTTTACATTTTTGTAGACAAACTGTATAACTAACACACGGAAGCTGGCAATGAGAATGAATTA
>OZ057407.1:11273551-11578551 GCA_964056735.1 Allodiplogaster pararmata
AAGGTAGAGAAACTGAGGGGATGGGTAAGTTGAGAAGAGGATTGGTTTTTTGTGGATATTGATTGCCTTTGTTACAGAGCAAGGCTGAGGGGTCACCTCTCATGATAAGATCAGAGAGGGGAACTGAGATCAGAGAGGGGAACTGAGATCAGAGAGGGGAACTGAGATCAGAGAGGGGAACTGAGATCAGAGAGGGGAACTGAGATCAGAGAGGGGAACTGAGATCGAGAGAGGGGAACTGAGATTCGGCAATTGGAGAAGAATTGAGAAACACCCATTAAACACGGATAAGGATGAGTTTTCGAGAAAAAAAAGATATTCCTTAAAACACGGATAATGATTTTTTGGGCCTTTAACAAATAAAAGTGGAACGGAGTGACATGAAACTTAAGCCAACACTGAAATTGAATGTCGTCAGGTTTGCTAAAGCAAATTAAAAAATCACAGAAAAAAAATTTTGGGCACTTTTGTACTTCAGCAACTCCCCCCCCCCCAGAGGTTTAATGGGTCAAATGAGTTCAATGACTCACCACATAGAGAGAAGAGTGCGAGGCCATGCGCTCTCTTGAAGAGTCAGAAGAATGACCTTTTAACCTCTGGTAGTGGGGGGGGGTTGCTTAAGTACAAAAGTGCCTATTTTCGGTGATGACCAAGTGCAGTCAGGTTTGCTAATACGATTTAGTAAGCCACAGAAAAATTATTCTCAGTGTTGGCTCAAGTGTCATGTCACTCCGTCGCACTTTTGCTATTGACCCGCATTTTTAAAGCACGCTTTTCGGCAATTGGAGAAGAATTGAGAAACACCCATTAAACACGGATAAGGATGAGTTTTCGAGAAAAAAAGATATTCCTTAAAACACGGATAATGATTTTTTGGGCCTTTAACAAATACAAATGGCACGGAGTGACATGAAACTTAAGCCAACACTGAAATTGAATGTCGTCAGGTTTGCTAAAGCAAATTAGTAAATCACAGAAAAAAAAAAATGGGCACTTTTGTACTTCAGCAACTCTCCCCCCCAGAGGTTTAATGGGTCAAATGAGTTCAATGACTCACCACATAGAGAGAAGAGTGCGTGGCCATGCGCTCTCTTGAAGAGTCAGAAGAATGACCTTTTAACCTCTGGTAGTGGGGGGGGTTGCTAAAGTACAAAAGTGCCTATTTTCGGTGATGACCAAGTGCAGTCAGGTTTGCTAATACGATTTAGTAGGCCACAGAAAAATTATTCTCAGTGTTGGCTCAAGTGTCATGTCACTCCGTGGCACTTTTGCTATTGACCCGCATTTTTAAAGCACGCTTTTCGGCAATTGGAGAAGAATTGAGAAACACCCATTAAACACGGATAAGGATGAGTTTTCGAGAAAAAAAGATATTCCTTAAAACACGGATAATGATTTTTTGGGCCTTTAACAAATACAAATGGCACGGAGTGACATGAAACTTAAGCCAACACTGAAATTGAATGTCGTCAGGTTTGCTAAAGCAAATTAGTAAATCACAGAAAAAATTTTTTCGGGCATTTTGTACTTCAGCAACTCTCCCCCCCAGAGGTTTAATGGGTCAAATGAGTTCAATGACTCACCACATAGAGAGAAGAGTGCGAGGCCATGCGCTCTCTTGAAGAGTCAGAAGAATGACCTTTTAACCTCTGGTAGTGGGGGGGTTGCTAAAGTACAAAAGTGCCTATTTTCGGTGATGACCAAGTGCAGTCAGGTTTGCTAATACGATTTAGTAAGCCACAGAAAAATTATTCTCAGTGTTGGCTCAAGTGTCATGTCACTCCGTCGCACTTTTGCTATTGACCCGCATTTTTAAAGCACGCTTTTCGGCAATTGGAGAAGAATTGAGAAACACCCATTAAACACGGATAAGGATGAGTTTTCGAGAAAAAAAGATATTCCTTAAAACACGGATAATGATTTTTTGGGCCTTTAACAAATACAAATGGCACGGAGTGACATGAAACTTAAGCCAACACTGAAATTGAATGTCGTCAGGTTTGCTAAAGCAAATTAGTAAATCACAGAAAAAAAAATTTGGGCACTTTTGTACTTCAGCAACTCCCCCCCCCAGAGGTTTAATGGGTCAAATGAGTTCAATGACTCACCACATAGAGAGAAGAGTGCGTGGCCATGCGCTCTCTTGAAGAGTCAGAAGAATGACCTTTTAACCTCTGGTAGTGGGGGGGTTGCTAAAGTACAAAAGTGCCTATTTTCGGTGATGACAAAGTGCAGTCAGGTTTGCTAATACGATTTAGTAAGCCACAGAAAAATTATTCTCAGTGTTGGCTCAAGTGTCATGTCACTCCGTCGCACTTTTGCTATTGACCCGCATTTTTAAAGCACGCTTTTCGGCAATTGGAGAAGAATTGAGAAACACCCATTAAACACGGATAAGGATGAGTTTTCGAGAAAAAAAAGATATTCCTTAAAACACGGATAATGATTTTTTGGGCCTTTAACAAATAAAAGTGGCACGGAGTGACATGAAACTTAAGCCAACACTGAAATTGAATGTCGTCAGGTTTGCTAAAGCAAATTAAAAAATCACAGAAAAAAAATTTTGGGCACTTTTGTACTTCAGCAACTCCCCCCCCCAGAGGTTTAATGGGTCAAATGAGTTCAATGACTCACCACATAGAGAGAAGAGTGCGAGGCCATGCGCTCTCTTGAAGAGTCAGAAGAATGACCTTTTAACCTCTGGTAGTGGGGGGGGGTTGCTTAAGTACAAAAGTGCCTATTTTCGGTGATGACCAAGTGCAGTCAGGTTTGCTAATACGATTTAGTAAGCCACAGAAAAATTATTCTCAGTGTTGGCTCAAGTGTCATGTCACTCCGTCGCACTTTTGCTATTGACCCGCATTTTTAAAGCACGCTTTTCGGCAATTGGAGAAGAATTGAGAAACACCCATTAAACACGGATAAGGATGAGTTTTCGAGAAAAAAAGATATTCCTTAAAACACGGATAATGATTTTTTGGGCCTTTAACAAATACAAATGGCACGGAATGACATGAAACTTAAGCCAACACTGAAATTGAATGTCGTCAGGTTTGCTAAAGCAAATTAGTAAATCACAGAAAAAATTTTTTCGGGCACTTTGTACTTCAGCAACTCCCCCTCCCAGAGGTTTACTGGGTCAAATGAGTTCAATGACTCACCACATAGAGAGAAGAGTGCGTGGCCATGCGCTCTCTTGAAGAGTCAGAAGAATGACCTTTTAACCTCTGGTAGTGGGGGGGGGGGTTGCTAAAGTACAAAAGTGCCTATTTTCGGTGATGACCAAGTGCAGTCAGGTTTGCTAATACGATTTAGTAAGCCACAGAAAAATTATTCTCAGTGTTGGCTCAAGTGTCATGTCACTCCGTCGCACTTTTGCTATTGACCCGCATTTTTAAAGCACGCTTTTCGGCAATTGGAGAAGAATTGAGAAACACCCATTAAACACGGATAAGGATGAGTTTTCGAGAAAAAAAAAGATATTCCTTAAAACACGGATAATGATTTTTTGGGCCTTTAACAAATAAAAGTGGCACGGAGTGACATGAAACTTAAGCCAACACTGAAATTGAATGTCGTCAGGTTTGCTAAAGCAAATTAGTAAATCACAGAAAAAAAATTTTGGGCACTTTTGTACTTCAGCAACTCCCCCCCCAGAGGTTTAATGGGTCAAATGAGTTCAATGACTCACCACATAGAGAGAAGAGTGCGTGGCCATGCGCTCTCTTGAAGAGTCAGAAGAATGACCTTTTAACCTCTGGTAGTGGGGGGGGGTTGCTAAAGTACAAAAGTGCCTATTTTCGGTGATGACCAAGTGCAGTCAGGTTTGCTAATACGATTTAGTAGGCCACAGAAAAATTATTCTCAGTGTTGGCTCAAGTGTCATGTCACTCCGTGGCACTTTTGCTATTGACCCGCATTTTTAAAGCACGCTTTTCGGCAATTGGAGAAGAATTGAGAAACACCCATTAAACACGGATAAGGATGAGTTTTCGAGAAAAAAAAGATATTCCTTAAAACACGGATAATGATTTTTTGGGCCTTTAACAAATAAAAGTGGCACGGAGTGACATGAAACTTAAGCCAACACTGAAATTGAATGTCGTCAGGTTTGCTAAAGCAAATTAGTAAATCACAGAAAAAAAAATTTGGGCACTTTTGTACTTCAGCAACTCCCCCCCCCAGAGGTTTAATGGGTCAAATGAGTTCAATGACTCACCACATAGAGAGAAGAGTGCGTGGCCATGCGCTCTCTTGAAGAGTCAGAAGAATGACCTTTTAACCTCTGGTAGTGGGGGGGGGGGGGTTGCTAAAGTACAAAAGTGCCTATTTTCGGTGATGACCAAGTGCAGTCAGGTTTGCTAATACGATTTAGTAGGCCACAGAAAAATTATTCTCAGTGTTGGCTCAAGTGTCATGTCACTCCGTGGCACTTTTGCTATTGACCCGCATTTTTAAAGCACGCTTTTCGGCAATTGGAGAAGAATTGAGAAACACCCATTAAACACGGATAAGGATGAGTTTTCGAGAAAAAGAGATATTCCTTAAAACACGGATAATGATTTTTTGGGCCTTTAACAAATACAAATGGCACGGAGTGACATGAAACTTAAGCCAACACTGAAATTGAATGTCGTCAGGTTTGCTAAAGCAAATTAGTAAATCACAGAAAAAAATTTTTCGGGCACTTTGTACTTCAGCAACTCTCCCCCCCAGAGGTTTAATGGGTCAAATGAGTTCAATGACTCACCACATAGAGAGAAGAGTGCGAGGCCATGCGCTCTCTTGAAGAGTCAGAAGAATGACCTTTTAACCTCTGGTAGTGGGGGGGTTGCTAAAGTACAAAAGTGCCTATTTTCGGTGATGACCAAGTGCAGTCAGGTTTGCTAATACGATTTAGTAAGCCACAGAAAAATTATTCTCAGTGTTGGCTCAAGTGTCATGTCACTCCGTCGCACTTTTGCTATTGACCCGCATTTTTAAAGCACGCTTTTCGGCAATTGGAGAAGAATTGAGAAACACCCATTAAACACGGATAAGGATGAGTTTTCGAGAAAAAAAGATATTCCTTAAAACACGGATAATGATTTTTTGGGCCTTTAACAAATACAAATGGCACGGAGTGACATGAAACTTAAGCCAACACTGAAATTGAATGTCGTCAGGTTTGCTAAAGCAAATTAGTAAATCACAGAAAAAATTTTTTCGGGCACTTTGTACTTCAGCAACTCCCCCTCCTAGAGGTTTACTGGGTCAAATGAGTTCAATGACTCACCACATAGAGAGAAGAGTGCGTGGCCATGCGCTCTCTTGAAGAGTCAGAAGAATGACCTTTTAACCTCTGGTAGTGGGGGGGGGGGGGGTTGCTAAAGTACAAAAGTGCCTATTTTCGGTGATGACCAAGTGCAGTCAGGTTTGCTAATACGATTTAGTAAGCCACAGAAAAATTATTCTCAGTGTTAGCTCAAGTGTCATGTCACTCCGTCGCACTTTTGCTATTGACCCGCATTTTTAAAGCACGCTTTTCGGCAATTGGAGAAGAATTGAGAAACACCCATTAAACACGGATAAGGATGAGTTTTCGAGAAAAAAAAGATATTCCTTAAAACACGGATAATGATTTTTTGGGCCTTTAACAAATAAAAGTGGCACGGAGTGACATGAAACTTAAGCCAACACTGAAATTGAATGTCGTCAGGTTTGCTAAAGCAAATTAGTAAATCACAGAAAAAAAAATTTGGGCACTTTTGTACTTCAGCAACTCCCCCCCCCCAGAGGTTTAATGGGTCAAATGAGTTCAATGACTCACCACATAGAGAGAAGAGTGCGTGGCCATGCGCTCTCTTGAAGAGTCAGAAGAATGACCTTTTAACCTCTGGTAGTGGGGGGGGTTGCTAAAGTACAAAAGTGCCTATTTTCGGTGATGACCAAGTGCAGTCAGGTTCGCTAATACGATTTAGTAGGCCACAGAAAAATTATTCTCAGTGTTGGCTCAAGTGTCATGTCACTCCGTGGCACTTTTGCTATTGACCCGCATTTTTAAAGCACGCTTTTCGGCAATTGGAGAAGAATTGAGAAACACCCATTAAACACGGATAAGGATGAGTTTTCGAGAAAAAGAGATATTCCTTAAAACACGGATAATGATTTTTTGGGCCTTTAACAAATACAAATGGCACGGAGTGACATGAAACTTAAGCCAACACTGAAATTGAATGTCGTCAGGTTTGCTAAAGCAAATTAGTAAATCACAGAAAAAAATTTTTCGGGCACTTTGTACTTCAGCAACTCTCCCCCCCAGAGGTTTAATGGGTCAAATGAGTTCAATGACTCACCACATAGAGAGAAGAGTGCGAGGCCATGCGCTCTCTTGAAGAGTCAGAAGAATGACCTTTTAACCTCTGGTAGTGGGGGGGTTGCTAAAGTACAAAAGTGCCTATTTTCGGTGATGACCAAGTGCAGTCAGGTTTGCTAATACGATTTAGTAAGCCACAGAAAAATTATTCTCAGTGTTGGCTCAAGTGTCATGTCACTCCGTCGCACTTTTGCTATTGACCCGCATTTTTAAAGCACGCTTTCGGCAATTGGAGAAGAATTGAGAAACACCCATTAAACACGGATAAGGATGAGTTTTCGAGAAAAAAAGATATTCCTTAAAACACGGATAATGATTTTTTGGGCCTTTAACAAATACAAATGGCACGGAGTGACATGAAACTTAAGCCAACACTGAAATTGAATGTCGTCAGGTTTGCTAAAGCAAATTAGTAAATCACAGAAAAAAATTTTTCGGGCACTTTGTACTTCAGCAACTCCCCCTCCCAGAGGTTTACTGGGTCAAATGAGTTCAATGACTCACCACATAGAGAGAAGAGTGCGTGGCCATGCGCTCTCTTGAAGAGTCAGAAGAATGACCTTTTAACCTCTGGTAGTGGGGGGGGGTTGCTAAAGTACAAAAGTGCCTATTTTCGGTGATGACCAAGTGCAGTCAGGTTTGCTAATACGATTTAGTAAGCCACAGAAAAATTATTCTCAGTGTTGGCTCAAGTGTCATGTCACTCCGTGGCACTTTTGCTATTGACCCGCATTTTTAAAGCACGCTTTTCGGCAATTGGAGAAGAATTGAGAAACACCCATTAAACACGGATAAGGATGAGTTTTCGAGAAAAAAAGATATTCCTTAAAACACGGATAATGATTTTTTGGGCCTTTAACAAATACAAATGGCACGGAATGACATGAAACTTAAGCCAACACTGAAATTGAATGTCGTCAGGTTTGCTAAAGCAAATTAGTAAATCACAGAAAAAAATTTTTCGGGCACTTTGTACTTCAGCAACTCCCCCTCCCAGAGGTTTACTGGGTCAAATGAGTTCAATGACTCACCACATAGAGAGAAAAGTGCGTGGCCATGCGCTCTCTTGAAGAGTCAGAAGAATGACCTTTTAACCTCTGGTAGTGGGGGGGGGGTTGCTAAAGTACAAAAGTGCCTATTTTCGGTGATGACCAAGTGCAGTCAGGTTTGCTAATACGATTTAGTAAGCCACAGAAAAATTATTCTCAGTGTTGGCTCAAGTGTCATGTCACTCCGTCGCACTTTTGCTATTGACCCGCATTTTTAAAGCACGCTTTTCGGCAATTGGAGAAGAATTGAGAAACACCCATTAAACACGGATAAGGATGAGTTTTCGAGAAAAAAAAGATATTCCTTAAAACACGGATAATGATTTTTTGGGCCTTTAACAAATAAAAGTGGCACGGAGTGACATGAAACTTAAGCCAACACTGAAATTGAATGTCGTCAGGTTTGCTAAAGCAAATTAGTAAATCACAGAAAAAAATTTTGGGCACTTTTGTACTTCAGCAACTCCCCCCCCCCCCAGAGGTTTAATGGGTCAAATGAGTTCAATGACTCACCACATAGAGAGAAGAGTGCGTGGCCATGCGCTCTCTTGAAGAGTCAGAAGAATGACCTTTTAACCTCTGGTAGTGGGGGGGGGGGTTGCTAAAGTACAAAAGTGCCTATTTTCGGTGATGACCAAGTGCAGTCAGGTTTGCTAATACGATTTAGTAGGCCACAGAAAAATTATTCTCAGTGTTGGCTCAAGTGTCATGTCACTCCGTGGCACTTTTGCTATTGACCCGCATTTTTAAAGCACGCTTTTCGGCAATTGGAGAAGAATTGAGAAACACCCATTAAACACGGATAAGGATGAGTTTTCGAGAAAAAAAAAGATATTCCTTAAAACACGGATAATGATTTTTTGGGCCTTTAACAAATACAAATGGCACGGAGTGACATGAAACTTAAGCCAACACTGAAATTGAATGTCGTCAGGTTTGCTAAAGCAAATTAGTAAATCACAGAAAAAAATTTTTCGGGCACTTTGTACTTCAGCAACTCCCCCTCCCAGAGGTTTACTGGGTCAAATGAGTTCAATGACTCACCACATAGAGAGAAGAGTGCGTGGCCATGCGCTCTCTTGAAGAGTCAGAAGAATGACCTTTTAACCTCTGGTAGTGGGGGGGGTTGCTTAAGTACAAAAGTGCCTATTTTCGGTGATGACCAAGTGCAGTCAGGTTTGCTAATACGATTTAGTAAGCCACAGAAAAATTATTCTCAGTGTTGGCTCAAGTGTCATGTCACTCCGTCGCACTTTTGCTATTGACCCGCATTTTTAAAGCACGCTTTTCGGCAATTGGAGAAGAATTGAGAAACACCCATTAAACACGGATAAGGATGAGTTTTCGAGAAAAAAAGATATTCCTTAAAACACGGATAATGATTTTTTGGGCCTTTAACAAATACAAATGGCACGGAGTGACATGAAACTTAAGCCAACACTGAAATTGAATGTCGTCAGGTTTGCTAAAGCAAATTAGTAAATCACAGAAAAAAATTTTTCGGGCACTTTGTACTTCAGCAACTCCCCCTCCTAGAGGTTTACTGGGTCAAATGAGTTCAATGACTCACCACATAGAGAGAAGAGTGCGTGGCCATGCGCTCTCTTGAAGAGTCAGAAGAATGACCTTTTAACCTCTGGTAGTGGGGGGGGGTTGCTAAAGTACAAAAGTGCCTATTTTCGGTGATGACCAAGTGCAGTCAGGTTTGCTAATACGATTTAGTAGGCCACAGAAAAATTATTCTCAGTGTTGGCTCAAGTGTCATGTCACTCCGTGGCACTTTTGCTATTGACCCGCATTTTTAAAGCACGCTTTTCGGCAATTGGAGAAGAATTGAGAAACACCCATTAAACACGGATAAGGATGAGTTTTCGAGAAAAAGAGATATTCCTTAAAACACGGATAATGATTTTTTGGGCCTTTAACAAATACAAATGGCACGGAGTGACATGAAACTTAAGCCAACACTGAAATTGAATGTCGTCAGGTTTGCTAAAGCAAATTAGTAAATCACAGAAAAAAATTTTTCGGGCACTTTGTACTTCAGCAACTCTCCCCCCCAGAGGTTTAATGGGTCAAATGAGTTCAATGACTCACCACATAGAGAGAAGAGTGCGAGGCCATGCGCTCTCTTGAAGAGTCAGAAGAATGACCTTTTAACCTCTGGTAGTGGGGGGGTTGCTAAAGTACAAAAGTGCCTATTTTCGGTGATGACCAAGTGCAGTCAGGTTTGCTAATACGATTTAGTAAGCCACAGAAAAATTATTCTCAGTGTTGGCTCAAGTGTCATGTCACTCCGTCGCACTTTTGCTATTGACCCGCATTTTTAAAGCACGCTTTCGGCAATTGGAGAAGAATTGAGAAACACCCATTAAACACGGATAAGGATGAGTTTTCGAGAAAAAAAGATATTCCTTAAAACACGGATAATGATTTTTTGGGCCTTTAACAAATACAAATGGCACGGAGTGACATGAAACTTAAGCCAACACTGAAATTGAATGTCGTCAGGTTTGCTAAAGCAAATTAGTAAATCACAGAAAAAAATTTTTCGGGCACTTTGTACTTCAGCAACTCCCCCTCCCAGAGGTTTACTGGGTCAAATGAGTTCAATGACTCACCACATAGAGAGAAGAGTGCGTGGCCATGCGCTCTCTTGAAGAGTCAGAAGAATGACCTTTTAACCTCTGGTAGTGGGGGGGGGTTGCTAAAGTACAAAAGTGCCTATTTTCGGTGATGACCAAGTGCAGTCAGGTTTGCTAATACGATTTAGTAAGCCACAGAAAAATTATTCTCAGTGTTGGCTCAAGTGTAATGTCACTCCGTGGCACTTTTGCTATTGACCCGCATTTTTAAAGCACGCTTTTCGGCAATTGGAGAAGAATTGAGAAACACCCATTAAACACGGATAAGGATGAGTTTTCGAGAAAAAAAGATATTCCTTAAAACACGGATAATGATTTTTTGGGCCTTTAACAAATACAAATGGCACGGAGTGACATGAAACTTAAGCCAACACTGAAATTGAATGTCGTCAGGTTTGCTAAAGCAAATTAGTAAATCACAGAAAAAAAATTTTCGGGCACTTTGTACTTCAGCAACTCCCCCTCCCAGAGGTTTAATGGGTCAAATGAGTTCAATGACTCACCACATAGAGAGAAGAGTGCGTGGCCATGCGCTCTCTTGAAGAGTCAGAAGAATGACCTTTTAACCTCTGGTAGTGGGGGGGGGGTTGCTAAAGTACAAAAGTGCCTATTTTCGGTGATGACCAAGTGCAGTCAGGTTTGCTAATACGATTTAGTAGGCCACAGAAAAATTATTCTCAGTGTTGGCTCAAGTGTCATGTCACTCCGTGGCACTTTTGCTATTGACCCGCATTTTTAAAGCACGCTTTTCGGCAATTGGAGAAGAATTGAGAAACACCCATTAAACACGGATAAGGATGAGTTTTCGAGAAAAAAAAAAATTCCTTAAAACACGGATAATGATTTTTTGGGCCTTTAACAAATACAAATGGCACGGAGTGACATGAAACTTAAGCCAACACTGAAATTGAATGTCGTCAGGTTTGCTAAAGCAAATTAGTAAATCACAGAAAAAAAATTTGGGCACTTTTGTACTTCAGCAACTCTCCCCCCCAGAGGTTTAATGGGTCAAATGAGTTCAATGACTCACCACATAGAGAGAAGAGTGCGTGGCCATGCGCTCTCTTGAAGAGTCAGAAGAATGACCTTTTAACCTCTGGTAGTGGGGGGGGTTGCTAAAGTACAAAAGTGCCTATTTTCGGTGATGACCAAGTGCAGTCAGGTTTGCTAATACGATTTAGTAGGCCACAGAAAAATTATTCTCAGTGTTGGCTCAAGTGTCATGTCACTCCGTGGCACTTTTGCTATTGACCCGCATTTTTAAAGCACGCTTTTCGGCAATTGGAGAAGAATTGAGAAACACCCATTAAACACGGATAAGGATGAGTTTTCGAGAAAAAGAGATATTCCTTAAAACACGGATAATGATTTTTTGGGCCTTTAACAAATACAAATGGCACGGAGTGACATGAAACTTAAGCCAACACTGAAATTGAATGTCGTCAGGTTTGCTAAAGCAAATTAGTAAATCACAGAAAAAAATTTTTCGGGCACTTTGTACTTCAGCAACTCTCCCCCCCAGAGGTTTAATGGGTCAAATGAGTTCAATGACTCACCACATAGAGAGAAGAGTGCGAGGCCATGCGCTCTCTTGAAGAGTCAGAAGAATGACCTTTTAACCTCTGGTAGTGGGGGGGTTGCTAAAGTACAAAAGTGCCTATTTTCGGTGATGACCAAGTGCAGTCAGGTTTGCTAATACGATTTAGTAAGCCACAGAAAAATTATTCTCAGTGTTGGCTCAAGTGTCATGTCACTCCGTCGCACTTTTGCTATTGACCCGCATTTTTAAAGCAAGCTTTCGGCAATTGGAGAAGAATTGAGAAACACCCATTAAACACGGATAAGGATGAGTTTTCGAGAAAAAAAGATATTCCTTAAAACACGGATAATGATTTTTTGGGCCTTTAACAAATACAAATGGCACGGAGTGACATGAAACTTAAGCCAACACTGAAATTGAATGTCGTCAGGTTTGCTAAAGCAAATTAGTAAATCACAGAAAAAAATTTTTCGGGCACTTTGTACTTCAGCAACTCCCCCTCCCAGAGGTTTACTGGGTCAAATGAGTTCAATGACTCACCACATAGAGAGAAGAGTGCGTGGCCATGCGCTCTCTTGAAGAGTCAGAAGAATGACCTTTTAACCTCTGGTAGTGGGGGGGGTTGCTAAAGTACAAAAGTGCCTATTTTCGGTGATGACCAAGTGCAGTCAGGTTTGCTAATACGATTTAGTAAGCCACAGAAAAATTATTCTCAGTGTTGGCTCAAGTGTCATGTCACTCCGTGGCACTTTTGCTATTGACCCGCATTTTTAAAGCACGCTTTTCGGCAATTGGAGAAGAATTGAGAAACACCCATTAAACACGGATAAGGATGAGTTTTCGAGAAAAAAAGATATTCCTTAAAACACGGATAATGATTTTTTGGGCCTTTAACAAATACAAATGGCACGGAGTGACATGAAACTTAAGCCAACACTGAAATTGAATGTCGTCAGGTTTGCTAAAGCAAATTAGTAAATCACAGAAAAAAAATTTTCGGGCACTTTGTACTTCAGCAACTCCCCCTCCCAGAGGTTTAATGGGTCAAATGAGTTCAATGACTCACCACATAGAGAGAAGAGTGCGTGGCCATGCGCTCTCTTGAAGAGTCAGAAGAATGACCTTTTAACCTCTGGTAGTGGGGGGGGGGTTGCTAAAGTACAAAAGTGCCTATTTTCGGTGATGACCAAGTGCAGTCAGGTTTGCTAATACGATTTAGTAGGCCACAGAAAAATTATTCTCAGTGTTGGCTCAAGTGTCATGTCACTCCGTGGCACTTTTGCTATTGACCCGCATTTTTAAAGCACGCTTTTCGGCAATTGGAGAAGAATTGAGAAACACCCATTAAACACGGATAAGGATGAGTTTTCGAGAAAAAAAAATTCCTTAAAACACGGATAATGATTTTTTGGGCCTTTAACAAATACAAATGGCACGGAGTGACATGAAACTTAAGCCAACACTGAAATTGAATGTCGTCAGGTTTGCTAAAGCAAATTAGTAAATCACAGAAAAAAAAAATTGGGCACTTTTGTACTTCAGCAACTCTCCCCCCCAGAGGTTTAATGGGTCAAATGAGTTCAATGACTCACCACATAGAGAGAAGAGTGCGTGGCCATGCGCTCTCTTGAAGAGTCAGAAGAATGACCTTTTAACCTCTGGTAGTGGGGGGGGGGTTGCTAAAGTACAAAAGTGCCTATTTTCGGTGATGACCAAGTGCAGTCAGGTTTGCTAATACGATTTAGTAGGCCACAGAAAAATTATTCTCAGTGTTGGCTCAAGTGTCATGTCACTCCGTGGCACTTTTGCTATTGACCCGCATTTTTAAAGCACGCTTTTCGGCAATTGGAGAAGAATTGAGAAACACCCATTAAACACGGATAAGGATGAGTTTTCGAGAAAAAGAGATATTCCTTAAAACACGGATAATGATTTTTTGGGCCTTTAACAAATACAAATGGCACGGAGTGACATGAAACTTAAGCCAACACTGAAATTGAATGTCGTCAGGTTTGCTAAAGCAAATTAGTAAATCAGAGAAAAAAATTTTTCGGGCACTTTGTACTTCAGCAACTCTCCCCCCCCAGAGGTTTAATGGGTCAAATGAGTTCAATGACTCACCACATAGAGAGAAGAGTGCGAGGCCATGCGCTCTCTTGAAGAGTCAGAAGAATGACCTTTTAACCTCTGGTAGTGGGGGGGTTGCTAAAGTACAAAAGTGCCTATTTTCGGTGATGACCAAGTGCAGTCAGGTTTGCTAATACGATTTAGTAAGCCACAGAAAAATTATTCTCAGTGTTGGCTCAAGTGTCATGTCACTCCGTCGCACTTTTGCTATTGACCCGCATTTTTAAAGCACGCTTTCGGCAATTGGAGAAGAATTGAGAAACACCCATTAAACACGGATAAGGATGAGTTTTCGAGAAAAAAAGATATTCCTTAAAACACGGATAATGATTTTTTGGGCCTTTAACAAATACAAATGGCACGGAGTGACATGAAACTTAAGCCAACACTGAAATTGAATGTCGTCAGGTTTGCTAAAGCAAATTAGTAAATCACAGAAAAAAATTTTTCGGGCACTTTGTACTTCAGCAACTCCCCCTCCCAGAGGTTTACTGGGTCAAATGAGTTCAATGACTCACCACATAGAGAGAAGAGTGCGTGGCCATGCGCTCTCTTGAAGAGTCAGAAGAATGACCTTTTAACCTCTGGTAGTGGGGGGGGGGTTGCTAAAGTACAAAAGTGCCTATTTTCGGTGATGACCAAGTGCAGTCAGGTTTGCTAATACGATTTAGTAAGCCACAGAAAAATTATTCTCAGTGTTGGCTCAAGTGTCATGTCACTCCGTGGCACTTTTGCTATTGACCCGCATTTTTAAAGCACGCTTTTCGGCAATTGGAGAAGAATTGAGAAACACCCATTAAACACGGATAAGGATGAGTTTTCGAGAAAAAAAGATATTCCTTAAAACACGGATAATGATTTTTTGGGCCTTTAACAAATACAAATGGCACGGAGTGACATGAAACTTAAGCCAACACTGAAATTGAATGTCGTCAGGTTTGCTAAAGCAAATTAGTAAATCACAGAAAAAAAATTTTCGGGCACTTTGTACTTCAGCAACTCTCCCCCCCAGAGGTTTAATGGGTCAAATGAGTTCAATGACTCACCACATAGAGAGAAGAGTGCGAGGCCATGCGCTCTCTTGAAGAGTCAGAAGAATGACCTTTTAACCTCTGGTAGTGGGGGGGTTGCTAAAGTACAAAAGTGCCTATTTTCGGTGATGACCAAGTGCAGTCAGGTTTGCTAATACGATTTAGTAAGCCACAGAAAAATTATTCTCAGTGTTGGCTCAAGTGTCATGTCACTCCGTCGCACTTTTGCTATTGACCCGCATTTTTAAAGCACGCTTTCGGCAATTGGAGAAGAATTGAGAAACACCCATTAAACACGGATAAGGATGAGTTTTCGAGAAAAAAAGATATTCCTTAAAACACGGATAATGATTTTTTGGGCCTTTAACAAATACAAATGGCACGGAGTGACATGAAACTTAAGCCAACACTGAAATTGAATGTCGTCAGGTTTGCTAAAGCAAATTAGTAAATCACAGAAAAAATTTTTTCGGGCACTTTGTACTTCAGCAACTCCCCCTCCCAGAGGTTTACTGGGTCAAATGAGTTCAATGACTCACCACATAGAGAGAAGAGTGCGTGGCCATGCGCTCTCTTGAAGAGTCAGAAGAATGACCTTTTAACCTCTGGTAGTGGGGGGGGGGGTTGCTAAAGTACAAAAGTGCCTATTTTCGGTGATGACCAAGTGCAGTCAGGTTTGCTAATACGATTTAGTAAGCCACAGAAAAATTATTCTCAGTGTTGGCTCAAGTGTCATGTCACTCCGTGGCACTTTTGCTATTGACCCGCATTTTTAAAGCACGCTTTTCGGCAATTGGAGAAGAATTGAGAAACACCCATTAAACACGGATAAGGATGAGTTTTCGAGAAAAAAAGATATTCCTTAAAACACGGATAATGATTTTTTGGGCCTTTAACAAATACAAATGGCACGGAGTGACATGAAACTTAAGCCAACACTGAAATTGAATGTCGTCAGGTTTGCTAAAGCAAATTAGTAAATCACAGAAAAAATTTTTTCGGGCACTTTGTACTTCAGCAACTCTCCCCCCCAGAGGTTTAATGGGTCAAATGAGTTCAATGACTCACCACATAGAGAGAAGAGTGCGTGGCCATGCGCTCTCTTGAAGAGTCAGAAGAATGACCTTTTAACCTCTGGTAGTGGGGGGGGGGTTGCTAAAGTACAAAAGTGCCTATTTTCGGTGATGACCAAGTGCAGTCAGGTTTGCTAATACGATTTAGTAAGCCACAGAAAAATTATTCTCAGTGTTGGCTCAAGTGTCATGTCACTCCGTGGCACTTTTGCTATTGACCCGCATTTTTAAAGCACGCTTTTCGGCAATTGGAGAAGAATTGAGAAACACCCATTAAACACGGATAAGGATGAGTTTTCGAGAAAAAAAGATATTCCTTAAAACACGGATAATGATTTTTTGGGCCTTTAACAAATACAAATGGCACGGAGTGACATGAAACTTAAGCCAACACTGAAATTGAATGTCGTCAGGTTTGCTAAAGCAAATTAGTAAATCACAGAAAAAATTTTTTCGGGCACTTTGTACTTCAGCAACTCCCCCTCCCAGAGGTTTAATGGGTCAAATGAGTTCAATGACTCACCACATAGAGAGAAGAGTGCGTGGCCATGCGCTCTCTTGAAGAGTCAGAAGAATGACCTTTTAACCTCTGGTAGTGGGGGGGGGGTTGCTAAAGTACAAAAGTGCCTATTTTCGGTGATGACCAAGTGCAGTCAGGTTTGCTAATACGATTTAGTAGGCCACAGAAAAATTATTCTCAGTGTTGGCTCAAGTGTCATGTCACTCCGTGGCACTTTTGCTATTGACCCGCATTTTTAAAGCACGCTTTTCGGCAATTGGAGAAGAATTGAGAAACACCCATTAAACACGGATAAGGATGAGTTTTCGAGAAAAAAAAATTCCTTAAAACACGGATAATGATTTTTTGGGCCTTTAACAAATACAAATGGCACGGAGTGACATGAAACTTAAGCCAACACTGAAATTGAATGTCGTCAGGTTTGCTAAAGCAAATTAGTAAATCACAGAAAAAAAAATTTGGGCACTTTTGTACTTCAGCAACTCTCCCCCCCAGAGGTTTAATGGGTCAAATGAGTTCAATGACTCACCACATAGAGAGAAGAGTGCGTGGCCATGCGCTCTCTTGAAGAGTCAGAAGAATGACCTTTTAACCTCTGGTAGTGGGGGGGGGGGTTGCTAAAGTACAAAAGTGCCTATTTTCGGTGATGACCAAGTGCAGTCAGGTTTGCTAATACGATTTAGTAGGCCACAGAAAAATTATTCTCAGTGTTGGCTCAAGTGTCATGTCACTCCGTGGCACTTTTGCTATTGACCCGCATTTTTAAAGCACGCTTTTCGGCAATTGGAGAAGAATTGAGAAACACCCATTAAACACGGATAAGGATGAGTTTTCGAGAAAAAGAGATATTCCTTAAAACACGGATAATGATTTTTTGGGCCTTTAACAAATACAAATGGCACGGAGTGACATGAAACTTAAGCCAACACTGAAATTGAATGTCGTCAGGTTTGCTAAAGCAAATTAGTAAATCACAGAAAAAAAATTTTCGGGCACTTTGTACTTCAGCAACTCTCCCCCCCAGAGGTTTAATGGGTCAAATGAGTTCAATGACTCACCACATAGAGAGAAGAGTGCGAGGCCATGCGCTCTCTTGAAGAGTCAGAAGAATGACCTTTTAACCTCTGGTAGTGGGGGGGTTGCTAAAGTACAAAAGTGCCTATTTTCGGTGATGACCAAGTGCAGTCAGGTTTGCTAATACGATTTAGTAAGCCACAGAAAAATTATTCTCAGTGTTGGCTCAAGTGTCATGTCACTCCGTCGCACTTTTGCTATTGACCCGCATTTTTAAAGCACGCTTTCGGCAATTGGAGAAGAATTGAGAAACACCCATTAAACACGGATAAGGATGAGTTTTCGAGAAAAAAAGATATTCCTTAAAACACGGATAATGATTTTTTGGGCCTTTAACAAATACAAATGGCACGGAGTGACATGAAACTTAAGCCAACACTGAAATTGAATGTCGTCAGGTTTGCTAAAGCAAATTAGTAAATCACAGAAAAAATTTTTTCGGGCACTTTGTACTTCAGCAACTCCCCCTCCCAGAGGTTTACTGGGTCAAATGAGTTCAATGACTCACCACATAGAGAGAAGAGTGCGTGGCCATGCGCTCTCTTGAAGAGTCAGAAGAATGACCTTTTAACCTCTGGTAGTGGGGGGGGGGTTGCTAAAGTACAAAAGTGCCTATTTTCGGTGATGACCAAGTGCAGTCAGGTTTGCTAATACGATTTAGTAAGCCACAGAAAAATTATTCTCAGTGTTGGCTCAAGTGTCATGTCACTCCGTGGCACTTTTGCTATTGACCCGCATTTTTAAAGCACGCTTTTCGGCAATTGGAGAAGAATTGAGAAACACCCATTAAACACGGATAAGGATGAGTTTTCGAGAAAAAAAGATATTCCTTAAAACACGGATAATGATTTTTTGGGCCTTTAACAAATACAAATGGCACGGAGTGACATGAAACTTAAGCCAACACTGAAATTGAATGTCGTCAGGTTTGCTAAAGCAAATTAGTAAATCACAGAAAAAATTTTTTCGGGCACTTTGTACTTCAGCAACTCCCCCTCCCAGAGGTTTAATGGGTCAAATGAGTTCAATGACTCACCACATAGAGAGAAGAGTGCGTGGCCATGCGCTCTCTTGAAGAGTCAGAAGAATGACCTTTTAACCTCTGGTAGTGGGGGGGGGGTTGCTAAAGTACAAAAGTGCCTATTTTCGGTGATGACCAAGTGCAGTCAGGTTTGCTAATACGATTTAGTAGGCCACAGAAAAATTATTCTCAGTGTTGGCTCAAGTGTCATGTCACTCCGTGGCACTTTTGCTATTGACCCGCATTTTTAAAGCACGCTTTTCGGCAATTGGAGAAGAATTGAGAAACACCCATTAAACACGGATAAGGATGAGTTTTCGAGAAAAAAAAAATTCCTTAAAACACGGATAATGATTTTTTGGGCCTTTAACAAATACAAATGGCACGGAGTGACATGAAACTTAAGCCAACACTGAAATTGAATGTCGTCAGGTTTGCTAAAGCAAATTAGTAAATCACAGAAAAAAAAATTTGGGCACTTTTGTACTTCAGCAACTCTCCCCCCCAGAGGTTTAATGGGTCAAATGAGTTCAATGACTCACCACATAGAGAGAAGAGTGCGTGGCCATGCGCTCTCTTGAAGAGTCAGAAGAATGACCTTTTAACCTCTGGTAGTGGGGGGGGGGGTTGCTAAAGTACAAAAGTGCCTATTTTCGGTGATGACCAAGTGCAGTCAGGTTTGCTAATACGATTTAGTAGGCCACAGAAAAATTATTCTCAGTGTTGGCTCAAGTGTCATGTCACTCCGTGGCACTTTTGCTATTGACCCGCATTTTTAAAGCACGCTTTTCGGCAATTGGAGAAGAATTGAGAAACACCCATTAAACACGGATAAGGATGAGTTTTCGAGAAAAAAAGATATTCCTTAAAACACGGATAATGATTTTTTGGGCCTTTAACAAATACAAATGGCACGGAGTGACATGAAACTTAAGCCAACACTGAAATTGAATGTCGTCAGGTTTGCTAAAGCAAATTAGTAAATCACAGAAAAAATTTTTTCGGGCACTTTGTACTTCAGCAACTCTCCCCCCCAGAGGTTTAATGGGTCAAATGAGTTCAATGACTCACCACATAGAGAGAAGAGTGCGAGGCCATGCGCTCTCTTGAAGAGTCAGAAGAATGACCTTTTAACCTCTGGTAGTGGGGGGGTTGCTAAAGTACAAAAGTGCCTATTTTCGGTGATGACCAAGTGCAGTCAGGTTTGCTAATACGATTTAGTAAGCCACAGAAAAATTATTCTCAGTGTTGGCTCAAGTGTCATGTCACTCCGTCGCACTTTTGCTATTGACCCGCATTTTTAAAGCACGCTTTTCGGCAATTGGAGAAGAATTGAGAAACACCCATTAAACACGGATAAGGATGAGTTTTCGAGAAAAAAAGATATTCCTTAAAACACGGATAATGATTTTTTGGGCCTTTAACAAATACAAATGGCACGGAGTGACATGAAACTTAAGCCAACACTGAAATTGAATGTCGTCAGGTTTGCTAAAGCAAATTAGTAAATCACAGAAAAAAAAATTGGGCACTTTTGTACTTCAGCAACTCCCCCCCCCAGAGGTTTAATGGGTCAAATGAGTTCAATGACTCACCACATAGAGAGAAGAGTGCGTGGCCATGCGCTCTCTTGAAGAGTCAGAAGAATGACCTTTTAACCTCTGGTAGTGGGGGGGGGGTTGCTAAAGTACAAAAGTGCCTATTTTCGGTGATGACCAAGTGCAGTCAGGTTTGCTAATACGAATTAGTAAGCCACATAAAAATTATTCTCAGTGTTGGCTCAAGTGTCATGTCACTCCGTGGCACTTTTGCTATTGACCCGCATTTTTAAAGCACGCTTTTCGGCAATTGGAGAAGAATTGAGAAACACCCATTAAACACGGATAAGGATGAGTTTTCGAGAAAAAAAGATATTCCTTAAAACACGGATAATGATTTTTTGGGCCTTTAACAAATACAAATGGCACGGAGTGACATGAAACTTAAGCCAACACTGAAATTGAATGTCGTCAGGTTTGCTAAAGCAAATTAGTAAATCACAGAAAAAAATTTTTCGGGCACTTTGTACTTCAGCAACTCTCCCCCCCAGAGGTTTAATGGGTCAAATGAGTTCAATGACTCACCACATAGAGAGAAGAGTGCGTGGCCATGCGCTCTCTTGAAGAGTCAGAAGAATGACCTTTTAACCTCTGGTAGTGGGGGGGGGGGGTAGCTAAAGTACAAAAGTGCCTATTTTCGGTGATGACCAAGTGCAGTCAGGTTTGCTAATACGATTTGGTAGGCCACAGAAAAATTATTCTCAGTGTTGGCTCAAGTGTCATGTCACTCCGTGGCACTTTTGCTATTGACCCGCATTTTTAAAGCACGCTTTTCGGCAATTGGAGAAGAATTGAGAAACACCCATTAAACACGGATAAGGATGAGTTTTCGAGAAAAAAAGATATTCCTTAAAACACGGATAATGATTTTTTGGGCCTTTAACAAATACAAATGGCACGGAGTGACATGAAACTTAAGCCAACACTGAAATTGAATGTCGTCAGGTTTGCTAAAGCAAATTAGTAAATCACAGAAAAAAAATTTTCGGGCACTTTGTACTTCAGCAACTCTCCCCCCCAGAGGTTTAATGGGTCAAATGAGTTCAATGACTCACCACATAGAGAGAAGAGTGCGAGGCCATGCGCTCTCTTGAAGAGTCAGAAGAATGACCTTTTAACCTCTGGTAGTGGGGGGGGTTGCTAAAGTACAAAAGTGCCTATTTTCGGTGATGACCAAGTGCAGTCAGGTTTGCTAATACGATTTAGTAAGCCACAGAAAAATTATTCTCAGTGTTGGCTCAAGTGTCATGTCACTCCGTCGCACTTTTGCTATTGACCCGCATTTTTAAAGCACGCTTTTCGGCAATTGGAGAAGAATTGAGAAACACCCATTAAACACGGATAAGGATGAGTTTTCGAGAAAAAAAGATATTCCTTAAAACACGGATAATGATTTTTTGGGCCTTTAACAAATACAAATGGCACGGAGTGACATGAAACTTAAGCCAACACTGAAATTGAATGTCGTCAGGTTTGCTAAAGCAAATTAGTAAATCACAGAAAAAATTTTTTCGGGCACTTTGTACTTCAGCAACTCCCCCTCCCAGAGGTTTACTGGGTCAAATGAGTTCAATGACTCACCACATAGAGAGAAGAGTGCGTGGCCATGCGCTCTCTTGAAGAGTCAGAAGAATGACCTTTTAACCTCTGGTAGTGGGGGGGGGTTGCTAAAGTACAAAAGTGCCCATTTTCGGTGATGACAAAGTGCAGTCAGGTTTGCTAATACGATTTAGTAAGCCACAGAAAAATTATTCTCAGTGTTGGCTCAAGTGTCATGTCACTCCGTCGCACTTTTGCTATTGACCCGCATTTTTAAAGCACGCTTTTCGGCAATTGGAGAAGAATTGAGAAACACCCATTAAACACGGATAAGGATGAGTTTTCGAGAAAAAAAAAGATATTCCTTAAAACACGGATAATGATTTTTTGGGCCTTTAACAAATAAAAGTGGCACGGAGTGACATGAAACTTAAGCCAACACTGAAATTGAATGTCGTCAGGTTTGCTAAAGCAAATTAAAAAATCACAGAAAAAAAATTTTGGGCACTTTTGTACTTCAGCAACTCCCCCCCCCCCCAGAGGTTTAATGGGTCAAATGAGTTCAATGACTCACCACATAGAGAGAAGAGTGCGTGGCCATGCGCTCTCTTGAAGAGTCAGAAGAATGACCTTTTAACCTCTGGTAGTGGGGGGGGGGTTGCTAAAGTACAAAAGTGCCTATTTTCGGTGATGACCAAGTGCAGTCAGGTTTGCTAATACGATTTAGTAGGCCACAGAAAAATTATTCTCAGTGTTGGCTCAAGTGTCATGTCACTCCGTGGCACTTTTGCTATTGACCCGCATTTTTAAAGCACGCTTTTCGGCAATTGGAGAAGAATTGAGAAACACCCATTAAACACGGATAAGGATGAGTTTTCGAGAAAAAAAAGATATTCCTTAAAACACGGATAATGATTTTTTGGGCCTTTAACAAATACAAATGGCACGGAGTGACATGAAACTTAAGCCAACACTGAAATTGAATGTCGTCAGGTTTGCTAAAGCAAATTAGTAAATCACAGAAAAAAATTTTTCGGGCACTTTGTACTTCAGCAACTCTCCCCCCCAGAGGTTTAATGGGTCAAATGAGTTCAATGACTCACCACATAGAGAGAAGAGTGCGAGGCCATGCGCTCTCTTGAAGAGTCAGAAGAATGACCTTTTAACCTCTGGTAGTGGGGGGGGGGTTGCTTAAGTACAAAAGGGCCTATTTTCGGTGATGACCAAGTGCAGTCAGGTTTGCTAATACGATTTAGTAAGCCACAGAAAAATTATTCTCAGTGTTGGCTCAAGTGTCATGTCACTCCGTCGCACTTTTGCTATTGACCCGCATTTTTAAAGCACGCTTTTCGGCAATTGGAGAAGAATTGAGAAACACCCATTAAACACGGATAAGGATGAGTTTTCGAGAAAAAAAGATATTCCTTAAAACACGGATAATGATTTTTTGGGCCTTTAACAAATACAAATGGCACGGAATGACATGAAACTTAAGCCAACACTGAAATTGAATGTCGTCAGGTTTGCTAAAGCAAATTAGTAAATCACAGAAAAAATTTTTTCGGGCACTTTGTACTTCAGCAACTCCCCCTCCCAGAGGTTTACTGGGTCAAATGAGTTCAATGACTCACCACATAGAGAGAAGAGTGCGTGGCCATGCGCTCTCTTGAAGAGTCAGAAGAATGACCTTTTAACCTCTGGTAGTGGGGGGGGGGTTGCTAAAGTACAAAAGTGCCTATTTTCGGTGATGACCAAGTGCAGTCAGGTTTGCTAATACGATTTAGTAAGCCACAGAAAAATTATTCTCAGTGTTGGCTCAAGTGTCATGTCACTCCGTCGCACTTTTGCTATTGACCCGCATTTTTAAAGCACGCTTTTCGGCAATTGGAGAAGAATTGAGAAACACCCATTAAACACGGATAAGGATGAGTTTTCGAGAAAAAAAAGATATTCCTTAAAACACGGATAATGATTTTTTGGGCCTTTAACAAATAAAAGTGGCACGGAGTGACATGAAACTTAAGCCAACACTGAAATTGAATGTCGTCAGGTTTGCTAAAGCAAATTAGTAAATCACAGAAAAAAAATTTTGGGCACTTTTGTACTTCAGCAACTCCCCCCCCCCAGAGGTTTAATGGGTCAAATGAGTTCAATGACTCACCACATAGAGAGAAGAGTGCGTGGCCATGCGCTCTCTTGAAGAGCCAGAAGAATGACCTTTTAACCTCTGGTAGTGGGGGGGGGGGGGTTGCTAAAGTACAAAAGTGCCTATTTTCGGTGATGACCAAGTGCAGTCAGGTTTGCTAATACGATTTAGTAGGCCACAGAAAAATTATTCTCAGTGTTGGCTCAAGTGTCATGTCACTCCGTGGCACTTTTGCTATTGACCCGCATTTTTAAAGCACGCTTTTCGGCAATTGGAGAAGAATTGAGAAACACCCATTAAACACGGATAAGGATGAGTTTTCGAGAAAAAAAAAGATATTCCTTAAAACACGGATAATGATTTTTTGGGCCTTTAACAAATACAAATGGCACGGAGTGACATGAAACTTAAGCCAACACTGAAATTGAATGTCGTCAGGTTTGCTAAAGCAAATTAGTAAATCACAGAAAAAAATTTTTCGGGCACTTTGTACTTCAGCAACTCCCCCTCCCAGAGGTTTACTGGGTCAAATGAGTTCAATGACTCACCACATAGAGAGAAGAGTGCGTGGCCATGCGCTCTCTTGAAGAGTCAGAAGAATGACCTTTTAACCTCTGGTAGTGGGGGGGTTGCTTAAGTACAAAAGTGCCTATTTTCGGTGATGACCAAGTGCAGTCAGGTTTGCTAATACGATTTAGTAAGCCACAGAAAAATTATTCTCAGTGTTGGCTCAAGTGTCATGTCACTCCGTCGCACTTTTGCTATTGACCCGCATTTTTAAAGCACGCTTTTCGGCAATTGGAGAAGAATTGAGAAACACCCATTAAACACGGATAAGGATGAGTTTTCGAGAAAAAAAAAGATATTCCTTAAAACACGGATAATGATTTTTTGGGCCTTTAACAAATACAAATGGCACGGAGTGACATGAAACTTAAGCCAACACTGAAATTGAATGTCGTCAGGTTTGCTAAAGCAAATTAGTAAATCACAGAAAAAAATTTTTCGGGCACTTTGTACTTCAGCAACTCCCCCTCCCAGAGGTTTACTGGGTCAAATGAGTTCAATGACTCACCACATAGAGAGAAGAGTGCGTGGCCATGCGCTCTCTTGAAGAGTCAGAAGAATGACCTTTTAACCTCTGGTAGTGGGGGGGGGGTTGCTAAAGTACAAAAGTGCCTATTTTCGGTGATGACCAAGTGCAGTCAGGTTTGCTAATACGATTTAGTAAGCCACAGAAAAATTATTCTCAGTGTTGGCTCAAGTGTCATGTCACTCCGTGGCACTTTTGCTATTGACCCGCATTTTTAAAGCACGCTTTTCGGCAATTGGAGAAGAATTGAGAAACACCCATTAAACACGGATAAGGATGAGTTTTCGAGGAAAAAAAAGATATTCCTTAAAACACGGATAATGATTTTTTGGGCCTTTAACAAATACAAATGGCACGGAGTGACATGAAACTTAAGCCAACACTGAAATTGAATGTCGTCAGGTTTGCTAAAGCAAATTAGTAAATCACAGAAAAAAATTTTTCGGGCACTTTGTACTTCAGCAACTCCCCCTCCCAGAGGTTTACTGTGTCAAATGAGTTCAATGACTCACCACATAGAGAGAAGAGTGCGTGGCCATGCGCTCTCTTGAAGAGTCAGAAGAATGACCTTTTAACCTCTGGTAGTGGGGGGGTTGCTTAAGTACAAAAGTGCCTATTTTCGGTGATGACCAAGTGCAGTCAGGTTTGCTAATACGATTTAGTAAGCCACAGAAAAATTATTCTCAGTGTTGGCTCAAGTGTCATGTCACTCCGTCGCACTTTTGCTATTGACCCGCATTTTTAAAGCACGCTTTCGGCAATTGGAGAAGAATTGAGAAACACCCATTAAACACGGATAAGGATGAGTTTTCGAGAAAAAAAGATATTCCTTAAAACACGGATAATGATTTTTTGGGCCTTTAACAAATACAAATGGCACGGAGTGACATGAAACTTAAGCCAACACTGAAATTGAATGTCGTCAGGTTTGCTAAAGCAAATTAGTAAATCACAGAAAAAAATTTTTCGGGCACTTTGTACTTCAGCAACTCCCCCTCCCAGAGGTTTACTGGGTCAAATGAGTTCAATGACTCACCACATAGAGAGAAGAGTGCGTGGCCATGCGCTCTCTTGAAGAGTCAGAAGAATGACCTTTTAACCTCTGGTAGTGGGGGGGGGGGTTGCTAAAGTACAAAAGTGCCTATTTTCGGTGATGACCAAGTGCAGTCAGGTTTGCTAATACGATTTAGTAAGCCACAGAAAAATTATTCTCAGTGTTGGCTCAAGTGTCATGTCACTCCGTGGCACTTTTGCTATTGACCCGCATTTTTAAAGCACGCTTTTCGGCAATTGGAGAAGAATTGAGAAACACCCATTAAACACGGATAAGGATGAGTTTTCGAGAAAAAAAAAGATATTCCTTAAAACACGGATAATGATTTTTTGGGCCTTTAACAAATACAAATGGCACGGAGTGACATGAAACTTAAGCCAACACTGAAATTGAATGTCGTCAGGTTTGCTAAAGCAAATTAGTAAATCACAGAAAAAAAATTTTGGGCACTTTTGTACTTCAGCAACTCCCCCCTCCAGAGGTTTAATGGGTCAAATGAGTTCAATGACTCACCACATAGAGAGAAGAGTGCGTGGCCATGCGCTCTCTTGAAGAGTCAGAAGAATGACCTTTTAACCTCTGGTAGTGGGGGGGGGGTTGCTAAAGTACAAAAGTGCCTATTTTCGGTGATGACCAAGTGCAGTCAGGTTTGCTAATACGATTTAGTAGGCCACAGAAAAATTATTCTCAGTGTTGGCTCAAGTGTCATGTCACTGCGTGGCACTTTTGCTATTGACCCGCATTTTTAAAGCACGCTTTTCGGCAATTGGAGAAGAATTGAGAAACACCCATTAAACACGGATAAGGATGAGTTTTCGAGAAAAAGAGATATTCCTTAAAACACGGATAATGATTTTTTGGGCCTTTAACAAATACAAATGGCACGGAGTGACATGAAACTTAAGCCAACACTGAAATTGAATGTCGTCAGGTTTGCTAAAGCAAATTAGTAAATCACAGAAAAAAATTTTTCGGGCACTTTGTACTTCAGCAACTCCCCCTCCCAGAGGTTTACTGTGTCAAATGAGTTCAATGACTCACCACATAGAGAGAAGAGTGCGTGGCCATGCGCTCTCTTGAAGAGTCAGAAGAATGACCTTTTAACCTCTGGTAGTGGGGGGGTTGCTTAAGTACAAAAGTGCCTATTTTCGGTGATGACCAAGTGCAGTCAGGTTTGCTAATACGATTTAGTAAGCCACAGAAAAATTATTCTCAGTGTTGGCTCAAGTGTCATGTCACTCCGTCGCACTTTTGCTATTGACCCGCATTTTTAAAGCACGCTTTCGGCAATTGGAGAAGAATTGAGAAACACCCATTAAACACGGATAAGGATGAGTTTTCGAGAAAAAAAGATATTCCTTAAAACACGGATAATGATTTTTTGGGCCTTTAACAAATACAAATGGCACGGAGTGACATGAAACTTAAGCCAACACTGAAATTGAATGTCGTCAGGTTTGCTAAAGCAAATTAGTAAATCACAGAAAAAAATTTTTCGGGCACTTTGTACTTCAGCAACTCCCCCTCCCAGAGGTTTACTGGGTCAAATGAGTTCAATGACTCACCACATAGAGAGAAGAGTGCGTGGCCATGCGCTCTCTTGAAGAGTCAGAAGAATGACCTTTTAACCTCTGGTAGTGGGGGGGGGGGTTGCTAAAGTACAAAAGTGCCTATTTTCGGTGATGACCAAGTGCAGTCAGGTTTGCTAATACGATTTAGTAAGCCACAGAAAAATTATTCTCAGTGTTGGCTCAAGTGTCATGTCACTCCGTGGCACTTTTGCTATTGACCCGCATTTTTAAAGCACGCTTTTCGGCAATTGGAGAAGAATTGAGAAACACCCATTAAACACGGATAAGGATGAGTTTTCGAGAAAAAAAAGATATTCCTTAAAACACGGATAATGATTTTTTGGGCCTTTAACAAATAAAAGTGGCACGGAGTGACATGAAACTTAAGCCAACACTGAAATTGAATGTCGTCAGGTTTGCTAAAGCAAATTAGTAAATCACAGAAAAAAAATTTTGGGCACTTTTGTACTTCAGCAACTCCCCCCCCCAGAGGTTTAATGGGTCAAATGAGTTCAATGACTCACCACATAGAGAGAAGAGTGCGTGGCCATGCGCTCTCTTGAAGAGTCAGAAGAATGACCTTTTAACCTCTGGTAGTGGGGGGGGGTTGCTAAAGTACAAAAGTGCCTATTTTCGGTGATGACCAAGTGCAGTCAGGTTTGCTAATACGATTTAGTAGGCCACAGAAAAATTATTCTCAGTGTTGGCTCAAGTGTCATGTCACTGCGTGGCACTTTTGCTATTGACCCGCATTTTTAAAGCACGCTTTTCGGCAATTGGAGAAGAATTGAGAAACACCCATTAAACACGGATAAGGATGAGTTTTCGAGA
This sequence comes from Allodiplogaster pararmata, assembly GCA_964056735.1. Classification (NCBI taxonomy): domain Eukaryota; kingdom Metazoa; phylum Nematoda; class Chromadorea; order Rhabditida; family Diplogasteridae; genus Allodiplogaster; species Allodiplogaster pararmata. The sequence continues at coordinate 11,301,819 of OZ057407.1, forward strand.
AAAAGAGATATTCCTTAAAACACGGATAATGATTTTTTGGGCCTTTAACAAATACAAATGGCACGGAGTGACATGAAACTTAAGCCAACACTGAAATTGAATGTCGTCAGGTTTGCTAAAGCAAATTAGTAAATCACAGAAAAAAAATTTTCGGGCACTTTGTACTTCAGCAACTCTCCCCCCCAGAGGTTTAATGGGTCAAATGAGTTCAATGACTCACCACATAGAGAGAAGAGTGCGAGGCCATGCGCTCTCTTGAAGAGTCAGAAGAATGACCTTTTAACCTCTGGTAGTGGGGGGGTTGCTAAAGTACAAAAGTGCCTATTTTCGGTGATGACCAAGTGCAGTCAGGTTTGCTAATACGATTTAGTAAGCCACAGAAAAATTATTCTCAGTGTTGGCTCAAGTGTCATGTCACTCCGTCGCACTTTTGCTATTGACCCGCATTTTTAAAGCACGCTTTTCGGCAATTGGAGAAGAATTGAGAAACACCCATTAAACACGGATAAGGATGAGTTTTCGAGAAAAAAAGATATTCCTTAAAACACGGATAATGATTTTTTGGGCCTTTAACAAATACAAATGGCACGGAGTGACATGAAACTTAAGCCAACACTGAAATTGAATGTCGTCAGGTTTGCTAAAGCAAATTAGTAAATCACAGAAAAAAATTTTTCGGGCACTTTGTACTTCAGCAACTCCCCCTCCCAGAGGTTTACTGGGTCAAATGAGTTCAATGACTCACCACATAGAGAGAAGAGTGCGTGGCCATGCGCTCTCTTGAAGAGTCAGAAGAATGACCTTTTAACCTCTGGTAGTGGGGGGGGGGGTTGCTAAAGTACAAAAGTGCCTATTTTCGGTGATGACCAAGTGCAGTCAGGTTTGCTAATACGATTTAGTAAGCCACAGAAAAATTATTCTCAGTGTTGGCTCAAGTGTCATGTCACTCCGTGGCACTTTTGCTATTGACCCGCATTTTTAAAGCACGCTTTTCGGCAATTGGAGAAGAATTGAGAAACACCCATTAAACACGGATAAGGATGAGTTTTCGAGAAAAAGAGATATTCCTTAAAACACGGATAATGATTTTTTGGGCCTTTAACAAATACAAATGGCACGGAGTGACATGAAACTTAAGCCAACACTGAAATTGAATGTCGTCAGGTTTGCTAAAGCAAATTAGTAAATCACAGAAAAAAAATTTTCGGGCACTTTGTACTTCAGCAACTCTCCCCCCCAGAGGTTTAATGGGTCAAATGAGTTCAATGACTCACCACATAGAGAGAAGAGTGCGAGGCCATGCGCTCTCTTGAAGAGTCAGAAGAATGACCTTTTAACCTCTGGTAGTGGGGGGGTTGCTACAGTACAAAAGTGCCTATTTTCGGTGATGACCAAGTGCAGTCAGGTTTGCTAATACGATTTAGTAAGCCACAGAAAAATTATTCTCAGTGTTGGCTCAAGTGTCATGTCACTCCGTCGCACTTTTGCTATTGACCCGCATTTTTAAAGCACGCTTTTCGGCAATTGGAGAAGAATTGAGAAACACCCATTAAACACGGATAAGGATGAGTTTTCGAGAAAAAAAGATATTCCTTAAAACACGGATAATGATTTTTTGGGCCTTTAACAAATACAAATGGCACGGAGTGACATGAAACTTAAGCCAACACTGAAATTGAATGTCGTCAGGTTTGCTAAAGCAAATTAGTAAATCACAGAAAAAATTTTTTCGGGCACTTTGTACTTCAGCAACTCCCCCTCCCAGAGGTTTACTGGGTCAAATGAGTTCAATGACTCACCACATAGAGAGAAGAGTGCGTGGCCATGCGCTCTCTTGAAGAGTCAGAAGAATGACCTTTTAACCTCTGGTAATGGGGGGGGGTTGCTAAAGTACAAAAGTGCCTATTTTCGGTGATGACCAAGTGCAGTCAGGTTTGCTAATACGATTTAGTAAGCCACAGAAAAATTATTCTCAGTGTTGGCTCAAGTGTCATGTCACTCCGTGGCACTTTTGCTATTGACCCGCATTTTTAAAGCACGCTTTTCGGCAATTGGAGAAGAATTGAGAAACACCCATTAAACACGGATAAGGATGAGTTTTCGAGAAAAAAAAAGATATTCCTTAAAACACGGATAATGATTTTTTGGGCCTTTAACAAATACAAATGGCACGGAGTGACATGAAACTTAAGCCAACACTGAAATTGAATGTCGTCAGGTTTGCTAAAGCAAATTAGTAAATCACAGAAAAAATTTTTCGGGCACTTTGTACTTCAGCAACTCCCCCTCCCAGAGGTTTAATGGGTCAAATGAGTTCAATGACTCACCACATAGAGAGAAGAGTGTGTGGCCATGCGCTCTCTTGAAGAGTCAGAAGAATGACCTTTTAACCTCTGGTAGTGGGGGGGGGTTGCTAAAGTACAAAAGTGCCTATTTTCGGTGATGACCAAGTGCAGTCAGGTTTGCTAATACGATTTAGTAGGCCACAGAAAAATTATTCTCAGTGTTGGCTCAAGTGTCATGTCACTCCGTGGCACTTTTGCTATTGACCCGCATTTTTAAAGCACGCTTTTCGGAAATTGGAGAAGAATTGAGAAACACCCATTAAACACGGATAAGGATGAGTTTTCGAGAAAAAAGATATTCCTTAAAACACGGATAATGATTTTTTGGGCCTTTAACAAATACAAATGGCACGGAGTGACATGAAACTTAAGCCAACACTGAAATTGAATGTCGTCAGGTTTGCTAAAGCAAATTAGTGAATCACAGAAAAAAATTTTTCGGGCACTTTGTACTTCAGCAACTCTCCCCCCCAGAGGTTTAATGGGTCAAATGAGTTCAATGACTCACCACATAGAGAGAAGAGTGCGTGGCCATGCGCTCTCTTGAAGAGTCAGAAGAATGACCTTTTAACCTCTGGTAGTGGGGGGGGTTGCTAAAGTACAAAAGTGCCTATTTTCGGTGATGACCAAGTGCAGTCAGGTTTGCTAATACGATTTAGTAAGCCACAGAAAAATTATTCTCAGTGTTGGCTCAAGTGTCATGTCACTCCGTCGCACTTTTGCTATTGACCCGCATTTTTAAAGCACGCTTTTCGGCAATTGGAGAAGAATTGAGAAACACCCATTAAACACGGATAAGGATGAGTTTTCGAGAAAAAAAAGATATTCCTTAAAACACGGATAATGATTTTTTGGGCCTTTAACAAATAAAAGTGGCACGGAGTGACATGAAACTTAAGCCAACACTGAAATTGAATGTCGTCAGGTTTGCTAAAGCAAATTAGTAAATCACAGAAAAAAAATTTTGGGCACTTTTGTACTTCAGCAACTCCCCCCCCAGAGGTTTAATGGGTCAAATGAGTTCAATGACTCACACCATAGAGAGAAGAGTGCGTGGCCATGCGCTCTCTTGAAGAGTCAGAAGAATGACCTTTTAACCTCTGGTAGTGGGGGGGGGGGGGTTGCTAAAGTACAAAAGTGCCTATTTTCGGTGATGACCAAGTGCAGTCAGGTTTGCTAATACGAATTAGTAAGCCACATAAAAATTATTCTCAGTGTTGGCTCAAGTGTCATGTCACTCCGTGGCACTTTTGCTATTGACCCGCATTTTTAAAGCACGCTTTTCGGCAATTGGAGAAGAATTGAGAAACACCCATTAAACACGGATAAGGATGAGTTTTCGAGAAAAAAAGATATTCCTTAAAACACGGATAATGATTTTTTGGGCCTTTAACAAATACAAATGGCACGGAGTGACATGAAACTTAAGCCAACACTGAAATTGAATGTCGTCAGGTTTGCTAAAGCAAATTAGTAAATCACAGAAAAAAATTTTCGGGCACTTTGTACTTCAGCAACTCCCCCTCCCAGAGGTTTAATGGGTCAAATGAGTTCAATGACTCACCACATAGAGAGAAGAGTGTGTGGCCATGCGCTCTCTTGAAGAGTCAGAAGAATGACCTTTTAACCTCTGGTAGTGGGGGGGGTTGCTAAAGTACAAAAGTGCCTATTTTCGGTGATGACCAAGTGCAGTCAGGTTTGCTAATACGATTTAGTAGGCCACAGAAAAATTATTCTCAGTGTTGGCTCAAGTGTCATGTCACTCCGTGGCACTTTTGCTATTGACCCGCATTTTTAAAGCACGCTTTTCGGCAATTGGAGAAGAATTGAGAAACACCCATTAAACACGGATAAGGATGAGTTTTCGAGAAAAAAGATATTCCTTAAAACACGGATAATGATTTTTTGGGCCTTTAACAAATACAAATGGCACGGAGTGACATGAAACTTAAGCCAACACTGAAATTGAATGTCGTCAGGTTTGCTAAAGCAAATTAGTAAATCACAGAAAAAAAATTTTGGGCACTTTTGTACTTCAGCAACTCCCCCCCCAGAGGTTTAATGGGTCAAATGAGTTCAATGACTCACACCATAGAGAGAAGAGTGCGTGGCCATGCGCTCTCTTGAAGAGTCAGAAGAATGACCTTTTAACCTCTGGTAGTGGGGGGGGGGGGGTTGCTAAAGTACAAAAGTGCCTATTTTCGGTGATGACCAAGTGCAGTCAGGTTTGCTAATACGAATTAGTAAGCCACATAAAAATTATTCTCAGTGTTGGCTCAAGTGTCATGTCACTCCGTGGCACTTTTGCTATTGACCCGCATTTTTAAAGCACGCTTTTCGGCAATTGGAGAAGAATTGAGAAACACCCATTAAACACGGATAAGGATGAGTTTTCGAGAAAAAAAGATATTCCTTAAAACACGGATAATGATTTTTTGGGCCTTTAACAAATACAAATGGCACGGAGTGACATGAAACTTAAGCCAACACTGAAATTGAATGTCGTCAGGTTTGCTAAAGCAAATTAGTAAATCACAGAAAATTTTTTTTGGGCACTTTGTACTTCAGCAACTCCCCCTCCCAGAGGTTTAATGGGTCAAATGAGTTCAATGACTCACCACATAGAGAGAAGAGTGCGTGGCCATGCGCTATCTTGAAGAGTCGGAAGAATGACCTTTTAACCTCTGGTAGTGGGGGGGGGGGTTGCTAAAGTACAAAAGTGCCTATTTTCGGTGATGACCAAGTGCAGTCAGGTTTGCTAATACGATTTAGTAGGCCACAGAAAAATTATTCTCAGTGTTGGCTCAAGTGTCATGTCACTCCGTGGCACTTTTGCTATTGACCCGCATTTTTAAAGCACGCTTTTCGGCAATTGGAGAAGAATTGAGAAACACCTATTAAACACGGATAAGGATGAGTTTTCGAGAAAAAAAGATATTCCTTAAAACACGGATAATGATTTTTTGGGCCTTTAACAAATACAAATGGCGCACGGAGTGACATGAAACTTAAGCCAACACTGAAATTGAATGTCGTCAGGTTTGCTAAAGCAAATTAGTAAATCACAGAAAAAATTTTTTCGGGCACTTTGTACTTCAGCAACTCTCCCCCCCAGAGGTTTAATGGGTCAAATGAGTTCAATGACTCACCACATAGAGAGAAGAGTGCGTGGCCATGCGCTCTCTTGAAGAGTCAGAAGAATGACCTTTTAACCTCTGGTAGTGGGGGGGGGGGTTGCTAAAGTACAAAAGTGCCTATTTTCGGTGATGACCAAGTGCAGTCAGGTTTGCTAATACGATTTAGTAAGCCACAGAAAAATTATTCTCAGTGTTGGCTCAAGTGTCATGTCACTCCGTCGCACTTTTGCTATTGACCCGCATTTTTAAAGCACGCTTTTCGGCAATTGGAGAAGAATTGAGAAACACCCATTAAACACGGATAAGGATGAGTTTTCGAGAAAAAAAAGATATTCCTTAAAACACGGATAATGATTTTTTGGGCCTTTAACAAATAAAAGTGGCACGGAGTGACATGAAACTTAAGCCAACACTGAAATTGAATGTCGTCAGGTTTGCTAAAGCAAATTAGTAAATCACAGAGAGAAAAAAATGGGGCACTTTTGTACTTCAGCAACTCCCCCCCCCCAGAGGTTTAATGGGTCAAATGAGTTCAATGACTCACCACATAGAGAGAAGAGTGCGTGGCCATGCGCTCTCTTGAAGAGTCAGAAGAATGACCTTTTAACCTCTGGTAGTGGGGGGGGGTTGCTAAAGTACAAAAGTGCCTATTTTCGGTGATGACCAAGTGCAGTCAGGTTTGCTAATACGAATTAGTAAGCCACATAAAAATTATTCTCAGTGTTGGCTCAAGTGTCATGTCACTCCGTGGCACTTTTGCTATTGACCCGCATTTTTAAAGCACGCTTTTCGGCAATTGGAGAAGAATTGAGAAACACCCATTAAACACGGATAAGGATGAGTTTTCGAGAAAAAAAGATATTCCTAAAAAAAAAAACGGATAATGATTTTTTGGGCCTTTAACAAATACAAATGGCACGGAGTGACATGAAACTTAAGCCAACACTGAAATTGAATGTCGTCAGGTTTGCTAAAGCAAATTAGTAAATCACAGAAAAAAATTTTCGGGCACTTTGTACTTCAGCAACTCCCCCTCCCAGAGGTTTAATGGGTCAAATGAGTTCAATGACTCACCACATAGAGAGAAGAGTGCGTGGCCATGCGCTCTCTTGAAGAGTCAGAAGAATGACATTTTAACCTCTGGTAGTGGGGGGGGGTTGCTAAAGTACAAAAGTGCCTATTTTCGGTGATGACCAAGTGCAGTCAGGTTTGCTAATACGATTTAGTAGGCCACAGAAAAATTATTCTCAGTGTTGGCTCAAGTGTCATGTCACTCCGTGGCACTTTTGCTATTGACCCGCATTTTTAAAGCACGCTTTTCGGCAATTGGAGAAGAATTGAGAAACACCCATTAAACACGGATAAGGATGAGTTTTCGAGAAAAAAAGATATTCCTTAAAACACGGATAATGATTTTTCGGGCCTTTTACAAATACAAATGGCACGGAGTGACATGAAACTTAAGCCAACACTGAAATTGAATGTCGTCAGGTTTGCTAAAGCAAATTAGTAAATCACAGAAAAAAATTTTTCGGGTACTTTGTACTTCAGCAACTCTCCCCCCCCCCAGAGGTTTAATGGGTCAAATGAGTTCAATGACTCACCACATAGAGAGAAGAGTGCGAGGCCATGCGCTCTCTTGAAGAGTCAGAAGAATGACCTTTTAACCTCTGGTAGTGGGGGGGTTGCTAAAGTACAAAAGTGCCTATTTTCGGTGATGACCAAGTGCAGTCAGGTTTGCTAATACGATTTAGTAAGCCACAGAAAAATTATTCTCAGTGTTGGCTCAAGTGTCATGTCACTCCGTCGCACTTTTGCTATTGACCCGCATTTTTAAAGCACGCTTTTCGGCAATTGGAGAAGAATTGAGAAACACCCATTAAACACAGATAAGGATGAGTTTTCGAGAAAAAAAGATATTCCTTAAAACACGGATAATGATTTTTTGGGCCTTTAACAAATACAAATGGCACGGAGTGACATGAAACTTAAGCCAACACTGAAATTGAATGTCGTCAGGTTTGCTAAAGCAAATTAGTAAATCACAGAAAAAATTTTTTCGGGCACTTTGTACTTCAGCAACTCTCCCCCCAGAGGTTCAATGGGTCAAATGAGTTCAATGACTCACCACATAGAGAGAAGAGTGCGTGGCCATGCGCTCTCTTGTGCTCTCTTGAAGAGTCAGAAGAATGACCTTTTAACCTCTGGTAGTGGGGGGGGGTTGCTAAAGTACAAAAGTGCCTATTTTCGGTGATGACCAAGTGCAGTCAGGTTTGCTAATACGATTTAGTAAGCCACAGAAAAATTATTCTCAGTGTTGGCTCAAGTGTCATGTCACTCCGTCGCACTTTTGCTATTGACCCGCATTTTTAAAGCACGCTTTTCGGCAATTGGAGAAGAATTGAGAAACACCCATTAAACACGGATAAGGATGAGTTTTCGAGAAAAAAAGATATTCCTTAAAACACGGATAATGATTTTTTGGGCCTTTAACAAATAAAAGTGGCACGGAGTGACATGAAACTTAAGCCAACACTGAAATTGTCAGGTTTGCTAAAGCAAATTAGTAAATCACAGAAAAAAATTTTGGGCACTTTTGTACTTCAGCAACTCCCCCCCCAGAGGTTCAATGGGTCAAATGAGTTCAATGACTCACCACATAGAGAGAAGAGTGCGTGGCCATGCGCTCTCTTGTGCTCTCTTGAAGAGTCAGAAGAATGACCTTTTAACCTCTGGTAGTGGGGGGGGGTTGCTAAAGTACAAAAGTGCCTATTTTCGGTGATGACCAAGTGCAGTCAGGTTTGCTAATACAAATTAGTAAGCCACAGAAAAATTATTCTCAGTGTTGGCTCAAGTGTCATGTCACTCCGTGGCACTTTTGCTATTGACCCGCATTTTTAAAGCACGCTTTTCGGCAATTGGAGAAGAATTGAGAAACACCCATTAAACACGGATAAGGATGAGTTTTCGAGAAAAAAAAGATATTCCTTAAAACACGGATAATGATTTTTGGGCCTTTAACAAATACAAATGGCACGGAGTGACATGAAACTTAAGCCAACACTGAAATTGAATGTCGTCAGGTTTGCTAAAGCAAATTAGTAAATCACAGAAAAAAAAATTTCGGGCACTTTTGTACTTCAGCAAGGCATATACCGAAAGGAGGCATTTTTTCGGGAGGCATTTTTTTGTTTGTACCAACAAGCAACACACTCATAACACACTTTTACTTTTGTTGTTTGCGTCGCGGTCGCGTCGCGGCCGTCGGACTCGTTAGCTAAGCCGTTCGGCCTCGTTAGCTAAGCCGTACGGCCTTGTTAGCTAAGCCGTACGGCCTCGTTAGCTAAGCCGTACGGCCTCGTTATCGTAAACTTTTACTAAGCCTAAGCGTTTTTTAATGTAAAAATATATGTCATTTATACTGAAAGTGTAGTCCGTAGTGTTAAAAAGTAAAAGTGTGTTATGAGTGTGTTGCTTGTTGGTACAAACAAAAAAAATGCCTCCCGAAAAAATGCCTCCTTTCGGTAATTGCCCTTCAGCAACTCCCCCACCAGAGGTTTAATGGGTCAAATGAGTTCAATGACTCACACCATAGAGAGAAGAGTGCGTGGCCATGCGCTCTCTTGAAGAGTCAGAAGAATGACCTTTTAACCTCTGGTAGTGGGGGGGGGTTGCTAAAGTACAAAAGTGCCTATTTTCGGTGATGACCAAGTGCAGTCAGGTTTGCTAATACGATTTAGTAGGCCACAGAAAAATTATTCTCAGTGTTGGCTCAAGTGTCATGTCACTCCGTGGCACTTTTGCTATTGACCCGCATTTTTAAAGCACGCTTTTCGGCAATTGGAGAAGAATTGAGAAACACCCATTAAACACGGATAAGGATGAGTTTTCGAGAAAAAAAAGATATTCCTTAAAACACGGATAATGATTTTTGGGCCTTTAACAAATACAAATGGCACGGAGTGACATGAAACTTAAGCCAACACTGAAATTGAATGTCGTCAGGTTTGCTAAAGCAAATTAGTAAATCACAGAAAAAAAAATTTCGGGCACTTTTGTACTTCAGCAAGGCATATACCGAAAGGAGGCATTTTTTCGGGAGGCATTTTTTTGTTTGTACCAACAAGCAACACACTCATAACACACACTTTTACTTTTGTTGTTTGCGTCGCGGTCGCGTCGCGGCCGTCGGACTCGTTAGCTAAGCCGTTCGGCCTCGTTAGCTAAGCCGTACGGCCTTGTTAGCTAAGCCGTACGGCCTCGTTAGCTAAGCCGTACGGCCTCGTTATCGTAAACTTTTACTAAGCCTAAGCGTTTTTTAATGTAAAAATATATGTCATTTATACTGAAAGTGTAGTCCGTAGTGTTAAAAAGTAAAAGTGTGTTATGAGTGTGTTGCTTGTTGGTACAAACAAAAAAAATGCCTCCCGAAAAAATGCCTCCTTTCGGTAATTGCCCTTCAGCAACTCCCCCACCAGAGGTTTAATGGGTCAAATGAGTTCAATGACTCACCACATAGAGAGAAGAGTGCGTGGCCATGCGCTCTCTTGTGCTCTCTTGAAGAGTCAGAAGAATGACCTTTTAACCTCTGGTAGTGGGGGGGGGGTTGCTAAAGTACAAAAGTGCCTATTTTCGGTGATGACCAAGTGCAGTCAGGTTTGCTAATACGAATTAGTAAGCCACAGAAAAATTATTCTCAGTGTTGGCTCAAGTGTCATGTCACTCCGTGGCACTTTTGCTATTGACCCGCATTTTTAAAGCACGCTTTTCGGCAATTGGAGAAGAATTGAGAAACACCCATTAAACACGGATAAGGATGAGTTTTCGAGAAAAAAAAGATATTCCTTAAAACACGGATAATGATTTTTTGGGCCTTTAACAAATAAAAGTGGCACGGAGTGACATGAAACTTAAGCCAACACTGAAATTGAATGTCGTCAGGTTTGCTAAAGCAAATTAGTAAATCACAGAAAAAAATTTTCTGGCACTTTTGTACTTCAGCAACCCCCCCCCAGAGGTTTAATGGGTCAAATGAGTTAATTGACTCACCAGTAGTGTATCCATGTCTAAGCTACCTCCATGTACCTCCAATGACATGTGCGTATGGCCTCACCTTTTCCTCGGTTTCGAGCTTGTTTGATTCTAAACTATTAAGATTGTGTCGAATATATCTACAACTATGCTTTTCGCTACATCAATCGCTTATCTATATCTCATTGATCACAACTCATTGAAATAATCTTTGGTAAAAAATTCAAAATCTGTATCTCATCTCAGCAATGACAATTTTTAGACTGGGGAAAAAAGTTTCATATCTCTATCTAATACATTTGTACATATGGAAAATTGTACACATACATTTGTACACATGTACTCGTATGGAAAACACTTATTTTCATGCCTAAATCTATTACATTCAAGTCTTATAAGAAAACAATTCTTTACGTGAACAGAAAGATAAATCTGTAGTTACACAAAAAAAATCAATGACGTCTCTATGCGACTTTCTATATGCTATCGCCACGACTAATTTTTGGCACCAAGGTTGTGAGACTGGGCTAGGATGTAGGAAATACGAGTTCGGTTCGCAAAATCTCGAGCGAGGCTAGTTATGCGGGCATCAACGGCTACATTTCCCCGCCGCCTTTCGACCGTTTCCCCCAGCTCTCCACGCTGGAGCTTGCACACCTGACTCAAAAGCCACCGCGTACGCACTCCGTGTTGGGTGAGCTCTACCAAAAAGGATTTATATGGCAGTGAAGTGATGGTTGCACGCCGTTTCGCAAGCGATCGAATAAAGCTGCTTGAATGGAGCGGGTACTACCTGTAAAAGGTAGAAATCAGTTAAAAGGTTCCAGTAAAAATGCTGTGATCTTAAATCTGTAGCTAAAAAATCGTTCGAATTGGGATAAAATGTTAAATTTATAATTTTACCTTAAATGTGCCGTCACTGAATGCCCGGCGAGCATGAGATAGAGCGGCCACGGATTCCATTGACCCCATCACCAGCACACGATCGCCACCCCTGCCTTCGTCAGCGAGATTATATGAACGACCTTCTTCAAACTCGGCATAGCAAGATGGTATTTCGAAGTTGAAATCTCCATCTTGAGGCAGTGGCGGCTCGTCTCTCACGGCTTGCCTTTTTCGCTGTATCGTACGCTTCAGGCTGCTATTCCTGGGTAAATGCGCCTCTTCTTCCAGATTCATTGGTCTAATAGCCTCTGGATTGTCGCGCCGCGGGGTCGGAACTACGGTTCCTGCGTCTAGGACTGAGCGGGTCGTCATGTTTGTCGTGACCGCCATTTCATTGAGTCTGGATTTGGTTCGGAGAGCGACGAACTCCCCTGGGGTGGGAAGGTGAGTATGCTCTGCATTAAAAACGCTAACGATGAGGCTGTCCCGTACTCTAATGCGAGCTTTACAGCCCTTGCTGTACCGCTTTGCACAAAAGCAAACAAAAGTGTTGTCGGCTAGCCGGCGATGCACAGTGAAGCATTGCCCTCCGGTTGCTATTAGTGGCTTGTTTTTTGTGGTGACCCCTTGCTCCACAATGTCTCCGATTGAGTGCATTATCTGAGTATTTCAAAAAAGAGCATGAAATTGATTTGAATGACACTATTGGGAGAAGCCGATCTATATTCTCTTTAATTTTTTCGTTGTTCAATTTCCATTTCAAATGGAGAAAAAAAGGCTGAACAAATTTAGGATTTTGAAAACTTTTTATTTTGTAAAAAATGTTTTAAAGTTTCAATTTGTTAGAGAGACCACGGTCTGTTTGAGAGACTGTTAGAGAGACCATGGTCTGTTTGAGAGACTGTTAGAGAGACCATGGTCTGTTTGAGAGACTGCGCGCAGTTTTTTTGTTGTTGTTGGAAAATTTGTTACTTAACTTTTCATTGACAGAATCAAGTTTGAACAAACATTTCTGAATTTAATTTTGTTCTGGAAGAAAACGAACTAATATTTTCATTCTGCAGAGAACTTCCAACCTTGGTTTTATTTCCTATTGAGATAGGGATAGGCGGAGGACGCAAAAGTTTTGGAAAGACGGAGGAACGGCGGATGCGCACTTTGCTATGCTCTTGTTCACGGATTATTTTTTTAGAACTTAATTTAGAAACATTATCAAAGTTTGTGGAGGTAGCTTAGACCATCTTTATCAATGCTACGGGATCTCACTTAGGTTTATAAACTTGCCACTCTATATTCTGTAATTACAATGTTGTTATTTTTCTCTTTTTTGAAGTTTTTCTCAGCTTAATCACTGAAGTCATACTTGTCTGAGAATACAGTCTTGCAGTTAACTAATTTTGCGGGCTCAATCGGAATAAAAATTGAACTGAATCTGTACAAACTGATGTGACATTCTCATTTTTGGAGATCACTTTGTTCAATAATTTGAGAGTTAGAGAGAAAAAATAATAAAAGTAAGTGATCGAATTTAAACGATCGAGATTTAAGTTTTTGAAAATTTTACTCAAAGTTTCAATATGTTAAATATATATTATTCGCACAAAATGTCGTGGAACAAACAAAACTTCCCGGGGAAAAACTGTGTCGGAACGGAACATTATGTAAGAAACTGTCAGTTAAAAATGTACCAGGAACAAAAAGTTGATAACACAAAGCCTCCGTTTTTTTTCAAGCGTTGAATGTGATTTCCGAAATCGTCGAATTCTCGACAAAGCTAGAGAAGTTGCCCCAGAGCCAAATTTGCCAGCTTCGGCTTGAGCATCTGAGAGAGGAGGCTTACAGGCGACGAGGAAATGTGGCCGTCTGTATGCCTGCATCACCAACCTCACCGGAGATTTAGCCAAACGGCCTCAATTTACCTACAGGGTGCGGGGAAAGTTCATGTGGACAGTATTTTTCCGATAAAAACTTGACGGATTGAGCGAATCAAACAAAATTTTCATCAAAGTTTATTCAACTAGTTTGGGATATAACTGCGTTTTCGAATTTCGAACAACCCTCCTTTCTTTTTGACACAGGCGCGGAGTCGCTTGTGTCAAGGAGAAAGGAGGGCTGTTCGAAATTTGAAAACTCAGTTATATCCCAAACTATTTGAATAAACTTTGATGAAAATTTTGTTTGATTTGCTCAATCCGTTAAGTTTTTATCGGAAACAATACTGTCCACATGAACTTTCCCCGCACCCTGTACATCAAGGTACTAACCATTAGGCGATCCGATATCAGACAAGAATGAGATTGACATTTTATGATTTAAGAATAGTTAGAAAAATTATTTATCTATATTATCCGCAAATTTAATGAGGTATCCAGGTTCGGGTTTCCCAAACTGCTATTTCCATGGCTCTCAGTGAGAGCAAAGTAAAGATTAGAAGTTTAAAATTATTTTTTTCTTGAGAAGACGGGCTTGAAATGGTAGCAAACAGAATTGAAAACCACGTGAAAATAATTCATTTAGAGACGAGGAATCTACTTCTACTGTAAACAGTTCTGAGGCATTTCTTAAACCGAAACAAGAAGTTGAAGTCATGCGCTCAGTTCCAAAACTAACCTGCATTGCGCTCTTTCGCTTTTTTTCTGTTTTAATCTGCTCAAATAAGTCCAAGTTTGATAGAAAGAAAAAAGTGAAGAGTTTCACATATCTAAAGTTTTCGAGTCAGAAGAGAAAAAATGTTTCTTCAATCGTTCGTAATGGGACAGGAAGTTTTTTTTAAAACAGTCTTTATGGTTTTTTTTTAGTACGAATATTAAATTCAGAAACTAAATTTAAAGTTATTTTTTCGCTGAAGTTATCAGAAACAGTCTGCGAATTATTTTTACAATAAGTAAACTTACAACAAATTGCTCTCTCTTTTCTTTAGTCGCGTATTTGAACTCGGTATCAAACATATTCTTGTAGCAAACTGCCGTGATACGTTTACTCGTTGGTTGAACTTTGTTCATTCAGTATTTTCTTGAGAACAAACAGGAACAATTAATTGAGAGCTCTTCAGAAAAAAACCTTATCATAGCTTCACTAAAAATCTTCAACGAAATGTATTATTTCTCTTACATTTTGCAACGTAATTTTGTATTTAACAAATTATTGACGAATGAGAAAAGTTTAACAATAATAATGTTTATTGTTATACAACTCTTAATTTTTCGAAGTTTTAATTTGTTTAGAAAATTCAAAACCAACGACCCTTATGAGTTTTTTTATTCGAAAGTTTCTTCATTTCAATTTTTTCTAGTAGAAGTTTAAACCTGGAAAAGGGAACCAGGAATGAAAAGTTGAATTTGATATAATAAAAAAGGTTTTTAATAGTATATTTAAAAAATTGATGTTGTAAAAAAACTGCTTTCTCTGTTTCGTTCGGTCACTTTTTGTAACTCGCTATCAAACATGGTCTCGTAACAAACTTGAACTTTGAACTTTTTATTACGCGAAAAGAATTTATTTAGAAAATTAAACTGTACTTAAACTGAAAAAAACTAATTAAACTGTAAAATTAAAAAAAAAAGAAAATTAAACTAAAAAGAAAAAATTAAACTAAAAGAAACTGTATTATTCTCCACTTCAACTACTTTAAAAACTCAAAAAACAAAACTAAAATTTATCAAATATGCATAAATACAAACCCTTTTACAATTTTCATTAGGTTAAAAAAATTTTCGTGTAACAAACTGTCAGTGTTACAAAGCGTCGTGTAACAAAGTGTCGTGTAACAAAATATCGTGTAACAAAGTGTCGTGTAACAAACTGTCTTGTAACAAAGTGTCGTGTAACAAATCTTCGTGTAACAAACTGTCTTGTAACAAAGTGTCATGGATCCTATAGATTTATGACTTGATCCCTAAAATGCTTCTCAAAACCAACACTTCACCCGATGGCATACCAAATATACTCATTAAAAACTGCAACGAAACCTTAACAATTCCTTTATCCTTTATTTGTTCAAACTGTTTAACACTCGGATACTACCCTACTAACTGGAAACAAGGTATCATTATACCCATTAACAAAAAAGGGAACAGTTCTATTGTTAACAATTTTAGACCCATAACTCTTGTTTGTTCTTTCTCGAAGCATTTCGAAAATCATTTGTATAATATTACTTACACTCACCTCGAAACCAATAACCTTTTATGTTCCCGACAATCTGGTTTTAGAAAGAAACGTTCCACAATAAATTCTTTAGTTGAATCTCACTCACTGTGCCTTTCTCTCACTAACTGCAAGAAGCCTTTTGATATTTGCTTGATCGATTTCTCAAAAGCAAAAAACGTGGTTGAACACCGGTTTCTTATTCATAAACTCGCCTCACTAGGAATTAACTCCTCTCTTTTATCACTAATTCAATCATTTCTCAATAACAGAAGTTCGCAAGTCCTAACTGACTCAAGCTTATCCGATAGTAAATTGTATACTAACGGTGTACCCCAGGGCAGCTCACTCGGCCCTCTTTTTTTTCAAATCTTCATTAATGACATTGTTAGCATCATTCCTTCCGGTGTCCAGTGTTTTTTGTACGCCGACGACATTAAATTAATTTCCGATAATTCATCTCAGGTGCAAATGGCCATTGATTCGATAGCAGATTAAGCGCATAACTGGTCTCTAACAATTTCAATCCCGAAATGTTCTGTTGTTTATTGTGGATCTTCGAACATCAAGATAACTTACTCCATGAATAACATCAACCTGCCTTCATCAAACAACGTCAAAGAGTTAGGTGTTAACTTCAATAATTCCATAACTTTCTCTAACCATATTGATCAGGTTGTTAAAAAATCATCGAAAAGTGCGAATCTTATCATTCGAGCCCTCAGAACATCGTCCATCACAGTTTTAATGCGAGCGTTCAAGTCATATATACTCCCTTTGCTTGAACATGGTAGTGAAGTTGGTCACCATCTTCGATAGGCCTTGTAAATGATTTGTAAAGAGTTTAACGTAGTTTCACTCGCCGTGAGATGTATAGAGCCGGTAGAACCAACCTATATTACCCCTCACGTCTGAAGCTATTGAGTCTCTATACACTTGAGCACCGTAGAGCTACAGATGTATAACAGATCTTTGTTTCATACATAAGTGCATACATGGCCGTTTTGAGCTTGATTACTCGAGTTTGTTTGCCGTTTTTCTGCTCTGGCTTAGGCTTTCAGCTAATTTTCCTTGTTTCCGCTTAGATTTAGGTTAAGTATACCCTGACGACGGCTTAGAAACGAGATCAATCTGTGTTAAGTGTGTGAAGCAATATACATCCACCCTCACCTTCTCTTGTCAATAATTTTTTGTCTTTATTTTTTCTCTCAATAATTTGGATGCGAGATGTCATGGAACCGGCGAATTGAGGAATCTCTTATGCACGTGTGCATTGGATGCAGCGGGCTTGCCCAAAGACTAGTATAGTTCGTCAAAGGAGGGAGATGCCTGACTGGCCTGGGCATGCCACCGGAAAAAAACATCAGCCGATAGTTCCCTAGACTTCGTTATGGCAAGTCGAGGCACCAGTTGAGTACCCTCTCGCTATTGTTAGATAAAATTTCTCCGAACTCAAAAGGATCTTCACCAAACTACATCAAAGAGAAGACCTTTTTCGACAGGACCTCTGGACAAATAACATCACGACGATTTATGATCTACCACAATTGACTGACTGAACCTTGGCGTGCGTGAGCTTTCGCGCTGATTTGTACAGTTTTGTACTCCGATTTAAGAGCTCATGAGGTACAAAGATCAGACGGAAGCCCACAGATCAAGACATGCAGTGCTTAAATTCCAAGAGGACTTTTGTTTAGGGATTGCTGACCACAGAAAACGTTCGAGCCCACATTGCAAGTTGCCCTCACAAAAACTCCGTTTTTTAAAGAAGAAAAGCTAGGATTCAAAGACATATCTCACAATAAGCATCTTAAAACCAATTGTATATTGTATATTAGCTATGATGTTTGAAGCAGAAAATATATTTAGGTTCCCTGATGTTGCGTGTACAAGTGTATTAATAGACTGCGTTCTTCCTCCGACCTGTAACAGAAAGCCCACATCCATAAATAGCGCAATTCGCGCGCTTCTTTGTCTTCGCCTCTGCCCTCGGCTGCCTCTGCGAAGACACGCTTGATAATCTACGGTTTCCGACAAGAAGCCAGAAATTCGTTAAACAACAATCGAGTACTTTCATCTGAATTCGACAAAGCCTGCTTAATCATGCCTTTTTGGCAAAAGACGGGCAAAAAATGACAATATATTTAGAGACCGCAATGGCTAAAATCAAAATCATAATAGGTAGTAAAATGTATTTTTTTGTGTTCTTAATCACTTAAATATTTCAAGAAAACATGAAAAAATCAAAAACAATTACTTTAAAGCAGAAAAAAGAGATCAGATAAGCTTCGAAAATTCTGCCTATAACAAATCTTGGTACGCTAGAGCGCGGAAGGTCTAGTGGGTCATGCTTGTACTAAAACGCGGCCTTAACTTCGCCTTGGTAATCTTCATCATTTTTTTATTGAAAAAGTTTTTGATTTTCTCATTAAAACAATTTTTTATGAATTGAAATTCGCCAATTTTTGAATCGACTTTTCGGTGTAATTTGAATGTAATCGAAATGTAGTTTTTTTTCTTCGAAAGGCCTTTTTTTCCGCTATAATAAAAATTAAAAATTTCTCTACCATTATGTCAATTTGATTTTCCTCATCAACAAAATGAAATAATATCTTTGCTTTTAGCAATCGAAAGTTCGCCTTTACATAAAGCAGTGAGAGCACTATACTTACTCTAGCGCGTGGCTCAACTTCGAAAGGCCTTTTTTTTTCGCTATGATAAAAATTAAAAATTTTTCTACCATTATGTCAACTTGAGTTTTGTCATTAATAAAATGAAATAATATATTTGCTTTTAACAATCGAAAGTTCGCCTTAACATAATGACTAGTATACTCTAGCGCGTGGCTCAACTTCGGAAGGCCATTTTTTTTGGCTATGATAAAAATTGAAATTTTCTCTACCATTATGTCAATTTGAGTTTTCTCATTAAAAAATGAAATAATATCTTTGCTTTTGCAATCGAAAGCTAAGCCGTTCGGCCTCGTTAGCGTAAACTTTTCCTAAGCCTAAGCGTTTTTTTAATGTAAAAATAGTTTTAATTCCACGGTTCAATCCGGTTTAAGCGACGCGAAGGGGGCCGCGACGCGAGTACCAGACGAAGTAAAAAAAAGTGCCCCCTCCTTTAGGGCGCCCCGTCCCCCTCCCCCCTAGGGCCCCTACCCCCGCATTGCTTAGGTAGGGCCCTCTTCCTCCCCCCTTCCCCTTTAGGGCCCCCCTCCCTTTCCTGCTTAGGTAAGCTAATTTACTCAATTAGCTTAGCTGTTTTAGACTAGATAAAACTAAATTTTTCCATACGTGGCTAATTGTTCCGTGGCTAATTGTTCCATACGGCCTCGTTAGCATAAGTTTTAACTGAGCCTAAGCGAAAAAATCTGTGAAAAGTAACCTTGCCCTCCAAAGTCAAGTGCGGCCCCCAATTGAAGTGCGCATGCCCAAGTAACAAAGATCCTTTTTTCTCTCGCTTACTTAGGCTTTTTGTTAGGTAAAGGTTACGCTGAAGAGGCCATAAGGCTTAGGAACGAGACCAAACGGCTAAGAAACGAGGCTATATGTGGCAATTGGTGGCAATATTACTCTTTCTAATTGGCCATTACTAAAGCACGCCGTGCACGCTGCACGCTAAGTCATTACTAAAGCACGCCAACGCGCGGGAAAATTCTTAACTCCGCCCCATGCGCTTTAATAAGTTTTTTTTCTCAAGTTTTTTCATTTTTTTTCTGCTTAGGCTTAGGCAAAAGTTCACGATAACGAGGCCGTAGGGCTTAGGCTAACGAGACCGTATCAAAAATTTACATAATAGTGCGTCAAACACTCTTTCTCTCTTTCCCGCGCGTTGGCGTGCATTAGTAATGATTTAGCGTGCAGAGTGCGTGCATGGCGTGCTTTAGTAATGGCCTTCTAATTCAATAAATTGCCTTCGCGGTTTACAGGTTTTTGTACTGTTTTTTTCCACGCGCTGATTACCCCGATGGCGTATGTGGGGCCTCTCCCGCAGGCGGATGGGAGACTTGGTGGCTTTGCCATGGCTGACCAAAGAGGGGCTTAGGCTAGTGAGCGTCGCGGGTGGGTGTGGGAACTGGGCAGCCCACATCCTATAAAATGCTCGCTCACTGTTATCTCACTGGCCTAAGGGACACGGTCAAGAGGCGTGTCCAAAAAATAACCTCTAGCCCACATAGCCCAAAATCCCGGGTTATGTGGCCCAAAGGGTCGTAAACGGACGTCAGGCTGAACTATCGACTTGGATGTTCGTGCGACAAGCCGGTCTATGAAGAAACCGTCGCATCCCCCCAAGATGCACCATCAGAGTAACCCCAATGCTAGGGCGTCCCCTTCAAGCGACGCGCGTCGAATCCCGATCGACGTGAGAAATATGCGAGGGTCTTCGAGGAATAATAGGCCGCGTCCTCGATTTAATCAAATAGCAGTGCCTACACGCCTCCGACTAGCTACCTTGAACGTCGGAAGTCTCTCGGGGAAGTCCATGGAAGTCTGTGACATGCTGGCAAAAAGAAGAGTACATCTGGCATGCCTCCAGGAAACTAGGTGGAAAGGAGGGAAAGCAAAGCAGCTCGACGGGAGGTATAAGCTGTGGTACTCGGGCAATACTTCATCAGCAGCCCGCAATGGCGTCGGAATTATCGCTGCCTCCTACCTTGCCACATCCGTCACGGAAGTTTGTCGAATCTCAGATCGTTTGATGTCCATCTCCTTGGAATGCAATGGCAAACTCTTCAAAATAGTCAGTGCTTACGCACCGCAGGCAGGATGCAGCGACTCCGAGAAAGACGGGTTTTGGGAAGACTTCGATGACGTCATCAGAAAATGCTCTCCGGAAGAAACTCTCATGATCGGAGGAGACTTGAACGGGCACGTAGGAAGAAGATGCGAAGCCCATAAGAGAGCTCATGGAGGCAACGGCTATGGTTTGCCGAATGCAGAAGGAGAGCGAATCTTGAGTTTTGCCGAAGAGCACGATCTTTCCATCTGCAATACCTTCTTCTGCAAACGAGAGTCTCACCTCACCACGTATTGCAGTGGTGGAAGGAAAACCCAAATCGACTTCTGGATGACGCAAAGAACCAATCTGAGACTCATCACTGATTGCAAGGTGATTCCGAGCGATAACGTCTCCTCGCAGCACCATCCAGTTATAATCGATCTCCGATTTTCCCAGAAGCAATGCAACGTAAAGCCTCTGAACGAAGTTTCTCGGATAAAATGGTGGAAGGTACGTGACAACAAGGTTCGCTTCATGCATCAGCTTCTTCTCGCCCTATCCCCGGACACTCTCCAAAAAACGTTCCCTGACTCCATTGAGGAGCACTGGAGGTTCGTTCGAGACAAGATGAAGGCGGTAGGAGAAGTCACTCTGGGCTTAACAAAACCAGGTCGCAAACGCATTGTAGACAAGGAGACATGGTGGTGGAACGAAGACGTTCAAACTGCTGTCAAGGAGAAGAAAGTGGCTCTCAAGCAATGGAAACGATCCGGAACCGAAGCTGACCGAGCTCTGTACCTATGTATGAAGAGAGAAGCTAAGAGAGCCGTAGCGAAGGCACGCTCCTCAGCCATCCAAGAAATCTACAGTAAGCTCGACACGCCTCAAGGAGAGAAGGAAATTTTCCGGATTTGCAAAGCACGAGCCACAGCAGCAAAAGACCTTTCTCACGTGCGGACAATCAAGAACCGGGACGGCATACTCCTCCGATCCAATGTCGAAATTTGTCAGCGATGGAGAGAACATTTCGAGGAAATCTCGAACATCGAGTTCGACCACCCTCCCGTCCCGCTGTCCCTACCAGTAGAAGGACCAGTTCCCACCATCTCAGAGATTGAAGTAAGAGAAGCCCTTCAGAAAATGAAGCACGGAAAGGCATGTGGGCCAGATGATCTTGCCGCCTCTGCATGGAGACTCGCAGGTGATTGTGGACTTTTCCATCTTACGACCCTCTTTCAAAAAGCCACTGCTCGCCTGGAGTATCCCGAAGACTGGAGTAGATCATCTACAATACCCATCTACAAAGGGAAAGGAGATGTCACAATATGCTCCAACTACCGGCCGATAAGAATCATTCCTCATACCACAATGATCTTGGAAAAGATCATCGAAGCACGGCTCCGCAAAATTGTAAGCACAACCGTCAATCAGTGTGGCTTCGTCAAAGGAAGTAGAACAACAGATGCTATTTTCGCCATTCGTCTTTATCTAGAGAAACACAGGAAAAAGGCGAAGTCAGTCCATTGCGCTTTCCTTGACTTGGAGAAAGCTTTCGACCGTGTGCCTCATGAGCTGATATGGTTCTCTCTTCGAGACCACCTAGTCCCAGAAGAGTACATAAGATGGATTCAAATGATGTATACTGACTCTAGAAGTACCGTGAGAAGTCCAGCGGGTACTTCGAAGTCATTCAAGGTTGCTGTAGGAGTTCATCAAGGTTCCGCCCTTTCCCCCCTGCTCTTTATACTGATAATGGACACGATCACCAGAGATCTACAAACAAGCCCTCCGAAAACTCTACTGTATGCTGACGACGTTGTGTTATGTTCCAACACAACAGAGGACTTGGAGAAACAGCTAGGAGAGTGGAACGAACGCTTCAGTGACTATGGTCTACGACTAAACCTCCAAAAGACTGAGTACTTGGAAATGGGAAAAAGTACTTCGAATACCTCGAATACCATCAAAGTCAAGAACACCGAACTCCGGAAAGTGGATGGCTTCAAGCACCTCGGATTCTACATCACCGCAGACCTAGACCCCAAGGCTACAGTTGCTGCGAGAGTCAATGCTGCCTGGCTCAAATGGAGAGAATCAACCGGTGTACTATGCGACAAGCGAATGCCTGACAGACTGAGAAGTAAAATTTACCGATCAGTTGTCAGACCAGTAGCGTTGTACGGCCTTGAATGTTCTCCATGCACAGCAAAGACTATACAGATGCTGCATGTTATGGAGATGAAAATGCTGAGATGGAGCCTCGGACTCACTCGTCTAGACATGGTGCGAAATGAAACCATCCGAGATCGTCTGGGCATCGCCCCTATATCTGAAAAGCTTCGAGAGTCAAGGCTGAGATGGTACGGGCACGTGATAAGATCAAATCCCCATTCCGTTTCTCAATCGTCCTGGAACCTCGAAGTAGAGGGCAAAAGACCCAGAGGCAGACCCAAAACTAGGTGGCGAGACTGCATCGAAGTAGACATGAACACGACCGGGCTGAAGACTGAAGACGCAGCTGATCGGGTGAAATGGCGTGGTGCAGTCTACAAAGCGGACCCTGCCCGGCGGCGGGATAAACGCTAGGAAGAAGAAGAAGAAGTACTGTTTTTTTCCCGCTCAGTTGAAAGTTGAGTTGACGAGGCCGTACGGCTAAGAAAAAAACTGCGTTGAAAAAAAGGTTCTCGCAATACCAGTTGTTCCCCTGTTTAATCGTAAACATTCATTGAAATACACAAAAAGTTTTGGTACTTTTCTATATCGCTGTAAATTCCGCTCCTCTATCTCTCTGGGGGCGGAGTTACGGATATTTATCTCGCGACAGAGAAAAAGAGACAAGACGCCAAGATCGACCTAAGCCGTACGGCCTCGTTAGCGTAAACTATTATTAAGCCTAAGCGGCAGAGGGATGAAAAAGATCATTATGTGAGGGAGAGGGAAGAAAAAAATGAGAAAGACAGGAGCAACATCGTGTAGCAAAATGCAGGGGAGAGGAGCATCATACGTTACCAAGGGGTACAAATAACCCCCGGTTCCACGCCCGAAAAGAATATTTTTTTGTTATTCATAGAAGCATTTACCCTATGCAGATCTTTTGTTTGCTAAAGTATGTAACAGTCCATTTATCAGTGCATTCAAGTTGAAGAGGATTTGAAAATTCAAAAAGAAATCGTTTAAATTAACGCCTCGCTGCAAACTGCATTTTTCATTACTTACCTTGAAGGAAAACAATAAAGATTGGATTTTACACACAAAAAATCGAAAAGAAACATTTTTGGGAAAAATTAACTTTAAGGACCCACCTGAATGCAATTGCACTGTAAGAAAACATGTGGTAGAACAGGGACCCACCTCTGCTATTTCTCTCTCTGTACTGCTGTCTGCTGTCTCTACTGACTATCTGCTCTTTCTCTCTCCACTGTTGTGCGTTGTTTTTGAGATAGTTAGTAGAGGCAGCAGACAGCAGTACAGCTCTCTGTACTGCTGTCTGCTGCCTCTACTAACTATCTGCTCTTTCTCTGTCTACTGTTGTGCGTTCTTTTTGAGCCCGAACGCGTGAGAGAGAGAGAGAGAGAGTTTGAAGTTTTTTGAGAGATAACGCGCATGAGAGAGAAAGAGGAAGTTTCCTAACGCGTGGGAAAAGATAGTTCGGGAATGGCTTTTTGGCGGGGAAGCTATCTCGAAACTTTTAAGTGAATGTAATATGATTTCGTTTTTTTTGTTATGTTTTTGTTATTGTTTGCTTGTATTGTATTCTCTCTCTCTCTCTCTCTCTCTCTCTCTTTCGTGATTTTGAATTTATGATACGCGATCTAAATTTATGATACGCGTTTTTGTTTTTTTTTGTTATGTTTTTGTTATTGTTTGTTTTTTTGTTAGTAAAATGGGTGGGAGTTAAAGTAAAACAGGGGGAGTTAAAGTAAAACAGGGGGAATTAAAGTAAAACAGGGGGGAATTAAAGTAAAACAGGGGGAATTAAAGTAAAACAGGGGGGAATCAAAGTAAAACAGGGGGGAGTTAAAATTAAAAGAGGAAAGTTGAAGTAAAACAGGGGGGAATCAAAGTAAAACAGGGGGAATTCAAGTAAAACGGGGGGGAATTAAAGTAAAACAGCGGGGAATTAAAGTAAAACAGGGGTGAGTTAAAATTAAAAGAGGAAAGTTGAAGTAAAACAGGGGGACTGATAGTAAAACAGGGGGGAGTTAAAGTAAAACAGGGGGATTAAAGTAAAACAGGGGGGGAATTAAAGTAAAACAGGGGGGAGTTAAAATTAAAAGAGGAAAGTTGAAGTAAAACAGGGGGAATTAAAGTAAAACAGGGGGAATTAAAGTAAAACAGGGGGAATTAAAGTAAAACAGGGGGAATCGAAGTAAAACAGGGGGGAATTAAAGTAAAACAGGGGGAACCAAAGTAAAACAGGGGGGAGTTAAAATTAAAAGAGAAAAGTTGAAGTAAAACAGGGGGAATTAAAGTAAAACAGGGGGGAATTAAAGTAAAACAGGGGGGGGGAGTTAAAATTGAAAGAGGAAAGTTGAAGTAAAACAGGGGTGAATTAAAGTAAAACAGGGGGGGAATTAAAGTAAAACAGGGGGGAGTTAAAATTAAAAGAGGAAAGTTGAAGTACAACAGGGGGAATTAAAGTAAAGCAGGGGGGATTAAAGTAAAACAGGGGGGAATTAAAGTAAAACAGGGGGAATTGAAGTAAAACAGGGGAGGAATTAAAGTAAAACAGGGGGGAATTAAAGTAAAACAGGGGGAATTAAAGTAAAACAGGGGGACAAAAAGTAAAAACAAGGGGGAATTAAAGTAAAACAGGGGGGAATTAAAGTAAAACAGGGGGGGGGAGTTAAACTTCCACAGAAAATTTTCTGGAAAAGTGTTGGTCTGTGGGTCCCTAAAAGTAAAAAGTATTATACTTCGATTCCCATTTGTGGGGTGGGACTAAAAATTAAATTTACTTTAGGGACCCCCCTTTTTGTTCTTTTAGTTTTAGGGACCCCCCTTTTGGGTCGTTTTACTGGAGGGTGGGTCCCTCTTCTACCACGGGGGAACTTAAAGTAAGGTGGGTCCCTAAAGTAAATTTTTCCCTGCCAAAGTTTTTTTCTTGGAAGAGAAGTGAACTGCGCTTCCCTCCTCTTTCCCAAACAGAACTGCGGCCCCCCTCATGTGAATTTTTGCCGATTTTCACATGTGATTTACTCTCAATTGAATCATACGCTGTTCATCTTTTGTAGCTTATTTTTTATTATTATAAAGTTGTAATTTTTTCATTCTGAGATTTATCGATATCCAAAATCATCTCACGGTTTTTACTTTTCAGATCTTGTGAGCTCTTAGAAAGCTTTTCTTGTTTCTTCTTTTAAGCAAGCAGCTGCATCTACTTGCTGCAAGCAAACAAGCACTTTCAGCAAGCAGCTGAAAGAAAGTAAGTTTTTTTTTGAAAGTAGGGTCTTTTAGATTTTTTTATTCAATAAAACGTAGAAGAAAAAAACTTCCGCGTAATTGTGAAGAACGTCTCAAGAAATGATGTTTCAATATGTGCATTAGGTCGAGAGGTACATATAATAAGGGAAATAATAAACGTCTACCTAATTTAGTGTAACGTTCACCTGAATAAACAAACACGTCTTTCTAAATTGACTAATACGTCAACCTAATTTAGTGCAACGTCTACCTGATTTCTACCTATTCCCTTTTGCTGTCTCTAATGACTTTTCGCTGTATTTAATGACTTTTAGCTGTTTTATCCTTGCTCACTCGCCGGTGACAGTCTCTGAAGGCTCTCTTCCACTCTTATCTGCTGACAAACTTGTGTTCAGAGCAATTTCTCAGAGTTGTACACAGTTTTTTAGTGTGCTAGAAAAAGGTACAAACGCCCGCCGAAAGCGGAAAAAATTCTCATAAGGATCCCCCTTATGAGAAAAAACAAAGGCCTGCGAAAATTTTTCGTTTGTTTGAAATACGAGTTTCTTCGGCCCTTATGATTTATAAAAATAGAGGCCCGCCGACAGAAGGTATGACATGACTATTTAACCCTGGTTGTACATAACTTTACACGTTTTTTGTTAATCATAAGGGCCGAAGAAGCTTTCTCGTATTTCAGCTGTAAATCAAAACTCAAAAGTTTGCTTTTTTCAATTCAGTTTAGCGCTAAAAAACAGAGAGCACTTGAGGCGCGAAATGATAGTAGCGCTCTCTAATTGAAAATTTGTATTAATTTGTTAAAAGTAGTTTGGCTCACAATTTTGTTTTAGATGAGAATTTTATTACCAAAATGTCTTTTTTTGATCCGCCCTAAGAGAAATCATGTCTCTGATTGCGCTAAAGTTAGTTATCTTCTTCATTCATTCTTTATTCCTGTTTTGACATAGAAATGTACAATACGGATCACTGACACGGGTGTGAGTTTAAAATATAATGTCAGAAGAGAGAAATTTACAAAATTTATAATGTGAGTATACATAAGTTAAGTAATGCTTCAAATTTTTTGGATGGTGTCTAAAGTCGGATAAGTGAGTTAGGCAAGAGAAGATCTTTAGGGTAACATAGTAATGAGGTTTTGAATGAATGATGAGTGCATTGTTACGAGTTTGTTAGGGAGATTATTCCAAATGTCAATTACGCGAGACACGAATGTATTCTTTGAGTATTTAGATGCGAAGGGAAGTACAATTCTTAACGAGTGTGATATTAGTTGGCTGTAAGAAGTGGATTTAAGCTCAAAAAGATAACTTGTGTCTAGTTCAGATTGTCCGTGAATACATTTATGAATCAAGCAAAGATCTGAGGCCGTATGCATGGAAAACAGTTTATAATAATCTGGATTATTATAATCCAAGGATTACAAAGTCCAAAAAAGTTTTTAAAAAAGTTGGATTATGGAAATCGGTATGCATGGAAGTCAGATTTCTTAAACTTTAGTTATTGTCAAAAAGGACGCGGAAAGACAAGCGTAAGCACTAAAATGCATCAAAATGCACTCTAAAAACTGTAATTGTCGAAAACTAAATGCACTCTAAACACTATAACTCCTATGAGAAAAGCGAAGAATGTTCTGAAATATACAATAAATACTTTCATTAAATCATAGCAAATTATAAAAAAATTTCCGTTCCGTTTTACTTTCACTACACACTTCAAAAAGAGCAACATGAACGGAATGGGTCAAATTGAGCCGATTATCTTTTTGGATTACTCAATAACCCACCTCCGGAGTAGGGTTACTAATTTTGTCGGATTATCAGTAATCCAAAAGTATTATAGCTTCCATGCATACCGGATTATTGAAATAATGTAGGATTACTGATAATCCAAGCTCATAATCCTTTTGGATTACTCCATGCATACGGCCTCTGCAATAGTTCTTCTATACTCGAGGTAAGATAGTTTCAAAAACTCAAGTCGTGAGGGATAAGGGAAATTGGTGATGCCATTTCTATAAAGAATGCGTCGAGTAAACGATCGTTGCACTTTTTCAATTTCATTAACAAGAACTATAGTTTAGGGAGACCAAATTTCGCATCCATATTCGACCAAAGGGAGGACGTATGTTTTCCAGGCACGTAATAACACATCGATCGATTTCATTTTTAGAGCCCGTAATATGAGATTCTTATATTTAGTAGCTTTAGCAATCATAACGTGAATATGATGGGAGAAGGATAACGAAGACTCGAAAGTTATGCCTAGATCTTTCGAAATTGTCTGTGGTGGTAGAACGGTTCCATTGATCGAGTAACAAGATAAAGGGTTATTGGGGCCACAGTGCATAACGAAACATTTGGATTCAGAAATGAAAAGAGACAAAATTTTAGAAAAGTCCGATACAGAATCTAAAGCAGTTTTTAATGATGAAGGGATAGCAGAAAATAATTTAATGTCATCGGCATATAAGAAACAGTGAACATCGTCTGGGATCATATTTATGGTATCGTTGATAAAGATAGTAAAGAATAGAGGTCCTAAGCAGCTGCATTGGGGAACACCCGAAGGATAAGGCAGGCAGTCGGACAGGGAGTCTTCAACTAGGACTTTCGCAGTTCTGTTAGTTGAAAAAGAAGTGATTAGGGTGAGTAGGGATGAGTTGAAACCATGAGACATGACTTTGTGAATGAGAAATCTATGGTTAACAGTATCGAAAGCCTTTGAAAAATCTATGAAACATACATCAAAGAAACGCTTACTGGTCAACGTGGAAAGGTAAGTTGAGTGAGATTGGACAAGTGAGGTCACAGTGGACCGTTTACGGCGGAAGCCAGATTGACATGCATGTAGGAGATTGTGAGTTTCTAGGTGAGTGTAAACTATGTTATGGATATGCTTCTCGAACAACTTGGACATGGAGCAGTTGAGTGTTATGGGCCGATAATTATTGAGTACTGTGCTGGAACCTTTCTTGTGAATCGGTTTAATAATACCATCTTTCCAACAGGAAGGGTAATATCCTAGAGTTAGACAGTTAATAAAAATTATAGAAAGGGGAGAAGCGGGAGATTCTTTGCAGTTTTTGATGAAAATAATAGCTATGGAATAGGGAGAATTGTTAATATTAGGACACATTTTATTAATGAGGTTAATAATAGTTAATGGCGTTACATTTGAATCATAGGTAAGTGGGTGTGGGGAACTAATCGATGGTCGTGGGCCTTGGATGGTATCTGGGTGAATCGAGTTGAAGAAAGTGGAGAATGCATTTGCACGATCCCCAGAGAGAGTGACCTGTTGGTTATTAACAATAAAGATTTGAGGAGAATTATTAGTTTTGACACGGTTGGAAGTTGTGCGGTAGAAAAGCTTAAAGTTCTTGGGCATTGAGAGGGTTTCTTCACTTCTCATTTCAATTTTTTTAATTTCTATGTGAAGTCTTCTAGAGGCTCTGAAAGTAACTGCCGAGTTGGAGGAACGTTTAATATTTCTTTGAAGGTAGCTATAGAGACATCTTATTTTTCGAGGATAGAGAAAATGAGCTTTCTGAGGCTTTATGATTGGAATGTGAGTGGAAATGATTTGATTAATAACATTGGTGAGTAGTCGGACTCAATCATCGATAGGATGCATGGCAAATGATAGAGTCCAGTCAATACTAGCAATGAGGTTGTTAATGGTCTGCCAGTCTGCTCTTCTCCATGATCTGAATAGAGTTGGCAGGGTGGAGACATTGGTTTTGCATTGATTAATACTGAAGGAAATGGCATTATGAACACTTTTGGAGAACGGGTTAAGTGATTTACAATTATAGATTATATTATGATTGGAGAAAACATAGTCTAAAGTATTATTTAATCGAGTTGGTTTTAGAACGAATTGAGAGAAATGGTAATCACAGATTATTTGAAGGAAATAATTAGATATTTTACAATTAATGGGTGCAGAGGTGGAGGACCAATCAATCAAAGGCAAATTAAGATCTCCACATACAATCATGGGGTAGGGTTGAGATAAATTACTGTGAAGAAAACTCTTGAAGTCGACCATCGATGCAAGTGTCGAGTTGGGGGATCTATAACAACTAAAAGTTCGGAGGCAGGGTGAGGGAAAGATAAAGAGTGACTAGGATGTATCTTAAATCTTAATTGATACCTATAACTCAATTTCTGAAAAAAAATCTTCACGTGACTTATAAAAATCTTCAGATGACACAGCTTAATCAGAAGTTTAATGTGAGAAGGTATTGATATTTCAGTTGAAAAAATGCCCAGAATTGAGTCTTCACTGGAAACTGAGGTAAGTCCAAGAGCTCCAACAAATACCGGTTGTAAGCAAAGTTGCTTAAAAAAATTTTCTCTGCTTTTAAGATCTCCAAAACCGCATCAAACGTCTAATCCTGAAAAACTCAGGGACCTTCATATTATTGTTAGAACGAACAGAACTAACTAAAAACGGCATGGTATAACACTTCGAGTATCCAGAAAGATTCTCAGGAAAAACTTAATGTAAGTTATCACACGGTCAAAAGTTAGTCCATATAATGATATCAAACCCAGCCACTTCCGTTACTGGGGTGTTACCACTAAACTTTGAACTTCGAGGAGACATTACCAATGCGTGTGATGGGGGGGGGGGGGCAAGAATGGCTATGCGATAGCTCCGCCCATAAGTTCTTAACAAACTTTCTGAACTTCAAAAAGAATGGTTAAATCACGTTGACGGAGGTAGTAGGACACAAAAATCTGCCTCCGAGTTACAGTGTGTGTCTCTCTGACATCTGTCTCTTTCTCTTGCTCTTTCGTGCTTTATAAAATAGAGATCATACGTCACCAGCAGTGTTGATAATTAAAAAAGGGCCTTTAACAAAGTGTACACATGGTTCACCGGTGCGCGTTCGCCACGCAACGAGGTCGTTCGCCACGCAACGCGGTTCAGACTTTCATGCGAGTGTTTGTGCCAAATAGACAACTGATAAATACTTCAGATTTTTAGATTCCTTTCTTTTTAAATTATCTTTATAAATTTTGTGGAAAGGAAAGGGGGGAAGGGGAGCGGGTTTACCTAAGCAGGGAAGGGAAAGGGGGCCCTAAAGGGGAAGGGGGAGGAAGAGGGCCCTACCTAAGCAAAGGGGGGTAGGAGCCCTAGGGGGGGAGAGGGGAGGGGGAAGGGGGGCCCTAAGGAGAAAGGGGGGGAAGGGAGTTTTCATGAATAAAATCTCTTTCTGAGAAAAAATCTTTGGACGGCTAAAGTAGATTAGAGCCAACTTTTTACTAAGCCTAAGCGTTTTTTAATGTAAAAATA
This sequence comes from Allodiplogaster pararmata, assembly GCA_964056735.1. Classification (NCBI taxonomy): domain Eukaryota; kingdom Metazoa; phylum Nematoda; class Chromadorea; order Rhabditida; family Diplogasteridae; genus Allodiplogaster; species Allodiplogaster pararmata. The sequence continues at coordinate 11,332,813 of OZ057407.1, forward strand.
ATTTTCTGATGTAAAATTAAAATTTGGTAATAATTGCTCATCAGAGCGAATCCGAACTCTCACCGAGCTACTCACAGTCAAGCACACTAAGCCCTACACTGAAGACAGAATAGCAGTGATGAACGTAATTAATTGAGAAAGTCTGAACCGCGTTGCTTGGCGAACGACCGCGTTGCGTGGCGAACGCGAACCAGTGAACTATGTGTACACTTTGAGCGATGGAATCTAGCATACTAACAACTTCTCACTTCTCCGATGTTCACCTTAGCTCGCTTCCAACCACATTATTCTACACTCATCTACTCGAAGAGCGGTTATTAACTTTCAAATTTTCAAAAGTTACATTAGACCTGTGGTGAACTATGTTAAGATATCCCAGGGTAGAGGATGAGGGTCTAAGAAAGTCAACTGCGTACGACAGGCATTCAGAGGAATGTTTTCCAAAATTAATTAAAGAATTGAGTCATTGTCGGAACTTTCAACTATAAATGCAATCAGTTTGGATTTTCTCTTTCAGCAAGTCGTGAAAGAGCGCCGAGGAAGCATCTTGCATCATGTATTCGCCGATGCAAGTCTAACGGGCGAGTCTCTAAGGAGGCTGATCGACGAGCTCGTCATGGGCACTGATATCAACCCGCCTGGTCAAAGTAGGCTTTCATGTTATCATGGATACTGCCGAAAATTCAAAATTCAGGCCTTCCAATTCGAGAAATCTTTTGCCGGAGCTCAAGACATCATATATTTCTATCTATCTCTCTCTATTCGTCGTCCTTTTCTCTCACACCCTTTCTCAACAGTTATCTTCTCTCTCTCTCTCTCTCTCTCTCTCTCTCTCTCTCTCTCTCTCTCTCTCTCTCTCTCTCTCTCTCTCTCTCTCTAGGTTGTCTAGGTCGCTCGGTTGTTTTAGATGTAATCAGCATCTTCTCAGATGGTTTGCGACCAATCCAAATAACAATCAAAGCCTTCCGCACATCGAGTCTCATCCTATACTTAATAGAAAAGGTTAATTTTGACAGTTCCACTTTCAATTTTTGGAACATATATTATAACGAAAGGTACAATTCAATGAATTTTTCAGACAGTGTGTTTGTTGTATATGTTTTTTGATATAATTGAATTCCATCATTGCCAAACTAAGATCTGCTATTCGTGTGAAGCGTTATTACCTTGTGGAATGCCTTTATTGGGCATTGTGGAATGCCTTTATGCCTTGTGGAATGCCTTTATTCTGCCTGTATATTTTACTGTTGTATGTGACGTAACTGTTGTTTAGTATGAAAGTTAACATTTGATAAATTTGTATCGGTAAATATGTTCGACTAGTAGATGTATCGTTGGTATAATAAGTATGATTGCTTTTGATAGATATGGCCTTGGAACCGTTGTTTTAAAACAGGTTTTTACAACATTATCCATGTTTAATTTAACGACTTCATGTGGTAAGTTAGTGAATAATGAGGTAAAATATATCTTTGTTCTTGTTATCAAGGCTTTTAAACTTGTCTAGTAAAGGTTTCGTGTTAAATATAGAGAATATTTGTAGTGATTGGTGATTGTTATTGGTACCATTTCTTTCACTTACTTGTTTGCAATAGTTTTTGAAGTGTTTTGTAAGATGTTCAAGTATAAGTTGTAATTCTATGGATATTGGTTTGAGACTGCTATTAGAGGCACCTGTTATGAATCTAAATTTAATCGGGTTTTTGTGCATTTTTGGTATACCGTATACCTGTGGTATTGTGAAGCTTTCTACTGTGTTTATGGGAATTTTGAACTCTTTAGTTCGTATTAGATGGTGGTTTATGATTTCAAGATAACTTAAATTTGTAATGTGTTGATATGTATTGAGATTGTTGTCATTAGTATTCATTTCGTCGTTCATGAATTTTAGATAAACTTTTTTTAAACATATAAATGCATAGTTATTAGATGCTTTATCAATAGGGGTTATTATGAAATCGTCTCTGAGTTTTTTTTTATATCCTTGTACATTGTTTTAGAACTTGTCTTATTTATGTAATAAAATCTTTCTAAATAGGGTTTTCTGTCAGAAAGACAATTTCGAATGAGAATCTCTTGTATTTTGTTTTTGTAATCATTGTTCAAATTATATTTTCTTACAATTTTTAGAGTTGTATTTTTAATAGCTTCTTCGATTTCATTCATTATTATTTCTTTAGAGGTTTGTTCTTCGTGGATACGGTATTTAGTTCCCTTGTTGAGTATTTCTCTGATAATTGGGTTATTAGTAATTTAAGTATCACCTGTACAATTGTGATTCGAGTTGTTATCTATCAAGTGTGGATAATTATGACATGTAAAAGGGTTGTTCCAAATCTCATTGAATTTATGAACATTAAGATTTTTGAGAAATTTGTTATAATTGAAAAAAATTTTTACATATAGGATCTTGTAGTTTGTAGATTATACGAAATTTGAATTTTTTATTCAGTGTTTCTTTTAAATCGGTGTCATTATGTTTTATCAAGGCTTTGTTAAATATACGGTTTAGTGGGATGTTATCCATGTATTTTCCGTAAAATGTGAGTTTTACGTTGAATTTGTCAAATTCGTCTACATTTGGTTTTTGTTTTTCCCAGAAATAGAAACATATTAAACAGGTTATCATAATTTTTTGTGGGTTGTGAAGGTTATTAAATTCTTTGGTCAAGGTAAATTTAATTAGGTTATCTTTTTCTTTCACTTTCAGTTTCTTGCATTCCAAATAAAGTTCTCACCCAGTTTTTGTTTGGAAAATGCAATCCAGAAATGTGTTAATGTTTCTTGCTTGGTAGCTTGGGCGTGTTCTTCGACGGTTTTTATGTCTGGCAGGTCTTTTCTTTGGTATAGAAAGTGGGATATTGTGATAAGGATGTTTTAATTTTTCAAGAGGGTTAAAATTATCAGAAACCAGACCATAACTTTGTATTTGGTCCTTAAGACCATAAGGATAAGCGGCCAAGAGTAATCTTATCCAGTAAGATTCTTTGTTACGTAACTCTGCTTTATCAGCGGCGTGGATTTTAAAGTACATCGATTTTAATGTCATTTGGGGGTTGACATTGTGTGTGAAAGTGATTACATAGATAGGTTCTCAGAGTGTTTTTGTTAATATGATATTTGTGTTGAAAAATACGTGTTTTTAAAACTTTGAGTAGTTTCTCCTACATATTGCATATTACATTTAGTGCAAGTTATCATATAAATTACATTCTTGGTGGTGCAAGTTAGATAATTGGGTTTATTGGTTATGAATCCTTTATTCGTGGTGTTGCTTACCACGGTGTTACTAAAGTTCATTATTTTACATATAACACACCTATTATTGTTGCAAGTATTTCCTTGGATCATGGAAGAATTTGTTGGTTTGAAAACATGTCTACCTTCAACCGTATTGTGGAATATTGGTATATTTGAAAGGAGGTTATTTTTGCTTTGGGTTTTTTTAAGCAGATGATACGATGAGGCTGGCTGCTTATCCAGTCTGTCACCGTGCGCTACTCCGTATTAACAGTACGGTCAAACTGTCTTGTAGTGACACCCAATTCTCACACTCGGGTTAAGCGCAAGATTCCCGAGAGTGTGGTATATCTCACATGTGAGTAAAATATGATATAGATAAGAAAACTTCATTCGATTTATCCAATAAGTTGTATTTTGTTAATAATAAGAGATTCCTTAAGTTTCAGAAATGATAATAATATAAGGGTAAATTAACTGGAAGGGAGTGAGGTAAATTGAAAATTATAAGATTGAAATGTGTAATAGTGAGAATCTTTAAGGCTTTAGATTCTCTGTTTATGTGTTAAGAAGGTAGTGGTAATGAAATAAGATGCGTGGGGAGCATCTAATGGTTCAGGTGGGTATATACTTATTGTTTGATCAAGTTTGTGATATGTTGGTATTTATAGTGTGTTATGTATTATGTGTGAGGTAGAGTTTGTTTGTTCATGTTACTGGAAGTGACTAAACTATAAAATACAAAATATATTGGAACGATGATATTCGAAAATTGAAAGAGAAATCGTTTGGTTTGAATGTGTAAGTGTAAATGATTTGCTGCGAAGCAGCTGAGGGTGCTCCGGTCAGAGACCAGAGTTGCTGCAGAGCAGCTAAGATTATCCGGCAAGCCGGATCTGCTACGCGAGGTAGCTAATGAAAAGAAATACAAAACTGAGAAAGCAGTGATGAAGAGGAGATTTTATAATGATTTACATATGTGCTTAAGTTTGTAACGGTATATGTAAAGTATTAATATGAAAATTGGAAGAGTAGGATTTGAAGTATGAAAGTAATCTCGCCTCAAATGTGGAGTGGCACAAGCAGTACTCACGTCACACATCGAGACAAGAGAGATATATTATGAATGTTTAAGAATATAAGGATAGAATATACAAGCACTTTCATTATCGATCTATGTGAGAAATGCGGATGCAGCGATTGCTCCCACTCCAATGAAGAAGAAGGCCAGCTCGGACATGATAGGAAAGGACTTCTCCCAGGCAGTCTTCTACTTCCGCGGCGTGCGGGGAACGTCGTCTACGATAGAATTGGAGACACTCGGTGCGGCAGACAAACCGACGACGCACAAGGCAAACGGAGAGACGGGAGAGCACTGACACAAGAAGAGAAAACGGAAGCACGCAGAGATAGAGGATGAAGGAAGGCGAGAGCGCGAGAGAACGGAGAGGAAGAGACAAAAGATGTTGAATATGTAGAAGATGAAGCTTAAAACCAGTTGAGAGTGTGAAAACGAAAATATCTAAGATGAGGAGAATAAATTGGTTTCACTCGACCTGCTCAAACAAATTCTAAAATGAGCCTTTATTAAAAGGTTATATAAGAACCAGAACTTAATTGAGCTGATTGACGGTCTCTTGGAGTTCGCGGAGAACGAAGAAGCTACTCTTTTCCATCAACGATCAAGCTACACTGGTCGCCAGAATCGAGGTTTTTCAAGATTTATACAAAACATAGTGAATGGCAGAGGAATGAAAGGAAGGGAAGAACAAAAATTGCTAGCATTCAATAAAATAAAAAAATGTTTTTTACTCAGCTATAAAAACTTCGAAGAAGAAGCTCCGTTCTCCAAAGAAAAACTTTCTATTTTTTTATAGTTGAATCTAGAGGTCGATTACAGGTCTATCTCCACATGGAAGAGTGAATAACTTTTCATTATCTTCCTCTGTTCTCTCCGAGTTGGTCTAGTAAAGAGAATAGACTACAAGAGGCAAATCAGCCTTTCCTTCTTGATTCATTTTGAATCTTCAAAAACTTCAATGTATTCAACTATTATAAAAAAATTAGAGGACTGACCATTTTTGTTTTCTCATTAAAAAACGTTTAGTTCATTAAAAAAAACGTTCTCATTAAAAACGATTTAAGAAACAAAATGGTAATCCTTTTTTATACTAAAAATTGAATAATAGTTCTTGGGGAATAAAGCTCAAGCGAAGACCAACTATTGTTTTTCAAAATTGTTCCTTAGGTCAACAAACGAAGGAGAAGAAGCTAAAGAAAAACGGGAGGCATGAAAGCTGTCTACGAGAAGTTGGCTCAGGGAGACTCTCGAAAACTCCGACTGAGCACCGATGAAAAATTGCACCGATAAAAGTCAAAAAATAATCATTACATTAAACTTTGGGGAAGAAAAATTGTCTATGTCAAGCAAAACTTTTGCCGCCAGCAGGGGTCGAACCTGCGACCTTGGGCTTATTAGACCCACGCTCTAACCGACTGAGCTATGGCGGCTACATACGCATTAGTCCAACAGCTTAATATGAAAATAGTAATTCCGCTTTCATATCGCGAAACACTCCTTGCAGTTGATATTTGATGTTTATTTGGATTTTTTGCAATGGTTCATTATAACTTCTGTCAGAAAAAAAAGTTTATTATATCACTATGGATTAACTCAGTTTGATTAGGTTGATGAAGTTCGAGAAGATTTCGTTTGAGAGGCGAAATGAAAAACTTTTTACTGATGCATCACGCACTTAGAGACATTGAGACTGCTGTTTCAACGTGTTGTTGAGAGGGAAAAATCAGCAGCACCAAGTGCACTCGCTATTAGAAAGAAAAAGTTAGAAAATAAGAGTTAATACACGTTTGCTCGGTGTCTTGCCTAGTTATGCGTTGGTAAAGACAGAAAAATAATCACACGCTTCACTTTCTAAAACCATCATCATAGGCTCTCATGGGAGTCGATTCGACTAAGCCATCGCGGCCACCAAAAGTAACATCAAAATAAAGTAACACCAAAATCAAGAGTTCTTCTTTTTTCGGGTGTTCCTTTCGATTTTCCAAGCTTTTTTTGTTGGTTTTTTAAAAGATCCTGTTTGACAAGTTGCAGTAAAGAGAGAGAGAGAAAGGGAGGGAGAGAAGGAGACAATTAATATCAGACAATCTAATGGCAGTAGACAGTCCATAGCAGACAATTTAATGACAGAAAGACAATAACAGACAACTTAATTACAGTAGACAATCAATAGTAGACCAATGAAAGACAGGATTTAAGGCTCAACCGAACAGATGAGTTGAGAAATTATACCCAAACAAATGAGTTGATTTTTTCCAAAATTTTTGTGTTTTTCGATTTTTCGTTTTAAGAAATACCAAGACGATGACAGCTTATTTTTTCAACCGCTGAGGGTAGCTTTAATTCACATGACCAATAAATATATTGTTAATAGATGATTGAAAAGAGACATTGTCACTAATATAAATTTTGAAGTCGTCTGCATATAAGGAGAAATTAACATGGGAAATTATGCAGCTTTCGATGACTTTGATAAAGCAAAGAAACAAAAGGGTCCCAGAAACGGTACCCTGTGGGACTCCACTTGAGAAATAGTCGGTAAAAGTATTACTTCTACGTATTCCGAAAGTCCGGTTTTTAAGAAAATTAGCGATCCATTTGATCAAAGAAATTGTTCCATTTTGTGAAGTTTAACGACTATTTTAGGATGAGAAACCTTATCGAAAGTCCTTGCAAATTCCTTCATAATCTATGAACTGTCATCATTTTAAAATAACTTCATCAAACGAAGTCTATCCTTTCTCAAAGCATTTTCTAATTAAATTAAAGCGTCATTTTCGAAACACTAAGAAGCCACTTGGAGAAAATCATCACGTCTAAATCGTGAGATAGATACCGTTTATAATAGAACCCGAGAGACCCTGAAGCAGGTACGAATAGAACGAGTTCGTGTTATTGTATTATCATCATAATTGTCTTTTACATAGTAATGATCGACCCTCAATGTCGGGTCGTGGTCATGAAGCGTCCAAATCATGTAAATCATTTCCAAATTTCTGACCCACGTGCTTGAGATCAGGGGCCGTATGCACGTACCTTTTTTTGGTGAGAAATGATAAAGAAAATATTGTTAAGTGTTCTAGGATAACACAGTTTTCTTCATAATTTCAGAGCAGAAGTACTTTTGATCGACAAGAGAGCTAAGAAAAGTTTTGAAATCGTGCGACATTTTCAGCTGGTTTCACGACAATTCTTATCACGATTCTATTCAGCTGGTATCGCGACACTCTCTCTTACTGCTCTGCTTCCATAGTGAAGAAATCTTTCTCTGAACAAAGAGCACCCATGGCTTAGTCGGAAGGTAGGCGCCGCAAAGCGGATAGGGTTGATGGATCGACTCCCATGGGTGCTTCAGTTTTTGCCACATTTTTCTAAAGCTCACCTTTTTTTACAGCCCAAAAGTGAGTTTTAGAAAAAATGTGGCAAAAAATTACTGGCTCCCATGGGTGTCAATTCACCGAATAACCGCTTTGCGGCGAACATAATTGTTTCCGACTAAGCCATCGCGGCCACCAAAAGTAACATCAAATAAAGTAACACCAGAATCAAGAGTTCTTCTTTTTTTCGGGTTTTCCTTTCGATTTTCCAAGCTTCTTTTGTTGGTTTTTCGAAAGATCCTGTTTCACAAGTTGCAGTAGAGAGAGAGAGAGAGAGAGAGAGAGAGAGAGAGAGAGAGAGAGAGAGAGAGAGAGAGCGGGAAGGAGACAATCAGTATTAGACAGTCCATAGCAGACAATTTAATGACAGACAATTTAATTACAGTAGACATTCAATAGTAGACAAATGAATGAGTATTTAGGGCTCAACCGAACAGATGATTTGAGAAATTACACCCAAAACACATGAGTTGATTTTTTCCAAAATTTTTGTGTTTTCCGATTTTTCGTTTTAAGAAATACCAAGACGAAGACAGCTTATTTTTTCAACTGCTAAGGGTAGTTTTAATTCACATGGCCAATTAAATATATTGTTAATAGATGATTGAAAAGAGACATTGTCACTAATATAAATTTTGAAGTCGTCTGCAAATAAGGAGAAATTAACATGGGAAATTATGCAGCTTTCGATGACTTTGATAAAGCAAAGAAACAAAAGGGTCCCAGAAACGGTACCCTGTGGGACTCCACTTGAGAAATAGTCGGTAAAAGTATTACTTCTACGTATTCCGAAAGTCCGGTTTTTAAGAAAATTAGCGATCCATTTGATCAAAGAAATTGTTCCATTTTGTGAAGTTTAACGACTATTTTAGGATGAGAAACCTTATCGAAAGTCCTTGCAAATTCCTTCATAATCTATGAACTGTCATCATTTTAAAATAACTTCATCAAACGAAGTCTATCCTTTCTCAAAGCATTTTCTAATTAAATTAAAGCGTCATTTTCGAAACACTAAGAAGCCACTTGGAGAAAATCATCACGTCTAAATCGTGAGATAGATACCGTTTATAATAGAACCCGAGAGACCCTGAAGCAGGTACGAATAGAACGAGTTCGTGTTATTGTATTATCATCATAATTGTCTTTTACATAGTAGTGATCGACCCTCAATGTCGGGTCGTGGTCATGAAGCGTCCAAATCATGTAAATCATTTCCAAATTTCTGACCCACGTGCTTGAGATCAGGGGCCGTATGCACGTACCTTTTTTTGGTGAGAAATGATAAAGAAAATATTGTTAAGTGTTCTAGGATAACACTGTTTTCTTCATAATTTCAGACCAGAAGTACTTTTGATCGACACGAGAGCTAAGAAAAGTTTTGAAATCGTGCGACATTTTCAGCTGGTTTCACGACAATTCTTTTCACGATTCCATTCAGCTGGTATCGCGACACTCTCTCTTACTGCTCTGCTTCCATAGTGAAGAAATCTTTCTCTGAATAAAGAGCACCGATGGCTTAGTCGGAAGGTAGGCGCCGCAAAGCGGATAGGGTTGATGGATCGACTCCCATGGGTGCTTCAGTTTTTGCCACATTTTTCTAAAGCTCACCTTTTTTTACAGCCCAAAAGTGAGTTTTAGAAAAAATGTGGCAAAAAATTACTGGCTCCCATGGGTGTCAATTCACCGAATAACCGCTTTGCGGCGAACATAATTGTTTCCGACTAAGCCATCACGGCCACCAAAAGTAACATCAAATAAAGTAACACCAGAATCAAGAGTTCTTCTTTTTTTTGGGTTTTTCTTTCGATTTTCCAAGCTTCTTTTGTTGGTTTTTCGAAAGATCCTGTTTCACAAGTTGCAGTAGAGAGAGAGAGAGAGAGAGAGAGAGAGAGAGAGAGAGAGAGAGAGCGGGAAGGAGACAATCAGTATTAGACAGTCCATAGCAGACAATTTAATGACAGACAATTTAATTACAGTAGACATTCAATAGTAGACAAATGAATGAGTATTTAGGGCTCAACCGAACAGATGATTTGAGAAATTACACCCAAAACACATGAGTTGATTTTTTCCAAAATTTTTGTGTTTTCCGATTTTTCGTTTTAAGAAATACCAAGACGAAGACAGCTTATTTTTTCAACTGCTAAGGGTAGTTTTAATTCACATGGCCAATTAAATATATTGTTAATAGATGATTGAAAAGAGACATTGTCACTAATATAAATTTTGAAGTCGTCTGCAAATAAGGAGAAATTAACATGGGAAATTATGCAGCTTTCGATGACTTTGATAAAGCAAAGAAACAAAAGGGTCCCAGAAACGGTACCCTGTGGGACTCCACTTGAGAAATAGTCGGTAAAAGTATTACTTCTACGTATTCCGAAAGTCCGGTTTTTAAGAAAATTAGCGATCCATTTGATCAAAGAAATTGTTCCATTTTGTGAAGTTTAACGACTATTTTAGGATGAGAAACCTTATCGAAAGTCCTTGCAAATTCCTTCATAATCTATGAACTGTCATCATTTTAAAATAACTTCATCAAACGAAGTCTATCCTTTCTCAAAGCATTTTCTAATTAAATTAAAGCGTCATTTTCGAAACACTAAGAAGCCACTTGGAGAAAATCATCACGTCTAAATCGTGAGATAGATACCGTTTATAATAGAACCCGAGAGACCCTGAAGCAGGTACGAATAGAACGAGTTCGTGTTATTGTATTATCATCATAATTGTCTTTTACATAGTAGTGATCGACCCTCAATGTCGGGTCGTGGTCATGAAGCGTCCAAATCATGTAAATCATTTCCAAATTTCTGACCCACGTGCTTGAGATCAGGGGCCGTATGCACGTACCTTTTTTTGGTGAGAAATGATAAAGAAAATATTGTTAAGTGTTCTAGGATAACACTGTTTTCTTCATAATTTCAGACCAGAAGTACTTTTGATCGACACGAGAGCTAAGAAAAGTTTTGAAATCGTGCGACATTTTCAGCTGGTTTCACGACAATTCTTTTCACGATTCCATTCAGCTGGTATCGCGACACTCTCTCTTACTGCTCTGCTTCCATAGTGAAGAAATCTTTCTCTGAATAAAGAGCACCGATGGCTTAGTCGGATGGGTTTAGGCCGCAAAGCGGATATGACGGTGGATCGACTCCCATGGGTGCTTCAGTTTCTGCCACATTTTTCTAAAGCTCACCTTTTTTTTACAGCCCAAAAGTGAGTTTTAGAAAAAATGTGGCAAAAAATTACTGGCTCCCATGGGTGTCGATTCACCGAATAACCGCTTTGCGGCGAACATAATTGTTTCCGACTAAGCCATCGCGGCCACCAAAAGTAACATCAAATAAAGTAACACCAGAATCAAGAGTTCTTCTTTTTTTCGGGTTTTCCTTTCGATTTTCCAAGCTTTTTTTGTTGGTTTTTCGAAAGATCCTGTTTCACAAGTTGCAGTAGAGAGAGAGAGAGAGAGAGAGAGAGAGAGAGAGAGAGAGAGAGAGAGAGAGAGCGGGAAGGAGACAATCAGTATTAGACAGTCCATAGCAGACAATTTAATGACAGACAATTTAATTACAGTAGACATTCAATAGTAGACAAATGAATGAGTATTTAGGGCTCAACCGAACAGATGATTTGAGAAATTAAACCCAAAACACATGAGTTGATTTTTTCCAAAATTTTTGTGTTTTCCGATTTTTCGTTTTAAGAAATACCAAGACGAAGACAGCTTATTTTTTCAACTGCTAAGGGTAGTTTTAATTCACATGGCCAATTAAATATATTGTTAATAGATGATTGAAAAGAGACATTGTCACTAATATAAATTTTGAAGTCGTCTGCAAATAAGGAGAAATTAACATGGGAAATTATGCAGCTTTCGATGACTTTGATAAAGCAAAGAAACAAAAGGGTCCCAGAAACGGTACCCTGTGGGACTCCACTTGAGAAATAGTCGGTAAAAGTATTACTTCTACGTATTCCGAAAGTCCGGTTTTTAAGAAAATTAGCGATCCATTTGATCAAAGAAATTGTTCCATTTTGTGAAGTTTAACGACTATTTTAGGATGAGAAACCTTATCGAAAGTCCTTGCAAATTCCTTCATAATCTATGAACTGTCATCATTTTAAAATAACTTCATCAAACGAAGTCTATCCTTTCTCAAAGAATTTTCTAATTAAATTAAAGCGTCATTTTCGAAACACTAAGAAGCCACTTGGAGAAAATCATCACGTCTAAATCGTGAGATAGATACCGTTTATAATAGAACCCGAGAGACCCTGAAGCAGGTACGAATAGAACGAGTTCGTGTTATTGTATTATCATCATAATTGTCTTTTACATAGTAGTGATCGACCCTCAATGTCGGGTCGTGGTCATGAAGCGTCCAAATCATGTAAATCATTTCCAAATTTCTGACCCACGTGCTTGAGATCAGGGGCCGTATGCACGTACCTTTTTTTGGTGAGAAATGATAAAGAAAATATTGTTAAGTGTTCTAGGATAACACTGTTTTCTTCATAATTTCAGACCAGAAGTACTTTTGATCGACACGAGAGCTAAGAAAAGTTTTGAAATCGTGCGACATTTTCAGCTGGTTTCACGACAATTCTTTTCACGATTCCATTCAGCTGGTATCGCGACACTCTCTCTTACTGCTCTGCTTCCATAGTGAAGAAATCTTTCTCTGAATAAAGAGCACCGATGGCTTAGTCGGATGGGTTTAGGCCGCAAAGCGGATATGACGGTGGATCGACTCCCATGGGTGCTTCAGTTTCTGCCACATTTTTCTAAAGCTCACCTTTTTTTTTACAGCCCAAAAGTGAGTTTTAGAAAAAATGTGGCAAAAAATTACTGGCTCCCATGGGTGTCGATTCACCGAATAACCGCTTTGCGGCGAACATAATTGTTTCCGACTAAGCCATAGCGGCCACCAAAAAGTAACATCAAATAAAGTAACACCAGAATCAAGAGTTCTTCTTTTTTTCGGGTTTTCCTTTCGATTTTCCAAGCTTTTTTTGTTGGTTTTTCGAAAGATCCTGTTTCACAAGTTGCAGTAGAGAGAGAGAGAGAGAGAGAGAGAGAGAGAGAGAGAGAGAGAGAGAGAGAGAGAGAGAGAGAGAGAGGAGAGAGAGAGAGAGAGAGAGAGAGAGCGGGAAGGAGACAATCAGTATTAGACAGTCCATAGCAGACAATTTAATGACAGACAATTTAATTACAGTAGACATTCAATAGTAGACAAATGAATGAGTATTTAGGGCTCAACCGAACAGATGATTTGAGAAATTACACCCAAAACACATGAGTTGATTTTTTCCAAAATTTTTGTGTTTTCCGATTTTTCGTTTTAAGAAATACCAAGACGAAGACAGCTTATTTTTTCAACTGCTAAGGGTAGTTTTAATTCACATGGCCAATTAAATATATTGTTAATAGATGATTGAAAAGAGACCTTGTCACTAATATACATTTTGAAGTCGTCTGCAAATAAGGAGGAATTAACTTGGGAATTTATGCAGCTTTCGATGACTTTGATAAAGCAAAGAACAAAAGGGTCCCAGAAACGGTACCCTGTGGGACTCCACTTGAGAAATAGTCGGAAAAAGTATTACTTATACGTATTTTGAAAGTCCGGTTTTTAAGAAAATTAGCGATCCATTTGATCATAGTAATTGTTCCATTTTGTGAAGTTTAACGACTAGTTTAGGATGAGAAACTTTATCGAAAGCCCTTGCGAATTCCTTCATAATCTATGAACTGTCATCATTTTGAATGGAATGAGGCCAACTGTAGATGGAATTTGGCCTTTGCAGATGGAAAACTGGAAAAGTTGCTGCAGATGGAAAACTGGACTGCAGATGGACTGCAGATGGAAAAGTTTTGGCCTTTGACCTCCTGCGGGGGTCAAAGGCCGAAACCTAGAACGAGTTCGTGTTATTGTATTATCATCATAATTGTCTTTTACATAGTATTGATCGACCCTCAATGTCGGGTCGTGGTCATGAAGCGTCCAAATCATGTAAATCATTTCCAAATTTCTGACCCACGTGCTTGAGATCAGGGCCGTATGCACGTTCCTTTTTTTTGGTGAGAAATGATAAAGAAAATATTGTTAAGTGTTCTAGGATAACACAGTTTTCTTCATAATTTCAGACCAGAAGTACTTTTGATCGACAAGAGAGCTAAGAAAAGTTTTGAAATCGTGCGACATTTTCAGCTGGTTTCACGACAATTCTTATCACGATTCTATTCAGCTGGTATCGCGACACTCTCTCTTGCTGCTCTGCTTAGATAGTGAAGAAATCTTTCTCTAAAAAATAGGGCACCCATGCTTATGAAGCGTTAGAATTCAACTTTTCACTTTGCAAAGTAATTTTCTGCAAAGTGATCCCGTTGAACGCTCCAATGTCTCACCACGAATTTCCGTGAAAAGAAAAATGGACTACGGACAAGTACCTTTGAATCATTTATAGAAATTGCGCGGAGCATGGCATGCATAGCTCTGGTAGCTTTCGTGACTCGGTCTAGGATTGCACTGTTTCTTTTCCAAGAAGGTACCACTAATGCAAAGTGAAAAAAATTTATACTTCTCCAACTTTATGCTATATTTTACCACTCTCTCGCACCGCTCTTTGTTTACGTCGTGGTTTTAGAGTGATGGAGCGTTCAACGGGATCACTTTGCGGAGATTACTTTGCAAAGTGAAAAAGTTGAATTCTAACGCTCCATAAGACTCCTAAACCTCTCATCTGATTCGTTCTCTGCAGATCAACATTGTTGATGTGATAGTCATTGAACTGAGAAGAACTTCCAAGATGTAAAAGGTATGACTTGTGGGGAGAAAGCGAGAGATCATTGTCGGTAAACCAGGCCGATACGGCGTTCAGACAATTCTGCATTTCGATTGCCCTTTCAGATTGATTTAAAGAGCTGGAAGATATATTTTATTTATTTATTTTATCTACATTTTTCAATGCAAAAACAGTTTCCAGAGAATTAATTAACAACTCATAAAGCGTGACATGATGAACATCATGTAAACAGCGGAGAATGAAGTTCTCAAAAAAAGAACATTTTCTTTTAATCAACAATATGAATATTGAATAACTCAGGCATACTTTCTAAAAATGATGATTTCTTCAGAAAACTTCTAAAGGCAGCGAAAGATGCATTCAGCAAATTTCTCTAGGTAATTGAGCGAACATACGTGAAACTCTAAGAGTGAAAGAATGGAAACGAGCCGCGTTTTTCGTACTTTCTACAAAAATGCCGCTAGGGTTTGTACGCGTTGGTTTAACATGTTTAAAGATTCGGTCTCTTTCGATTATTGACAGGTAATTATAAATTTTCCAACCCATTTTCATGTCAGCTTGAATTGTTCTCAAATAAAGGGGCGAAAGATTGAGGCTAGCTAATCTATTTTTTTATGATGGGAGAGAATGTGGGTAATTGGAGTCGGGAAAACAACGATAGAAGACAATGCGTGTAAAGGATTTCAGAACTTTTTCAATCAAATTCATGTCTTTGGCAGAATATGGGTTCGAAAAGCTAGATGCAAATTCTAAGTGAGGTAAGACATATGTTTTAAAACATTTGACAAGTATCTGGGAATTCTTCGATAGAAACTGCTCGAAACAGAGAATACATTGCTGCCGTTGCTTTGGAGACCCTGTCAGTTACTGCTTGGCTTCGACGGAGAGACGGTACGATTTGGATTCCGAGATCCCGCACTTCTGAGGAAGGGGTCAGAGGAACATCGTTGATTTTGTAGGCTGGGTGGAGAGTGCGAGAGCCTATGTGCAGATGAGTGCTCTTAGATGAAGAAAGAGTGAGATCATTCGAATTGCACCAATCATATACAGCATTCAAAGCCAATTGTAATTCATGACAGCGTTCAACGAAGTTTTCTTCTTGTACGAAACATAAATCTTAACATCGTCAGCGTATGCTTGGTAACACACGTTCGGAAATGGTTCAAGAACGGAATTTAGATCAGATATGTAAAGAATAAAGAGAACGGGACTAAGAACCGATCCTTGCGGAACGCCTGATATGACTGGACGGGGAGTGGACATCTTGTCTCCCATACGGACAAAAAAAGTACGATTAGTGAGAAAAGATTTTAGCCAAGAGAGTAAGGGATCGGATATGCCGTAATGAGAACATTTGTAGAGAAGTTTGAATATGCTGAAAGTGTCGAACGCACGTGAAAAATCTAAATAGATAACATCGACAGTAGAGCCCTCACTAAGCGAACGACTCCAATCATCTTCACAAGCTAGCAAATTGCTAACTACAGAGGCATTCTTTCTAAAACCATGTTGATTCACAGGCAAAATGTTGTATCGACTCAAGTGCTCAAAAATAGTTTATCTAACTAATCTTTCCATCGTTTTAGAAGCAGATGAGAGAATAGCAATAGGTCTATATGAAGAGGGTATAGATGCATTCTTGCCTTGTTTCGGAATGGCTGTCACTAAAGAATGTTTCCAGATAGTGGGAGTCGAACCAGTGTCCATACAAATATTATAAATGTGAGCCAAAGGAAGAGCAATAGAAGAAGCACATTTTTTGAATATAAGTTGAGGAATATCATCTGCCCCATGGCTGCCAGAATATTTCAGTTTAGAAAGAAAACGTTCAACTGTGGAAGGGAGAAACGATGAAGGACACATCTTAGGAGTGATGCGAGGGCAATACATAGGGGGAGGCAAGTGATTATCAATGAGTGAAAGAAGATGCGAATTCGGATGCTAAAATTTCACATTTCTTACTAGAATCTACTGATATGTGACCATTGGTCAATGAGTTGGAGCGGAGGGGAAGGTTTAGGTCTTGTCAGAGAGGCGATATGCTGATAGAGATTCTGTGATCGAGATAACTTGACCTTCTGGCAACTTCTATTCCACTTGTTGATTTGTTTCAATAAATCACAACTTGCTTTATTATAGAGTAAACGAACAGCAGGAATACGTATGTTACGAAAGAGAGCACCGCGATAGGCGATAAGCCTACATATATGGGGAGGAAAAACAAAATTAGAAGTGCGAGGAAAACGACTAGGAACATGTATAGAGATGACTTCTTTGAGGATGGAAAGGAAACGTGAATAAAGATCATCTACTGAATGTAAAAGATCTAAAGAAGCTTCCCAATTAATAGCGGAAAGATGTGCATTAAGAGCATCAAAATCGGTTCTGCTATAGTCAGGGACAAGGGTCGGAGAATGAAGCATAGCAGATGAATTAATTGAACATTCAAGTCCTGAGTGGTCACAAGACGGAAACGAAGGGATTACCCGACAATTAGAGAAACGAGACGTCTGAGAAGTAATAAGCCAGTCAATACATCGATTAATTCGGGTTGGTTGTCGACAGAGGAAAGACAAATCTAGTGCAGTAACCATATCATTTAAAACATGAACATGATAAAACATGATTGGGGGGAGATAGAGCATCACAATTGAAGTCTCCTATGAGAACATACGGGTAATTAGTGGAAGAGAAAATATCCGACAAGAGATCACAAAAGGAACGGGTTTGCTCGGTTGTAAAATGAGGTGGCCAATAACAAACAACTAAACGGAAGAAGTTATTTGAGAGTAAAATGTCAATTGCGGTAATTTCATCCCGAGAAGTGATGAAAGAAGCTTTTGTGAAAGTAATATAGTCTCTGATGACAATAGCGACACCACCGCCTCGAGAGTCGCGGTCTTTACGAATGATGTTATATGGTAAGGATCCAATTATTTCACTGTCAGCTATTCTAGAACTCAGCTACGTCTCAGATAGAGCTACAATATCTGGCTGTCTATTTTCTAAAAATCGGCGAAATACGTCTAGCTTATTACGAACGGAACGCATATTGTAATAGAAAAACTTGAGAGAAGAAACAGGACCTGGACATTTTATCAGTTTGACCGGAGGGGGCTGTGGCTGTAGATGACCGAGTTGATCGTGTGGACGCAGGTCCAGTCGTAGTACGGGTCCGACGAGAAACTCGTAGGGCATCCGCTTCCGCTAGTGACATCAGGCTTCCATCGAAGATGACAACATCTTTTCCTTCAGCGATCAGTTTTCTTTTCTCTTGTCGAAGCAAGTACTCTTGCTCTCTCATCTCTCGAGTCAGACTTGGCCGTATGTAGATGGATTTGAAACGAGGGTTGTGACGTAGCGAAGTCGTCTGGCTGAGGAAGTGTCTCTGGTGGGTTTTCGTCGGGAAGATCACTTTGAGAAGTCTTGGATAGGTATGATCGTTTCTTCTGATGCCCATGCGGAAGTGAGCGATCCCTGATACAGCAACTCCTGCCGCGTCCAGTAGAGAGCTTATAAGGGCGTCGTCGTGGGCAACACGGACTGAGGGTAAAGAAGAAGGATTCGAGTGTTCTGGGGCGCGTTCAATCTCCACGGAGCGGAAACGTTTGTCTTCATCTATTTCATGACGTATAGTCTCAACAGTGACTTTCTGTTGAGACTTACTCTCTGCCCAGATTTTGACCATCACTGTAGAGCATGTTTTCAGGAGCAGAAGAATATGGGACGGTAAAGAGGGCTTGTCCAGATCTTCTTCAGCTCGAATGCAAGTCTGGAGGGCGTTGGCGAGATCTTCGGCGTCATCTTGAGGAGAAGAAGAGTCCATTGGTTGACGGTGGCTGGTCATAGTTGAAGATGAATTGAGATATGAATGAAAAGGAAAATTTTTGAATTGACCAGTTGACACTGAGAAATCAATTCGACCGCTTCTTATGAGTTAAGAGACGTGTGATAGAGCTTCATATCATCAGCATACGCTTGGTAACGTACGCTTGAGAAAGGGGTGAGAACTTTGTTGAGTTCACTTTTGTACAGGGAGAACAGAAGAGGACCCAGCACAGAGCCTTGTGGCACGCCAGAGGTAACTGGTCTAAGGACAGATAGAAAATTTGCCATTCTTACAACAAAAAAAACCGATCTGTGAGAAATGATTCTAGCCAAATAAACATCTCTTCAGAAAAACCGTAATAGGCTAGTTTAATTAAGAGCTTAGAGATACTGATCGTGTCAAATGCTCGACTGAAGTCAAGATAGACAACGTCAACCGATAATCCTTAGTTCCCGAGTCCAGTCATCCTGGCAAACAAGGAGATTAGTAACTACAGAGTCTTTTGATCGAAAACCATGCTGGTTGATAGAAGTATCTCAAACTCGTCCATGTGGTCCTGGATGATTTTTCTTATCACACGCTACATGACTTTAGACGCCGGAGACAGAATGGAAATCGGTCTGTAAGAAGATGGTGAAATTGGCTCTTTACCTGACTTAAAAAAGGCCGTGATGAAGGATTGTTTCCATAACTTTGGAACTTCACCTTGCCAAAAAGATAGATTAAAAATGTGTGCAAGAGGGGTGGCAAGAGACTTCGCACATTTTTGGAAGATAATTTGGGGAATCCCGTCCACACCGGTACTTCCTGTGGGTTTCAATCTAGAGAGAATGCGTTGAACTGTACAAGGAAGAAACCAAGATTTTCGGTTTTGAATTAGAATTGTTTTTTGGGCACATTTCTCAATGATTATGTGTTTGTGGGCATTCGAAATACAGGTTTATTTATTTCTTCTTTTTTCTTAAGTATTTCTAAAACCTAAGCCCAAGCCTAGATGGAAATTTAAGGAGAAAAAAACATAGGTATGTACGTCAGGCCGTGAAGCTTTCGGGAATCACACGGAAAAAATTTCATATAGTGATTTGGCTTTTTTCGTGATGTCTTTTCGCAGTGGCTCATTGTTAAACCTGAGATATCTTTCAAATCGGTGGCATTGGGCATGAAATTCAAATCGATGAATCGATGAGTCGGTAAGACCTGATATTTTTTCTGCAAAAAGCGTTTTTGAATGTACCGTTCGTCGTGCTTATAGGTCTTGATCAAGCGCAAAATCGAGGCCTCTTTGTGCTCGGTGGCTACGACCCTGACGCAAAGCTGGAACTTATCGAATTGGTGCCAAACCGCTTTACTTCTTTCAATTCTGGAACAGTGGGTTGCGCCCGGCACACACATCAAGGGCGACAAATGGCGAGCGTACACGAGTATATCTCCTTATGCAGTCAATCCGCTTGGATTCACACTACCGTAACCATAGTCAAAATTTCGTCGATGCCGTCACTGGGAACTGCACAAGCCACATGATTGACGTCGTGTGAAGTCGCGTTACAAACGTATGAACGATACACAGAGCGACAATATCTCCTCACTCTTCCCTTTTTTCATTCTCCTGAGCGGCCGTCATGTAACAACTCTCCCCACTTCTCGTAATTTTCCAATTTGCGTCATTCTGGGCGGCTGGTATGCAATGGTTCTTTCCATTCTCGATTTCCTATCTCGAACCCCTCCGTAAAGACTCCCATCGGAAAACCCCTCTGAACCCCTGAATTCCGGCACTACTGCAGTTTAATTGGCAGCGCTCGTGGGCTTTAAACGACTCAGTTTCGAAAAATTTCAGCATAGGTGATAAATTTGAGCATCAGGGACTCCACTCCAGTTCTTGAAAAAAATTACAAAAAATTTTTCTACATAAAAAATTATTTTTACATTAAAAACGCGGCACTTTTTTTACTTATCTGGTCTGGAGAAACGGACCAATGAACGGAGAGGGGAGAGCGAGTATCTCTCATTTTCCTTTCTCATCCCTCTCTCTCTTTCTCTCGCCATATTACTGTATCACGATTAGAATCTCTCGCCGCAGAGAAAGAGAGACGCCTTCTCTCTGCGTGAACTCATGAGCACACTAGTACGAACATTTTTATGGTGAAATTAAAGGCGCGGCTGCCCTTTAACAAATTGCGCACGATGTGACAACACTTGACTCAAGGAGATTTTGGTAGGTTTTTCGAAATTTCGATTGACAAGGTTGATATATGAATGGGTCCTTTATTACTTGGGGGGTGCGCTCCACTTTGGGGGGGGGGGGCTCCGCTTCACTTGGGGGAGGGGGCTTTTGGGAACACTTGTGAAATTTTACAGTATGCGCGGTTTGTTTGCCTGTCTGCCTATCTGATGCGCTGCGGCCTGGCTCAATTAATTACGTTCATCACTGCTATTCTGTCTTCATCAACTATGAGGCACTTTTGTGTAGGGGTGAGTGTGCTTGACTGTGAGTAGCTCGGTGAGAGTTCGTATTCGCTCTGATGAGCAATTTTTATCAAATTTTATTTTTACATCAGAAAATTATTTTTACATTAAAAAACGCTTAGGCTTAGTAAAAAGTTGGCTTTAATCTACTTCAGCCGTCCAAATAATTTTTTTCTCAGAAAGAGATTTTATTCATGAAAACTCCCTCCCCCCTTTCTCCTTAGGGCCCCCCTTCCCCCCTTTAGGGCCCACCATCCCCCTCCCCCCTAGGGCCCCTACCCACCCCCTTCGCTTAGGTAGGGCCCCTCTTCCCCCTTTAGGGCCCCCCTCCCCTGCTTAGGTAAACCCCACTCCCCCTCCCCCCTTTCCTTTCCCCAAAATTTATAAAGATAATTTTTTTTAAAAAAGGAAAAGAAAAGAAAGAGAAAGAAAAAAGAAAGAGAAAAAAAAGAAAGAGAACAAGTAAGAAAAAAGAAAGAGAAAAAATAAGAAAGATAAAGAAAGAGAACAAGTAAGCAATAAGAAAAAAAGAAAGAGAAAAAATAAGAAAGATAAAGAAAGAGAACAAGTAAGCAAAAAGAAGTTAATAGAGCCAGGCCGTGTTTTAGGGCAGCGAATGAGGTAGGCAGATTGGCAAACGAGCCGCGCGTACTGTAAAATTTCACAATTTTTTGGAACTTCTTCACTTTAGTGCCCCCCCATAGGTTCAATTGGGTCATTTTATTGATACGTTATCGTTTTCCTAAGCCGTACGGCCTCGTTAGCGTAAACTTTTTTTAAATGTAAAAATAAAATGTAAATATAAATTTTTGTAAATGTAAGTAAGTCAGAAGAATGACCCATGGAACCTCTGGGAGGGGGCCACTAAGGCTTTTTAAATATAACTTTTGAAAAATTTTATTTTTACATTAAAAAAAAACGCTTAGGCTTAAGAAAAAGTTAACGCTAACGAGGCCGTATGGCTTAGAAGAACGAGACCGCATAAGAAAATTTATCATATTATTAATTTATATTATTAATTATTGATGCACCGAAAAGAGCCCCCCCCAAGTATACTTGTCCCTATGAACTTTTGTACTAGAGGTAACTTTTTGTGACGATTTTGATGAAATTTGTTTAGATTTGAAGCCATGGTACTCTATGAGCGGCAACTCGTCATCGGCGTCTCAAAGGAGCATCTTCCTTACGCGACTCTTCTCTCTCTAAACGCCTGCTCTTTTGGAGCTTCGGCATCCGTGGATTCAAGTGTGCAGCAGCTCCAATTGAACATGTTTGTTCACGCCATTATTGCCGCTCTTATTAACTAAAAACATTGTTACTTCTCCTGATAGTTTTGGGCTCCGCCTCTCCCCCTCTCGGAGTCACGGATTTATGACTTCTTTTTAATACGGTCTTGTTAGCCTAAGCCGTCCGGCCTCGTTAGCGTAAACTATTACTAAGCCTAAGCCTTTTTTTAATGTAAAAATAACAGGGAGAGGGATTAGAAAGAGAGGAAAATGAGAGAGAACTGGAGCAACATCGTGCAGCAAACTGCAGAGGTGAGGAGCCATATTAAACCGTTCTTAGCGTGTTTTTGGTCTTGAAAACTGTTTTAAAAATTTATTAAACCATTGCTCTCCAAACCTGCGAAATTTCTCCCGGTTGCCCGCCTAATCTCCGAGAAAGAAATTTAGTTCACTTATCTCTAGTCACTAAAAACCGGCTAATTCTCTTCGCGTCTTTGTGTTGCTCACAAAATGCCCTATAAAGGCTAGTTTTAAACTGTGCGTGCATAATTTCCGCAGTTTTTTTACATGTTCAACAAATTTTATCAACGACCGGATAAAATTGAGTAAAATTGAAAAAATTTCTTGTTGGGTTGCCTGGTCGCCCGCCCGGAAACATTTTTTTCCAGCACATCCTGGTCAGCTATGTATTAAAGTTTTTGACCTTCAATTTTAAGAAGTTCAATAAATTTAATTACAAACCTTTGTTCGGCTCCACTCAACACTGGTTTTCCTATCTTTCAAATCAAAATAGTTACCAATAAGATCACTAAATTTGTTAAAAAAGATTATATGGTACTTAATTATTTAAAAAAAAATTTTTGGCTTCAAGAGATGGAGAAAGAGTCAAGAATGACATAACCATCGCTCGTCTCGTCGCATCGAGCACCGGAGACGCCGACTTGATCGGAGCGACTCTTTTCGAGAAAGTCAAGGTTATCTAAAGCCGCGAAATATTGCTTCTCAAGTTTTTTTTATTAGAAGTTTTTATTTAATTTAATTCAAACATCATTATAGGTCATTGTATAAAATTTTCAGAAACTTTTTCAAAAGAGAGCTGAGTTCGACATTGTAGAGTCCAGACCTAAAACTTTGAAGTTTACTCTAATATTGGGTATTCGTTATGATTGTTTGATCTTCTTTCATTTCATGTTCGTAAACCGTGTTGAAACGAAGAAATGCGGTGATGGAGAAGTTTTTTCATGTATTGTTGAAGATAGACGAGGTTGTCTCTCTGGAAGATGTTGTTGTTGTTGTTGCCGGCAAGCATCCCGCATCGAAGACTTGGTTATGAACACTCTCTTTAATGAGAGAAGTTCTCGTGTTCTTCGGACAAGATGCGTCCGGAGAAGGGTTTTGATGTCCTTTGCAGTCCTGAGACTGTCATGCTGCACCTTGTGAAGGCGGACATCGTTGTAGCAACCTGTTCATGCTATAGGCCTTGTGAGTGGGTGGTCAAGCCGGCCTAGCATCGTTTTGGGTGGGAGTAGAGACGTCTCGCCTGTCGTTGACCGGAGATAGGCAAGAGGCTATTTGACTGGCGCCTCGACTCGCCATTGAAAAGTATAGCGGAGTATCGGCTGATGTTTTGTCCGGTGGCATGCCCAGGCCGGTCCGGCATCACCCTCCTTTGACGAGCTATACTACCCAGTTTTGGTCCGCGGCGGGATTTCTCCCGCTACCTCCCAGCACGAATAATTCGTAGGGAGGCATCCCTCTATCCGCCACCTGAGGTCGCGCTCGATTCTGGACTGGATGATCCGGCTCCATCCGTGACAGGCTCTTAAGGCTGTAGAGTCACGAATGGCCACTGTTGCCAGTGTGTTTCGAGCTCTCTGGAAGATAGACGAGGTTGTCTCCCTGGAAGATAGACGAGGTTGTCTCTCTTGAAGATAGACGAGGTTGTCTCTCTTGAAGATAGACGAGGTTGTCTCTCTTGAAGATAGACGAGGTTGTCTCTCTTGAAGATAGACGAGGTTGTCTCTCTTGAAGATAGACGAGGTTGTCTCTCTTGAAGATAGACGAGGTTGTCTCTCTGGCCGAGTCCGTGAAGAATGGAAAGCTTCAAGCGACAGATGTTCTTTCCGGCATAGCTTTTTCCAAGTTAGTCTTTCTCAAATCGGGTCATAACAATTTCTATTGGAAATTTTGACGATCTTCCAGATTTTCTACATAGGTTTTGAGAAAGAGTTACAAAAGCTTCATTTGTGTACTTTTTAAAAAAAAAAAAACATGCATGTTATTGGTAAAGTTTTAAAAAAAGGTTCAAAATCAGTTGGTGACGAAAGCCCTGGTGCTTAGGGCACGTATTTGAGGTTGATTTCCAGTTTCAAAAACAATGGAATGGGCGATAAAAGTTGAGACTAGTGAGAGTCCGCCGGTTTTGTGCGGTGTCCCTGTCTTGCAGCCCCAATATGCAACATGAAGTAGAGAGGTTTATGGAAATTCAGACATGATACATGACATAATCGAGGCATCAAATACATACATAGATATAAATCATTAATAAATTAATAGTACTCTAATATTTACATTTTATATCTATAATTACTAGTTACGTAGGAGATTAATATATTTTAAAAGGGGCGTGAACTAGGAGCCCTTACCAGAGTGCGGCCCGGCCTCTTCCTCTCTTGAAGGTGTGATTATCACTCATGAATACCGAATGAGAGAGTTCTATATACAACATAGCGAAAGACAATGATATAATACGAAATAGCGTGGTTAAAGACTGTTGTATATATATATATATATATATATATATATATTCGTGGAGTTTCTAAATAGAGTAAGTTTACTAGAAATACAGGATGAGAATTATTTGAACGAATGTTGAAAGCTCGGCAAAAGAAAAGCGAGTAATCTGATATGTATAACACGGTCTTCTTCGGTTACGCACGATGCACTTTCAGACGGCCTTCTCATTGAATGGTCCCATTTTTCGGTCTTTGGAAATTTAAACAGCGGCGTTCCGTAAACGCAAATAGTTTTAATTATGTAAATTATTTGATTTTTATAAATAACAAAATGCTGTTTTGGCAGATCTGGTACGATCTACGAAAATAGAATTACGATAGCGGACATTGCGCTCTGGTCTATTCTGGCATCGGATGAAAAGGTACGGTAGTTTATCACAAGTCCTATTAATTAAAATATTAACCTTTGTTGTTTTGATATGAGCATTAGTTAGGCACGACAGCTCACGAGAAGGTACATTTCAGAGTAACAGAATTTGAGATATTTACTTCAAATTTAGTTGTTTTTTTTTATATTCTTGATCGAAAAAAGTCGAATGTAAGTCAATTTCCATTGTTGTGAAGAGTACCTGTAATCTGTAATAAAATGCATTTGAAGTTGGCTTCTTCTTACGAGGTTCTCTGGAAATCTATTCTTCTGGACCCCCGGTTCCACGAGGCTCACACTCTAGTGGGAAAGTTTGAGGTTCCCCCTACTGCAGAGAAGGTTTTTTTGTCAACTTTTCATAATTCCACAGCATTTTTTTGATGTATAGGGGAAACGGGCGATGACTTGATGTTTAACAGAAAGGAAAAGGAGGAGAAGCCGCGAGCAAGAAGACCAAAGACGAGGGGAAGTTTGTCGAGCTCCCCGGAGCCGAGAAAGGCAAAGTCGTCGTGCGATTCCCTCCCGAAGCCTCAGGGTCAGAATATGAACTTTCCAAAAGATATTCACCTCTTCTTGAAAAAAAGCCGATAGGGCCAAAAAAAATAGGGTTGAAGGGTCCGCAGTAAGCGAAAAAATACCTACATAGAGAACCTTAAATGGTGAGGAATTTTAGTTTTATCGGTCTAAAAAATGGTTTGTCATCAAAATCAACAAAAGGCGCCCGCTAGATCTTGAAGCATAGATTTGCAACCGAGGATACCATTCAACTATCGTTATATAACGGCTATTCCAGCTACCTGCACATCGGACACGCCAAGGCGGCGTTGCTAAATCAGTTCTACCAAGACAAGTTTGAAGGAACTCTCATCATGCGCTTTGACGACACCAACCCGGCCAAGGAGAACGCTCACTTCGAGAAGGTTTCTCTTTCTACTTTCATCAGAAATTTATGATGATTTTTTTGTTTGTTAAATACTCTGCTCAGCTCGTAACAAAGTTCTTTTTATATTTAACACATTAAATTTCGAGTGAGAGCAGAATGTCTACATATAGTGCTTATATTTTTTTAGAATCACCTCTAATTCCCAGATTTTCACGAGAATGTTCAGCGAAATTGTTTCTACTGTTTTTGCATTAATTCAGATGTCAATTCAACTGTCGTGATGAAATTTTATGCTTTGAAGCTCACGAATAAAATTTTTATTCTAGTTTTTTTGTGTTTCAGGTGTATTATAATTTGAAAATGCAGGCAATCAGTTCGCGAATCGAACAGAATAACATTCAGTAGGTAGCAGAGTTACCAGAAGACTCAGTCAGTTTCATCGAATACGTAGTTTTTCATAAGAGCTATGAGGTTGTTGACAGCGACAGGGTTCAGCTTCATAAGAGCTACGAGGTTGTTGACAGCGACAGGGTTCAGCTTCATAAGAGCTACGAGGTTGTTGACAGCGACAGGGTTCAGCTTCATAAGAGCTACGAGGTTGTTGACAGCGACAGGGTTCAGCTTCATAAGAGCTACGAGGTTGTTGACAGCGACAGGGTTCAGCTTCATAAGAGCTACGAGGTTGTTGACAGTGACAGGGTTCAGCTTCATAAGAGCTACGAGGTTGTTGACAGCGACAGGGTTCAGCTTCATAAGAGCTACGAGGTTGTTGACAGCGACAGGGTTCAGCTTCATAAGAGCTACGAGGTTGTTGACAGCGACAGGGTTCAGCTTCATAAGAGCTACGAGGTTGTTGACAGCGACAGGGTTCAGCTTCATAAGAGCTACGAGGTTGTTGACAGCGACAGGGTTCAGCTTCATAAGAGCTACGAGGTTGTTGACAGCGACAGGGTTCAGCTTCATAAGAGCTACGAGGTTGTTGACAGCGACAGGGTTCAGCTTCATAAGAGCTACGAGGTTGTTGACAGCGACAGGGTTCAGCTTCATAAGAGCTACGAGGTTGTTGACAGCGACAGGGTTCAGCTTCATAAGAGCTACGAGGTTGTTGACAGCGACAGGGTTCAGCTTCATAAGAGCTACGAGGTTGTTGACAGCGACAGGGTTCAGCTTCATAAGAGCTACGAGGTTGTTTACAGCGACAGGGTTCAGCTTCATAAGAGCTACGAGGTTGTTTACAGCGACAGGATTCAGCTTCATAAGAGCTACGAGGTTGTTGACAGCGACAGGGTTCAGCTTCATAAGAGCTACGAGGTTGTTGACAGCGACAGGGTTCAGCTTCATAAGAGCTACGAGTTTGTTGACAGCGACAGGGTTCAGCTTCATAAGAGCTACGAGGTTGTTGACAGCGACAGGGTTCAGCTTCATAAGAGCTACGAGGTTGTTGACAGTGACAGGGTTCAGCTTCATAAGAGCTACGAGGTTGTTGACAGCGACAGGGTTCAGCTTCATAAGAGCTACGAGGTTGTTGACAGCGACAGGGTTCAGCTTCATAAGAGCTACGAGGTTGTTGACAGCGACAGGGTTCAGCTTCATAAGAGCTATGAGGTTGTTGACAGCGACAGGGTTCAGCTTCATAAGAGCTACGAGGTTGTTGACAGCGACAGGGTTCAGCTTCATAAGAGCTACGAGGTTGTTGACAGCGACAGGGTTCAGCTTCATAAGAGCTACGAGGTTGTTGACAGCGACAGGGTTCAGCTTCATAAGAGCTACGAGGTTGTTGACAGCGACAGGGTTCAGCTTCATAAGAGCTACGAGGTTGTTTACAGCGACAGGGTTCAGCTTCATAAGAGCTACGAGGTTGTTTACAGCGACAGGATTCAGCTTCATAAGAGCTACGAGGTTGTTGACAGCGACAGGGTTCAGCTTCATAAGAGCTACGAGGTTGTTGACAGCGACAGGGTTCAGCTTCATAAGAGCTACGAGGTTGTTGACAGCGACAGGGTTCAGCTTCATAAGAGCTACGAGGTTGTTGACAGCGACAGGGTTCAGCTTCATAAGAGCTACGAGGTTGTTGACAGTGACAGGGTTCAGCTTCATAAGAGCTACGAGGTTGTTGACAGCGACAGGGTTCAGCTTCATAAGAGCTACGAGGTTGTTGACAGCGACAGGGTTCAGCTTCATAAGAGCTACGAGGTTGTTGACAGCGACAGGGTTCAGCTTCATAAGAGCTACGAGGTTGTTGACAGCGACAGGGTTCAGCTTCATAAGAGCTACGAGGTTGTTGACAGCGACAGGGTTCAGCTTCATAAGAGCTACGAGGTTGTTGACAGCGACAGGGTTCAGCTTCATAAGAGCTACGAGGTTGTTGACAGCGACAGGGTTCAGCTTCATAAGAGCTACGAGGTTGTTGACAGCGACAGGGTTCAGCTTCATAAGAGCTACGAGGTTGTTGACAGCGACAGGGTTCAGCTTCATAAGAGCTACGAGGTTGTTGACAGCGACAGGGTTCAGCTTCATAAGAGCTACGAGGTTGTTGACAGCGACAGGGTTCAGCTTCATAAGAGCTACGAGGTTATTGACAGCGACAGGGTTCAGCTTCATAAGAGCTACGAGGTTGTTGACAGCGACAGGGTTCAGCTTCATAAGAGCTACGAGGTTGTTGACAGCGACAGGGTTCAGCTTCATAAGAGCTACGAGGTTGTTGACAGCGACAGGGTTCAGCTTCATAAGAGCTACGAGGTTGTTGACAGCGACAGGGTTCAGCTTCATAAGAGCTACGAGGTTGTTGACAGCGACAGGGTTCAGCTTCATAAGAGCTACGAGGTTGTTGACAGCGACAGGGTTCAGCTTCATAAGAGCTACGAGGTTGTTGACAGCGACAGGGTTCAGCTTCATAAGAGCTACGAGGTTATTGACAGCGACAGGGTTCAGCTTCTAACAGGCCGTGAAGCTTGCATTTTTGAGCATAATTTTGTTTTCCAATGATATAAAGACGAACAAGAATGCCGCACACATCTTCCATAGGATTCAGGTCGGGGCTGCACGCAGTCCAGTATAATACGTCGACCTGAATGGCTCTGAATCAGCTCATGTGTAAGTTGCTGACGTGAATTGCAGCGTGGAAAAAGAAAGGTACACGATTATTACGCTGTAAAAATGAGAGAGTATGGATTTCAAGCACTTGCTGCTAGCCATTCCAGTTTTCAAAAGTCGAACGCTACCTTCTTATTATCGCAGAATGCACCACAAATCATATACGTTTCCCCTTCGATGATGCGCTTCAGTAGTTAGAGCCGTTCTTTCCTGAAATCTCGCTAGTAGTGCTTGTAACCATCTGAGCTATCCAAATATAGTTTCTTCTTGTCAGTAAAGATGAACCGCAAGTTTTTTTTACTGTCAGAGTTGAAGAACAGAATATAGACTGGAATGTACCTTTTTCCAGTCGCGGCGATGAACTCGAATGGCTATCAGGAAGTGCTTGAAACCCATATTCTCTCATTTATTCAGCGTTATGTTCGTGTAGCGTTAATTTTTCCACAGAGAATGCTGCTATACACGTCAGCAATTTTTAACATGACCTGGTTTGAAGCCAATGAGGTGTAGGTATTATATTGGCCTGCGTGCAGCCCCGACCTAATCCATGGAAAATGTGGGGGAGAATCTTTTTCGTCATATTTTCTTCAATGGCAAACAAAATGATACAGTTAACGAGCTCAAAAATGCAACCTTCACAGCTTGGCAGAATCTAAACGTTTCGCTATCCACAACCTTGTAGCTCCCATGCAAAACCACGTACACGATTTAATTGAGTCTTATGGTATCTCTGCGGTATACTAATTGTTATTATGCTTGATTCGCGAACTGATTGTCCGCAGATTTCGAAGCGGTTCTAAAATTATGATGCACTTAGAAAACACAAAATCGAGAATTAAAAAAATTATTCGTAAGCTTCTCCGCGTAAAATTTTCGCATGAAAGTTGAGTTGATATTTGCAATAATGCACGAACAGTTGAAAATGATAAAACTGATCATTCTCGTGAAAATCTAAAAGTAGGGGTGATTTTAAAATTTCTATACGCATTGTATGATGAGCACACCCAAAGAGCGCAGAGGTCGGTCTGAGCATGGGGCGAGAAAGACTTCTGCATCACTGTATTGAATGTTTAGAATCAAGTATATTGTGTCAATGTACTTTGTAACCAATAAAAAGGTAAATTAACCGCCAACCATGGCTGTGTACCAATGTTGACGATATGTTACTCTAAACAAGAAGATTACTACTTCCTCCGTCATAGGCCTGTGAACCTTGTATCCAGAAAATGACCTGAACTGTCTTTCAGGTGATTAAGGAAGACTTGGCTATGCTCGAGATCAAACCGGACAGGTAGGTTTTGTTTGAGCCTCTCTCTTTCTCTCTCTCTCTCTCTCTTTCTCTCTCACTCTCTCTTTCTCTCTCACTCTCTCTTTCTCTTTTACTCTCTCTTTCTCTCTCTCTCTCTTTCTCTCTCACTCTCTCTTTCTCTCTATGTGTGTTCCATTTTTCTCTGTTTTTCTCTCTTACTCTCGCTATTTATTTTTCATATGTTAACTCATGAGGAAATCAAATAATCAGATTAAGGTTTTAGTTTCAGGTCGAAAGCATAGATAAAATATGTCTCTATTTTTCAATAG
Organism: Allodiplogaster pararmata; assembly: GCA_964056735.1. Taxonomy (NCBI): domain Eukaryota; kingdom Metazoa; phylum Nematoda; class Chromadorea; order Rhabditida; family Diplogasteridae; genus Allodiplogaster; species Allodiplogaster pararmata. The sequence goes on from OZ057407.1 coordinate 11,363,552, forward strand.
GGGTTTAATGTTTCAACTTTTAAAAAGACAAAAACCGTTGGGGCTAAGTTATGGCTAATTAAACTCTCTATTTAGATTAAAGAAGATGTTTTTATTTAAATTCTAACTGAGAAAACTCTGATACGTTTTTTATGGTCAATAATGGAGAAAGTCGGTAGTTTGGTTACTCTAGAAACTTTTTTTGCCAGTTTGCAGTTGACCTATGGTCGGAACACGGAGGCTCGTTGAAACGAACATAATTTTTGGGATCACATGATCTAAAATAATGCTTCCGGTCCTAATCTTGGGTTTGAGTCCGGTATGGGGCCTTCAAAGACGAGTCCGGTATGGGGCCTTCAAAGACGAGTCCGGTATGGGGCCTTCAAAGACGAAAAAGAAGACGAGGCTATTGAAGGCGATGTTAAGATGGACGCACTCGTCGGACTACTTCGACTTGATGATAAAGAAGTGCGAGCAGCTTTTGGGGGAAGGAAAGGCGTTCGTGGATGACACAGACACCGAGACGATGAGAAAGGAGAGGGAGGAAAGGAAGGAGAGCAGCAACAGGAACAACTGTCCGACTATCACTTTTATCGTTTTTGTTATATAATTTCATGTCTTAACATGAATTTGATCTGCGCTGAGCAGTCGGAAGGACTTGCAAAGAAAAGCGGGTGACTCAGTTGTATTTGAGCGATATTCGCTCAAATATTGGTCTAGATAAACTTCTTAGAAGTTTTTTTTTAATGAAGAAAATGTTTTATTTGCAGCAGTGGAAAAGAATCTGCGCCTGTGGAAAGAGATGAAAGAAGGAACGGAGAGAGGACAGCAGTGCTGTGTAAGAATCAAGATTGACATGCAGGTGCGGACTCATTTCATCGATAGACATCATGTTGACTAGGAGATCTTAGAATGTAGCAGTCCATTTATAATTGCATTTAAGTTAGAAAATAGTCACAAACTCAATAATACAAAAATCGCTTCAAATAAAGCTCCGCTGCAAACTGCATTTTTCATTACTCACCTTGAATATAGATCTGAGAAAATACAAAATAAAATCGAATTTGAGCCTAAACAAATTCTTACCAGGCGGGCTCCCGCCCGCAAGTTTTTTTTACAAACAATTTTAGTTCACCTATTATGATCTTCTTCTTTGTAAAAACTGAATTTGTAAAATAGTAATAATGTTTTAAAAAGTGAAAAGTTACAGTCTAATAATGGCGCTTTGCGGGACCCAACAATCTACCGATGCAAGCCCGAGGAACATGTCAGGACTGGGAACAAATACAAGTCAGTCTTCTTATACATACTGTTCGTGATAGCAGTTGAAATATCACAGTTAGATGTATATTCAATGTGAATTTTATACATAGTCGATATATCTGTTTAATCAATAAATTTGAAGTCGAGCTCGTCAACCTTTTCATAGATTTTTCTTGCAACAGAAAAAAATTTTATTAATGTAAATAAAGATTGAAATGCTATTCTTGCAGAGTATACCCAACTTATGACTTTGCATGTCCATTGGTAGACAGTGTGGAGGGGGTCACCCATGCACTCAGAACCACTGAATACCACGACAGGTGAAAGTATTGAATTGTTTTATCACACAATGTATGATAGAGCATAATAGGGTTTCTGAGAAGATGAAATCTTATGAGGAGTGAGGGTTGCAGAGGCTTCAAGCGACAATATAAGATGGTTTTTTTAAACTGAGGTCTGTTGAGAGTCGTTACAAAGCGGCCATTCAAGTAGGACGAAGAAGGAAATCATTACGGCAGGGTTTATTTATGGACGTTACATCGCAGCCGTTTCGGGGGAAAGAGAAGAGCAAAAATGAAAGTAGCATTCTTTCTGGCTCTTTTTTTCGTTTCTTTCTTTCTCACTAGTTCACTCTCTTTTCTCTATTCCCAATAGTTTCTAATTTTCTTACTCTCACTTCCTTTTTCTCTCTGTATTTTTCTCTCTCTTTCGCTGTTCTCAATCAGTCAATCAATTTCCAATGTTCCAGAGACGATCAATACTTCTTCATCGCGGATGCTCTTGGAATGAGAAAGCCGCACATTTGGGAGTATGCAAGGCTGAACATGACGAATACGGTGAGCAGATTCAAATCAAGCACTAATGTAACCAGAGATGGAGAGACTTTTGAGTAATATTCGGCTGAAGTAATTCCTCATTCGGGAACTATCCTCTCACGAAAAATTCGTCACTAAAACCTATTTTCTCTTAATTTTTTTTCAAAACTCGGTTTATAAGCTTACTCGTCCATGTAGCCAGAGGTGTATTGTGGCACTTTTTTACTTCGTCTGGTACTCGCGTCGCGGTGATCAGTAAAAAAGTACCCGAGTTTTGATAGAAAACTGAAGTGATCAATGTTGAGATGATGAGCAAACGGAAGCTCACTTGGATAGTGCAAGAAGGTATCGTCGAGGGATGGTTAGTCACACTTTTTTTTCCTATATCTTTTTCATCGAAGATGACGACTTATTTCTCTCAAGAATTTTGTATCTTGATGAGTAAAGGACTTAGAAAGCCTTCGGGATTGCGTAAGATACTTGAAATGAGGGAATAATCAGCAGTTATTTTGAACTTTTGTTTCATTAAAATGTGTTATTTGGATAAAAAAATCAAGTAACTTTTATATTCCATAACATGGATAGGTTACTGTATTTGAAACGAAATAAGAGCGCTTATCAACTGACCGGAGATGAGTTATTCATTTTTCAAGGGACGACCCCCGTCTGCCGACCGTTCGCGGAGTAATGCGGAGAGGAATGACTGTAGAAGGCTTGAAGGCTTTCATTGTTGCTCAGGTGAGGGCAGGGGTCAAGTGAGCTAATTGTACCGTCTGTTGGCGGGCCTCTGTTTCGAAATTTTGAGGGTCTCTGTTTCCATTTCACGGGCAGAACCACACGTGAAATCCTTTTTTTTCTCGAGTAAACGATTTTTTATAGTCATCCGAGGTTGTATGTGCAGACGAATTTTCTCTTCGGCGAGCCTCTGTGTCCTTTTCGGACGCATTAAAAAAGCCCCAGATGCATTAAAAAAAAATTCAACTTGAGGGTATTGAGGCAGGGAAAAGAGGAAGGCTGATAATAAAGGAGACTCTTTTAGGGAGGAAGTCGCAGTGTGGTCATGATGGAATGGGACAAAATATGGGCCTTTAACAAGAAGGTCATCGATCCAGTCGCACCCAGGTTCGTCTTCTCTTTATATGCTTTTACAGGGTGGCTGGAAAGTACGCAGTACGAAAGTCAAACGCTTTTGTATCGTAATCAATAATCCAATTCCTCTCAATTCAACACATTTTATTCTCAACATATATATGTACAACTGGGTGAAGTCAGTTTTCAATGCGGCCGCCCTTGGCGCGGATGACTTGGCGGAGACGCTTGGGGAAAGCACAGTCGTGGCACGCAGGCAATCAACGTCGAGTTCCTCCCAAGCTTTGAGCAGGACCTTCTTCAGAGACGCCAAATTGGGGTGGGGACGAGCCGAGGCTTTTGCCTCGAGGACCGACCATACGGAATAGTCGAGCGGATTGAGATCCGGCGAGTAGGCGGGCCACTGCTTACTCGTTATGAAGGTGGGCAAATTGTTCGCACACCACTTTTGCGTCACAACGGCCTTGTGAGCGGGCGCGGAGTCCTGTTGGAAGCAGAACGGGCGGCAAGCGAAGTGCGTACGGGTCCAGGGAAGCAAGGCGCCTTCGAGAATGTCTTTGATATAGTTCTGCTTGTTGATCTTCACGCCCTGATCAACGAAGACAAGCGGAGACTTGCCCGAAGCGCACACAGCCGCCCAGACCATCAACTGAGCTGGATGGAAGATGCGGTTGACGACTCTTCCGTTGCGATCGGCTTCCTCAGGATCTCTGGCGATAACCCACACGTTTTGGGAGTTGTAGGCCTCCTCGATCGTGAACAACTTCTCGTCTGAGAAGACTTTCTCGTCGGCACCAGGTGCGGCCGTGTCGCGAAGCAAGGCCCGACTTCTCTTCAAGCGCTCTGCCGTGTTCTTGGCAGACAACAAGGCACCCTTGCGAGTACGATAAGGGCGCATGCCGAGGTCAACCCTGACGATGGTCTGAGCCGACCAGCGGGATATTTCGAGCTCCTGGGACATCTTGTTAATGCTCCGGTTGGAGTTTCGGCGTATTCGCTCCCTCACTGCTTTTATCTTCGCCGGCGTCCGAGCAGATCGAGGTCGGCCAGTTTTTGGACGGTCCTCGAGATTTCCGAGCTCGCGGTAACGTTTGATGGTCTTCCAGACAAGATTTCGACGGACGACGAGGCGTTTCGCGATGTTGGAGTTGGAGTACCCGCGCTGGTGCAAAACGACGATAGCGGCACGCTGGAGATGGGGACATGTCATTACCTTCAAATTTAAACAATCGTTGTCAAACTTCAACACGATGTTTAAAACACAATAAACTTCAAAAATCAAAAAAAGGAATCGGTGCGTGCACGAAATAGTGCGTAGCACACTCCCAAACCACGGACTGCGTACTTTCCAGCCACCCTGTATTAGCTAATTCTGATGGCGGGGTTCAAAATAACCAATCAAGTCTCAAGCCTGCAGATTTCTGGGTCAATTAATTGTAAACCTAGGGCAGTGTTTTAGAATTATCAAAAATTGGTTGATAAATTGAAGGATTTTTATAGGGTTTCTAGTGAGTCAATGTAATATACTGAGAGAAAAATTCCCAAATCCAACCATTTTCCCGTTAAGATACACCGCTTTGGCAAGCAGTCCGGACCAGGTGAAACTCAGACTGGTAGACTCCATGGAAGATGAGAGTGCGCAAGTTCAACTCCATCCCAAAGTGAGTCATACGGCATACTGGCTCGCCAACGGAGCAACTCTCACAGTATAACAGAAACAGACTCCTCAGGGTTTTCGTTCCAGGACGCGTCTATTGGGACCAAAACGGTGTGGAGAGGAGTCAATTTGCTAGTAGAGCAGGTCGATGCAAAAGAGATGAAAGAAGGCGAAGATGTCACGTTTGTGAACTGGGGAAATATCAAGGTTATTTTTTTTTTTTGAACTTTCAGTCTTACTGGTTTTTGTTTGAGTTATATTAGAATTTTATGACTGTTCAGTGCTATAAGCACCTTTGATATTTGAATAATTGTTATCTAAAAACTCTAAAATGAACTTTCAGACGCTTAAAAATTTGTTTTCATTTTAAGGTCTTGAATGTATTCACTGATACATATAAAAACAACTATTCTGTTAAGATCCAGAAGATCGAGAAGGGTGTTAATGGAGAAGTCAAGAGTATGAAAGGAGCGCTGAATCTTCAGAATACGGTAATTGATATATTCAAGATTACTGTAAATCTAATATTTGTTCTCGCAGGACTACAAAAAGACGATGAAAGTAACTTGGTTGACAGAAACGACAACCAAATCAGCTCCCAAGTTAGTATGATCAGTCTTCTATCTTGTTGATGAGGTACTTCGAAAAAAAAGGAAGTTGTGTCAGGTTGATTCCTGTAGTTGCCGTCACGTATGACCATGTCATCAGCAAAGCCATCATCGGCAAAGACGAGGACTGGAAGACATTCATCAACATAGATAGCGTTGTGAGTCATTATTAAGTTTAACTTGCTCAAGTTGTTTTGCTTACTGTTTTTTTCAACTTTAGTTAACTACATCTATACACGCCGTATCAATAGTTTCGTTTTTCAGCATTACAGCAAGCTTGTGGGTGAGCCCTCGCTTATGGATGTGAAGAAAGGAGACATCATTCAACTGCAGAGAAAGGTCTTCTTTTTGACAGTGTTGACAGTGATGATCTATCGACTGTGATGAGCCTGACTGTTTCAGTTTGTCTTCTTGTTTCAGGGTTTCTATAGATGCGATGAAGCCTACAATGCAAAGAGTGAAGTGAGTGGGCTGGAAACTCCGCTACTTCTAATAGCTATTCCCGATGGAAGTCAACAAAAAGAAACCGAGAAAGGGACTGCTGTATCTCCTCCGGTTACAGTAACGGCCTTCGACGCCTCCGCGGTTAGTGAGAAAATGAGTTGTAAGACATGGTAGTTAGGTTAATTAAATGACTAAAGACACATCCGTGCTCTAATTCAATTCTGAAAATCAATGTAATCGTCTTCACGCGCGTATCCGCATCGCGGAAGAGCACGCGTTATTCTGATATGAGATGTTCATATGATTCTCAATTTTTTTATTGTTTTTTTTGTAGATGAGATTAGCCAGCGAATAAGAAATTGTGTGGTTGCTCATTAATTAAATGTGTTGTAAATAATTTCATTTTCACAACTTTTTTCATTTAAAAAAGTTTTGAAATTATTTATTGTATCGATGGTCGATCCAGCTTAGCATCGTGTTGTTTGATAGACCAAAGAGAGGAAAGAGGTAAGTTTACTGGTGCCTCAACTCGCCAGTGAAAAATAAAGCGGAGTATTGACTGATGTTTTATCCGTTGGTTTGCCCAGTCCAATCCGGAATCGCCATCATTTCGCGAGTCATACAACCCAATTATGGTCCGCGAATGCCAAGCCCACTGTATACAATAAACAGGCTATGCGCTGTCCGAGTACGCTTTCGATACGATAAATGGGATAAACCTACTTCTTGTTCTTAGCTTTGTCTCGCGCAGGCCAGGATTTCCGTTTGAGCGCCACCATTTTACACGCGTGCATTTTGGATTACGAGCTGGCTGTTTCTTCTCCTTCGAAAGGCTGTAATCCTTGAAGAAAAGATGGTGTTGAGATGCAACATGGTCTGATGGGATGACCGTCGCATCTTTCGCTCTACGAAGCTTCGTTCGCTGAATTAGCCAGAAGTCTGTTTGGCTCTGATTACTTCCACTCTCGTAGATGATTGCTTTAGACTGTCTTTTCTTGAAAAAGGGGTCCAAGACTGCTAGATAACCTCGAGCACAGAAGTCCAGGAGACGTTGTCCTTCCGTGAACGTGTTAGTCGGGAGTTCCTGATTTCTTGACCGAAAAGACAGGAGATCAATCGACCGGCGTCCCAACTCGCTTGGCCTAGACTAACCCTTCTCTGCCTAGCCATCTGACGGATAGAACCACTGCCGAGGGCCCAATTTTGGCCTCACTCAGAACGTCGTGAGTGAGTTCACACCTTCCCACTGACTTTGAGATTATGGTGCTAGGGAAGGGACTAGCGTTTTCTTTGAGAGCGCTCATCACTTTTCTGTTAGCCTAGTTATTCACATGGCTCAGACAGCTTCCTCGCTTTAGTTTTCATGCTTTTACTCTTATTTGTGCATCATACTTCTCTACTCCCTGCATAGGACCTTCGTTTCTTTACATCTCTTTCTATCGTTGTGAATGGGTCCGACGCTCCTTTTTTCATTCCTCTTTCACTCCCTGGCTTAGGCAGCTTCGCCGCCTTTGTCCAAGTTCTCAGCACTTCTCTTCTTCTCTACTCTCAAGCAGATTCAATGCTTTCACTTTCACCCTCTCAGTTTCCCTGCCTTCGTTTTTCTTTTTCTCCTGCTTTCCCTGGCTCAGGCAGCTTCGCTGCCTTTGTTTTCTGCTTCTCTTTTTCTGCATGGCTCAGGCAGCGTAGCTGCCTTCGTTTTTTTGCTTTTTATCTCCCTGTTTCAGTCTTTGTTTTTATACCTCTTCTTCGCTTCCTGGCTCAGGCAGCTTCGATGTCCTCTTTTTACTGCTTCTAGCGTCCATGTTGGCACCTTTTGAAGGAGAGCGCTTTCTAGTCAAAAATTCATTTTTTCCCAATGCCTTCGTTCCCGGATGGCTATATAATAATGTCTACATGGTACGATTCATGTGTGCTTGAGCCTCACAGAGTAATCGAGTTGAAGAGTGTATATGAAGCAACCTATGTCCAACGGGTTTGATAATTGCCAAATGCTAAAAAAATAGAAGAGAAGCCAAAGATTTTGCGGGAGCGAGTAGGCTTCTTCCTCCTCCTCGCTGAACATTCACAAACATCGATCCCGAAAGAACACATTGTCAATGTGTTCTCTATGAAGGAAGAGGGTGAAGCTCTAGAGAAAGTGATAGAGAAGGTTTAAAGAATAGGCGAAGAAAGCCAAATAAAGGGGCCAAAAATTTTCGACGGAGAAAAATGCTTCACTGTAAAAATAGAGTAGAATGATGATAAATAGTATGAGCCGGTCCCTTTACTGAAGCATCATCGGAAAGAATCGATTGAAAACGTTTGGAAGGCTATTTTATCCGGGTAAAAAAGGAAGTTTGCGGCAGAGAGATTGTCGTGAAGAAGAGGATCGACGGCTTGTTGTTTAGGAATAACTTTGGTTATTCGATTATTGCTATTTTGAGAGAGCAGGGTTGTCTGGTCACAAATCATGGTTAGATCAAAGACAGAGAGTGAATGATGTAGATGTTCAGCATGCTGGCCTTATCAATCAACAAGGAGAATTGGTGAGAGATCTGAAGTCAAAGGATCCAAAAGGAGTGAGTTATAAAAGCTATGAATTTTTGATTAAAAGTATTTAGTTTTAATGTGTTGCATAAGTGCATGGTGAGAAGGAGAACAAAACACTTCGTAGAAGTTTTTCCTTTGCATTTCTCTGGTAAAACACATCACACTGGCCAAACACATTCTTAGGTAAAATAGTTTTTCTTAGAAATTCTTTGGGGAAAAGATTAGTTGTTGTTGTTGCCGGATGTAGCCGGCTTCGAAGAACGTCTGTGTACTTCGTTTCTTGTTCTTCTTTTTTTTTTTTTCTTATATTTTCAAGAACGCTGCGACATCCAGCGGCTTGGTCCAGAGGTCGATTGGAGACAGCGCGGTCGGGTGGCATGGGCAGTTGAAGAGATGCGCAACGTCGTGAGGTCCGGAAGAGCAATCGGGACACACGTCGGGGATGGATTCGTCAATGCGGTGGAGGTAGTTGTTGATGAATCTGCTGAATCCCGAGCGGAGCTGGCTGAGCGTGCATCTAGTCTTGCGGGGTAACTCCTTCTCTTCTTCCTGGATAAGGGGCGGAGGTCTGCCTCCCAGGATGACGGCACCCTTCAACGATTGGAGTTCGTTCGAGACCATCATCGAGTGTACGGTGTTTGCGACTGATTTCCCATTGTTCGGATCCTTTGACATCTGTTTCGCGGCTTCGACAGTCTTCTTGCAGCTCAACACGAGGTTGTTCTTCATTGCGCGAGGGGGCGCCGGGCAGTCGAGGAGGCCGTGGTGGATGTGTTCTGGGTCCAACGATCTCGCGAGGTACTGCGCGGCGAGCATGTTCAGATGGGATTTGGTGCGCATGACCTTTGATTCGCGATGAATATGGTCAGTGTCGGCCATTTGATGATTCCCTGTCACGACGCGGAGTCCGGAGTTCTGAGAACGTTGGATTTTGGCGTGAGCGGAGTCCGAGAGGAAGGTGGACCAGGCGGGTGCGGCGTAGTTGCAGATCGCTTGCGAGATGGCTTTGAACGTGAGGCGGAGGGTTTCTTTTTGGTTGCCCCAGGTGCTTCCGGCTAAGGCTTTCAGTACGTTATTGCGCTGCGACATTCGTCTCGCGATGTCTTTGGCATGATGGCTGAATGTGAACATCGAGTCGTACGTGACGCCGAGTAGCTTGGCCTGGTTGACGGTGGGGACGGGTGATCCGCAGATTGATATGTCCAGAGTAGACTTGAATTCACGACTGAACGGGGTGAAAAGCATGAGCTGGCTCTTGGTCGGGGAAATGATGAGTGACCGTTCTTTGAGGAAGGTTTCAATTTTCGTGATGGCCCTGCGTAGATTTTCGGAGGCGACGTTGATGTCGGGATCTGACGCCCAGATCGTGATGTCATCAGCATACGAGATGACGTTCGTGTGGGCATCGTCTGTGGGAAGATCGCGGAGGTAAAGGTTGAAAAGCGTGGGCGAGAGGGCGCTGCCTTGTGGGACTCCGTTTCTGAAGAGTCTGGAACTTGATACCGAGTCGCGGAAGCTTGTGCGTCCTGTTCTTCCTCTAAGGTAAGAGGCGAGCCATTTTTTAATGTAGTTCGGCGCGGTTGTTGTCTCAATGAGGTCGATGAGCTTGACGATGTCGATACTTTCGAATGCCTTGGACATATCAATTGCCATGAGGACCGTTCGACTAGCGGGACGTTTCTGGTTAAAACCGTCTGCGATGCTCTTCGAGAGAGTTACGAGGGCCGAGGTTGTAGAGCGTCTTGCCGTGAAGCCATGTTGGTGGTCTGCAGGGGGAATGTGCCTCTGTAGGGAGCCGAGTAATAGCCGTTCAATCACTTTGGCGACGGGCGAGAGTAGAGATATCGGACGGTAGCTGGAGCCTTCGGATGCTGGTTTGCCTGCTTTCAGGAGGGGTAGTATGATCGACGATTTCCATATCATGGGGATCCTGCCTGTGCGTAGGGAGCTGTTGATCAGGGAAGTCAGGGCGTTGATTCCTTTCGGACCTAAATGATGGAGAATTATAGGAGCGATGCCATCTGGACCAAGCGCGGTGGACTTCTTCGTGGATCTGATGGCGGCTGCTACGTCTGTGGTAGTGAAGTCCTCGAAGTCATCTGCGGACAGGCGGTGTATTTTCCTCATAGTCTTCCTGTTTTCCTTTGAAGTTGTATACTGGACTGGACAAGTGTAGGCTTTGTTGAAGCGGTTCGCGATATCGGAGGCGGTCGTGATCGTCTCATTTCTGAAGGATATGGCGCAGTTCGGCGGTGGTCTTCCTTTGTTGTTGAGGATTTTGATGGTCTTCCAGAGCTTGTTGACATCTTTCTTTGGATCGAAGGACTCCATCAGTGCGCGCCAGATATCCCGTTTGTTTTTGTCGGTAGCTCTCCATATGTTCGTGTTGAGATCGTTCAAAAGGTCGCTTGTCGGATTCGATTCTCTGAGTGTGTCGCGATGATGCATCCATTCTCGTATCTCTGTCGTTAGGGCGACTTCTCTCTTTTTGATCCGGCCGCGTGGGATTGTTTTTGCTGCAGCTGATACGAGTATTCTTCGGAAGAGAGGTTCTTCTTGAATGGCTGGTAGATTGGGAAGAGGATTTTTGGACAGGCTTTCTTCGACGTGTTGCTGGAACGCTTCCCAGTCCGCTTTCCGGTAATTTGTGAAGGTTGCGTCTCTGTGAGTGTGGTTGAAATTGCTGCCTTCTAGTTCGATGATTATCGGAAGATGATCGGAGCTGCCTTCAGTGATAGTTTTCCATGACGCTTTTTGAAGGAGATCCTGAGAGCAGATGGAAATGTCTGGCGAGGAAGGGCGACCGTTTGAGGGAACTCGTGTGGGCATGTCGCGGTTGAGAGTGGCGTGTTCCGAGTCGTCAATAGCACTGGAGATGACGTTTCCTCTGTTGTCTGTCGAGTGAGAGTACCAGCTGGAGTCGTGGGCGTTAAGGTCGCCTAGTATGATGGAATTCTCTCGGTTGCGTAGAAGGGGGGATAGATCCGGTAGGTAGCCTGTGTTGCAGGAGGTCATCGGAGGAATGTAGACATTAGTGATGTCCAGAGAGAGGCCGTTGTTGTCCGAGATGCGAACAGTCAGTGATTCCAGGTGAGGATCTGTGGTAGACGGGACGACGGAGTAGATTAAAGAATGGGTGATGCCTGTGAGTAGGCCGCCACCTGTGTCGGTTCCGCGGTCTTTTCTAGCAATGGAGTATCCGGGGAATGAAGGAGTTTTAGCGCGATCCGTCAGCTTCGTTTCTTGTATTAGGAATATGTCGATCTTCAGGCGAGTTAGGAGGTCGAGGATCTCTGTTGTCTTGCCATTTATCCCATTACAATTGTATTGTAGCAGTCTCAGGTTCTTGTTGCCTTTGCGTCTGTTTCGAGCGATTGGAGCGAGAGCTGCGTCTGCAGATGGCGAGGGTGTGTCTTGGCGGGTCTGACATGGAGGGCATCGGTAGGTTGCAGGGACGTAGTCCTTGAGCGATGGGATACCGCTGCACTTCGCTTTGATGTGTGTCCATTCGGAGCAGAGAGAGCACTGGATGCAGTTCGTGTTCGCTGTCTTTCGGCAAGTAGAGCAGAGCCAGGTGGTGGGAGGTCCTGGGTTGCGTTCGATGTCTCCGGCTTGTAGAAGTAGAGATTGAGACAGACTGGCCGGGTCAGTCTGCCTCACATTGCAAAAAACGGAAGGATTGTGTGCTCCGGAGGGAGCGTGTCTTCGTGTCTTCGGAGCTGGTCTGCTTCCGGAGAAGATTGGTGATGTCCTTTGCAGTCCTGAGACTGACGTGCTGCACCGCGAGTAGGCGGACATCGTTGTAGCACGGAAAAGATTAGTGTTGTATGGGCCTTAATTGTGCATTATATTGTGTGCGTGTGTAGCTCAGTGGGTAAGAGCATCGTCGGGAAATCGAAGGTCACGGGTTCGGTTCCCGTCACACCACACAATTTTTGCTTAAGTTTCTGCGAAAATTTCGCTCCTCTGCTTGGTATAAAAATCTATTGCTTGAGATCAACGAGGAGTAGGGTATACGGTATACTATTATTTACGTAAGAACACAAATCCAAAAGTAAAATTAAAAATCGACTAAGAAATAAGGCCTCGGTGTAAAAGATTTATTGCAGCAAACCACCAAGGATGCAATCACCAAACTGCTCGATCTCAAGAAAAAGTACAAAGAAATGACCGGGAAGGAGTACAAACCCGGCGAGGCCCCGCCCTCTTTCGCTCCACCCGGTAGATCATAATCACATTAAGACCTGAGTAGTATAGACACCGGTCATATATGATCGAAGGATACCTACATACAGAAAAGAATTGACAAAGCACTCTCAAACCAATTGGCTGCTCGAGCAATGATTCAAACTCAAAATCTGATTTTCAGTGAAAGCAAACGAAGGAAGCTCAGCTGATCTAAGCGGCGAAATCGACAATCAAGGCCTTCTAGTGAGAGAGCACAAGGGCAAGGATCCTAAAGGGGTTTTTTAAAATCTTTACTTTTTGAATTTTTTTATATCAATTCTTCAATTTTTTAAAAGAAATAGTGATCAATTGCCCTTTAGCAAGCCACTAAAGATGCGATCGCCAAGCTGCTTGATCTGAAGAAAAAGTTCAAGGAAATGACGGGGAAGGATTATAAACCAGGCGAGGCTCCTCCACCCCCAGCAATTATTTTAGGTACGTCAATATTGATTGGAGATCCCAGGTTCTTCTCCTGAACTTCGCCTCTACTTTAGAGAGCTCAGCATTCAAGTTTTAGATAGCACTCAGTGATGTTCGAGTTGAAGAGTGTTCCACAGCTGTCCATGACTTATGGGAATACACTGTTTTCTTTTTAGACCGTCTTATTGCGCGAAAAAGCAATAGTTCATGCTAACTTACATTTACAAGTCCGCTAGAAGCCGAAATGAAAACAACTACTTCATTGGGTAATTGAAGTAAGATTCCTGCTTATAACTCCAATAAGTTTCAGTGTCAACGGATGATAAGGCGAATGAGATGGGCACAGAAATCGAGAAACAAGGCCTCCATGTCAGGGAGCTCAAGATGAAGGATCCTAAAGGAGTTAGCGTATTTATTCTTTAAATTGCTTTTTTAGTCTTACCTAGATTTGTTTAGCTATACATGTTTCAGCAGTTTTGTATGATTATTATATATTATTTGTTTTGAATTTATAATTACTGTTAAATAGGAAACTTGATGAATTTTCACAGGAAGCAACAAAAGCAGCGATCGCGACCTTGCTGCAGCTGAAAAAGAAGTATAAGGAGTTGATTGGCAAGGAGTACAAGCCAGGCGAAGCGCCCACTGCTGTCGTACCAACTTCCACCCGTTAGTAACCCAGTTTTATATGTAATCATTCAATAATTTCGGTAGATATTAGAAATTTGTCCGAGAAAACTTTGGTCGTGAAAGATTCGCCCGATGACAACTCACATCCTAAATATCACAATCAAAATATTTCTTTGTGTTTTTTTATATATTGGATTTTGTGCTTAGGCTCAGGTAAATATTACGCTAACGAGGCCGCATGGCTTTTTACGAAACCGTTTACAACGACCAGCCACATAGTTGAAGCTTTGAAGAACTTTGAAGAGGATCGAAATCCGAGTGCGAAATGTCGCGGTGAAAATTACGTTATTCGAAAAGTTGGAACCGTTCTTACTAATTACTCCGAATCACAGAAGAGCACTTATCCTTCCGTGAGGCGAAAATAAGCGAGATGAAGTAATTGAAGAATTTACATGAATCAGTAGTAGCAGAGAAGATAGAAAATGAGGCTCGACTGTTTCAAACCTTAAGTTCTGTCATTATTCATGTGTTTATTGTTTATTACGGTCTGAATAAAAATTAACCTTATAGCTTTAGCAAAGGTCCGAACTCCTATTGAATTGTACGCCGAAGTCGAAAAACAAGGAAATCTTGTACGAGATCTCAAGGCGAAAGATCCCAAGGCGGTTAGTAAAAAAAAATCATTTGCTCATAGGGATGATAAGGATTGGTGTATGTTAAATAAAAAGAACCGAAATAAGAAAGCTTTCAACAAGTTCAATTGTTCTTGAACAAATGTCCGTCTTAGTTGTGATGATAGGTCATTTCGCTTTTCAAAAGAGTCTTCTACTGAACAGAAAACGGTTCAAATTGGTTTCAGTCCCCCCCCCTTGGAGTTCAAATTGGTTTCAGTCCCCCCCCCTTGGAGTCAAATTGGTTTCAGTCCCCCCCCCTTGGAGTTCAAATTGGTTTCAGTCCCCCCCCCTTGGAGTTCAAATTGGTTTCAGTCCCCCCCCTTGGAGTCAAATTGGTTTCAGTCCCCCCCCCTTGGAGTCAAATTGGTTTCAGTCCCCCCCTTGGAGTCAAATTGGTTTCAGTCCCCCCCCCTTGGAGTCAAATTGGTTTCAGTCCCCCCCCTTGGAGTCAAATTGGTTTCAGTCCCCCCCCTTGGAGTTCAAATTGGTTTCAGTCCCCCCCCCCTTGGAGTTCAAATTGGTTTCAGTCCCCCCCCCCCCTTGGAGTCAAATTGGTTTCAGTCCCCCCCCTTGGAGTCAAATTGGTTTCAGTCCCCCCCCCCCCTTGGAGTCAAATTGGTTTCAGTCCCCCCCCCCTTGGAGTCAAATTGGTTTCAGTCCCCCCCCCTTGGAGTTCAAATTGGTTTCAGTCCCCCCCCCTTGGAGTCAAATTGGTTTCAGTCCCCCCCCTTGGAGTCAAATTGGTTTCAGTCCCCCCCCCCCTTGGAGTCAAATTGGTTTCAGTCCCCCCCCTTGGAGTCAAATTGGTTTCAGTCCCCCCCCCCTTGGAGTCAAATTGGTTTCAGTCCCCCCCCTTGGAGTCAAATTGGTTTCAGTCCCCCCCCCTTGGAGTCAAATTGGTTTCAGTCCCCCCCCTTGGAGTCAAATTGGTTTCAGTCCCCCCCCTTGGAGTCAAATTGGTTTCAGTCCCCCCCCCCCTTGGAGTCAAATTGGTTTCAGTCCCCCCCCCTTGGAGTCAAATTGGTTTCAGTCCCCCCCCCTTGGAGTCAAATTGGTTTCAGTCCCCCCCCTTGGAGTTCAAATTGGTTTCAGTCCCCCCCCTTGGAGTTCAAATTGGTTTCAGTCCCCCCCCCTTGGAGTCAAATTGGTTTCAGTCCCCCCCCCTTGGAGTCAAATTGGTTTCAGTCCCCCCCCCCTTGGAGTCAAATTGGTTTCAGTCCCCCCCCCCTTGGAGTTCAAATTGGTTTCAGTCCCCCCCCCTTGGAGTTCAAATTGGTTTCAGTCCCCCCCCCTTGGAGTCAAATTGGTTTCAGTCCCCCCCCCCCTTGGAGTCAAATTGGTTTCAGTCCCCCCCCCTTGGAGTCAAATTGGTTTCAGTCCCCCCCCCTTGGAGTCAAATTGGTTTCAGTCCCCCCCCTTGGAGTCAAATTGGTTTCAGTCCCCCCCCTTGGAGTCAAATTGGTTTCAGTCCCCCCCCCCTTGGAGTCAAATTGGTTTCAGTCCCCCCCCCTCTTGGAGTTCAAATTGGTTTCAGTCCCCCCCCTTGGAGTCAAATTGGTTTCAGTCCCCCCCCTTGGAGTCAAATTGGTTTCAGTCCCCCCCCCCCTTGGAGTCAAATTGGTTTCAGTCCCCCCCCCTTGGAGTCAAATTGGTTTCAGTCCCCCCCCTTGGAGTCAAATTGGTTTCAGTCCCCCCCCCTTGGAGTCAAATTGGTTTCAGTCCCCCCCCCTTGGAGTCAAATTGGTTTCAGTCCCCCCCCCTTGGAGTCAAATTGGTTTCAGTCCCCCCCCTTGCAGTCAAATTGGTTTCAGTCCCCCCCTTGGAGTTCAAATTGGTTTCAGTCCCCCCCCCTTGGAGTCAAATTTGTTTCAGTCCCCCCCCCCTTGGAGTCAAATTGGTTTCAGTCCCCCCCCCCTTGGAGTCAAATTGGTTTCAGTCCCCCCCCCCCTTGGAGTCAAATTGGTTTCAGTCCCCCCCCCCTTGGAGTCAAATTGGTTTCAGTCCCCCCCCCCTTGGAGTCAAATTGGTTTCAGTCCCCCCCCCTTGGAGTCAAATTGGTTTCAGTCCCCCCCTTGGAGTCAAATTGGTTTCAGTCCCCCCCCCCCTTGGAGTCAAATTGGTTTCAGTCCCCCCCCTTGGAGTTCAAATTGGTTTCAGTCCCCCCCCCTTGGAGTCAAATTGGTTTCAGTCCCCCCCCCCCTTGGAGTCAAATTGGTTTCAGCCCCCCCCCTTGGAGTCAAATTGGTTTCAGTCCCCCCCCCTTGGAGTCAAATTGGTTTCAGTCCCCCCCCCCTTGGAGTCAAATTGGTTTCAGTCCCCCCCCTTGGAGTCAAATTGGTTTCAGTCCCCCCCCCCCCCCTTGGAGTCAAATTGGTTTCAGTCCCCCCCCTTGGAGTCAAATTGGTTTCAGTCCCCCCCCCCCTTGGAGTCTAAGGAAGTTGCATGGGTGTCAAACTCCCGCATGCCAGAAGTCTATTAGTATTCTTTACAAGAAAAATATGTTGATCGATAGTTTCTGATGGCTAAAATTTATAGATCTGAAATTTAATGTTACTCTCAGTTTCATCAAATATCGAATTGAAGGCTTCAACAAAAGAAGCGATCGCTACTTTGTTGGAACTCAAAAAGACTTACAAGGAAATGGCTGGTGAAGACTT
Source organism: Allodiplogaster pararmata (assembly GCA_964056735.1). Classification (NCBI taxonomy): domain Eukaryota; kingdom Metazoa; phylum Nematoda; class Chromadorea; order Rhabditida; family Diplogasteridae; genus Allodiplogaster; species Allodiplogaster pararmata. The sequence goes on from OZ057407.1 coordinate 11,380,547, forward strand.
CAAGCCGGGACAGCCTCCCGCACCCACAGCAGCAGCAGGTAGATAAAATTGTAGTTACTTGGGTTTTTAGATCAGATAAGTGGGATAGTGATAAGATAAGTGATAATTGAGATATGTCTTTCCAAGGGGTACCGAGGTGCCGTCATTTATGAAGATAACTTTTTACTGGTTGCAGCATCCTCGGCTTCCGCTGCCCCTACAAGCGAAGTTGCAGCATCCTCGGCTTCCGCTGCCCCTACAAGCGAAGTTGCAGCATCCTCGGCTTCCGCTGCCCCTACAAGCGAAGTTCCCGCTGAATCAGGAGAAGAAATTATGAAACAAGGCGAAGTTGTCAGAGAACTGAAGGCTAAAGATCCTAAATCGGTAAGCAGTTGGATTAACTTTGATAATTTAATGCTAAAGGTGTAGCTTTTTTAGGAAATGCTGCTTGAACTTGCCAGAAGTGAACTAGTTTTGAGGATTTAAATAAGACTTGATGACACAGTGAATAGGGTCGAGCTACACCTGCTGGGAACTGCAGGGGGGTCGAGCTACACCTGCTGGGAACTGCAGGGGGGTCGAGTTACACCTGCTGGGAACTGCAGGGGGATCGAGCTACACCTGCTGGGAACTGCAGGGGGGTCGAGCTACACCTGCTGGGAACTGCAGGGGGATCGAGCCACACCTGCTGGGAACTGCAGGGGGTCGAGCTACACCTGCTGGGAACTGCAGGGGGTCGAGCTACACCTGCTGGGAACTGCAGGGGGTCGAGCTACACCTGCTGGGAACTGCAGGGGGGTCGAGCTACACCTGCTGGGAACTGCAGATGGCCGCCATTGGAAGACGCTTCTTTAGTGTTCCTTTAATCTGTGGTGCGGATAAAATATATGCATGATACTAAATATGCTCTTCTCCACCCAAACCAAGGAGGTTAAGAAATGTTGGTAGTGCTCATGCACGAATCTGACTCTCCCCACTGCTGCTATTCACACTAGCAGTGTTTTAGCTGGCAGCCACTGGTTCTACCAGGATAGGCGTGTCCTGCATCTCAGGGGAGCGCGTACCCTGCCGCGAGGCGGGAACAAGCGCGAGGAAGAAGAAGAAGAAGACTAAATATGCTCTTCTAGTGAAAACGAGTGTTTTCGTAGTTCAAATGTGGTGGTTAAGAAGAGGCCTTTTTTAGTATTTGGTCTTTATTCATCAAAATTTGCTTAAGGGATTCGCTGTTTTCCGAAAAAGTTAATGTAGCCGTGTTTTGAAGCCCGAGACGAAAGCTGCGATAGAGAAGCTGTTGGCTCTGAAGAGAGTGTACAAGGAGAAGACCGGAACGGATTGGAAGCCGCAGGTTAGCAGGTTAGGATGTTTGTAATCAGTAAAGAAATGGCATAATTTCAGAGTGCATGTGGAGCGTCGTCTGGCCCCGCCCCTGCAGCCAAAGTGAAGGAAGAGAAAAAAACCAAGGTATAAACACATCTATCAGTCACTTTACAACACTTTCACTTTGATTTTTTCTTAGTTTTTTTTTTAAATAGTGAAGTATTGTAACAGATATAGACTTTTTAGAAATTCCTTTAAAAAGCCTTTCAGTGCAAAGTAAGTTTCCGCCTAGAAATGTTCTAGAAGAGATCAGTTATATGTGCTTTACATGCTTTAAAAACCAGTTGTTTTAATATTTAAAAGCAGTATACATGCTTTAAGGTGATCTTTCAATCAACTCCCTCTTCATCCCTAGGAATCGTACTTTAGATTTTTCCGCCTATAAATGTTCTCGAAGAGACCAGTTATAGAGACTTTATTGTTGTAATTTTCTCGCTTTTTCTTGCTCAGAAAGTTCAAACTGCCTAATAAAATTGTTTCATCGAAATGAACTGTTACTTTCAAATCAGAGACCTTTATTGGAGTGGAATGGATAAAAATTATTTCTTTTCAAGCCCATACAACTCGAGAGTTTGTTCAGAAGATCATCATCTGCTACTGCGATACTTTTTTCTTTTGGACCATATAGGAGATTACATTGAAAATGACCAACTCAGTGATTAGTTTAAACAATTTCTCTTCGATTACTGAGAAGAAAACGTTTTAGAGCGAAAAGAAAGTTCATCAGCAGCCGAAACAATCCGCAAAAGATGGAGAAGCAGGTATTATTTTTACTTGAGAAAAATTTTGATTCTCAATGACGTATAGCAGCTGATAAGTAAATTAACTCCAATTTCGGTTTTCAAAAAGCAAAATTCACAACTCAAATATATAATAAAATGCATCAGAAGGTGTTATTTTAAGGCAAAAAGCAAACGAAATTGGGTATGGAGATCACAAAAGAAGAGAACTACTCGGAATGGTACTCCCAGGTGATTTTTATTCCTGCTCTTGTATTTGTTTCTGCTTTGTGTGAGTTTCTTTTTACTATGAAGGAGGTAATCACAGGCAGTTAAAGTGAAGAGATGCGGTGTGGTTTCGTGCAAAGAGTTCGGACGTTTCGCTTTATTTAAAGCATCATCAGCGATATGCAAATTACCCTCAAACTTGGGTAATTAAACCACGACAAAGACTTTAACTGTCTAATTAACCTCCACGATGCGCGTCACTCAGTACTCAAAAAGGTAATCACAGGCTTTTAGAGCAGAGCTTGTATTTACATTCTTTCTCTGACTCCTCTCTCTCTCTCTCTCTCTCTCTCTCTCTCTCTCTCTCTCTCTCTCTCTCTCTCTCTCTCTCTCTCTCGTTCTAGTTGCTTTCTTTCTTCTTGAATACTTTCCACTCCCCTCCCCCTTTTATCCACTTATCACCAAATGTTATCTATTTTAAGGTGATCACGAAAGCAGAGATGATTGAGTACTATGACGTTTCTGGCTGTTACGTCCTCCGCCCGTGGTCCTACGCTATCTGGGAGCATGTGAAGAAGTGGTTCGACACTCGCATCAAGGTCGCCTTCTCATTTCTCGTAACAAAAAATTATTCTTCAGCTTCATAAACACACCTCGTAGTGAATAAAATAAACTTTAAAAATGGTTCTTTTCTGAATTCCGCCTGGACAAATTTGAAACTTACTATTTCAAGAAGGGGTAATCAAATCGAAAATTCACTGCTGATTCACCTTTATACATTAAAACTAAAGAAAAGAACAAATCACGATATCAATTACTCAAATCGTTCACGTTTTTCAGCGCATGGGCATCAAAAATTGTTACTTCCCTATGTTCGTCTCGCAAGCGGCTCTTGAGAGGGAGAAGTCTCACATCGCAGACTTTGCTCCCGAGGTATCGCGATCTAATCGATATCCGTAGATCGATATCCACCTAATCGATGGTATGTGTTGAGGTGGCTTGGGTGACCCGTGCAGGTAACTCTGACCTGGCGGAGCCAGTGGCCATCAGACCAACCTCGGAAACGGTGATGTATCCATCTTACAAGAAGTGGATTCAGTCGCACCGAGATCTGCCCGTCAGGCTTAATCAATGGTGCAACATCGTCGTCAGTTTTACTTTTTGGTATAACAAAAAACTAGTTTTCGTTGAAATTTGAAGATGTATGAAGAAAAAAATTTAAGCGTTGGGAGTTCAAGCATCCGACACCTTTCCTGAGAACACGGGAATTCCTCTGGCAAGAAGGTTAGCTGAGTGCTTGAATACTTATACCCATTGGTTTGTTGTTGTTGTTGTTGCCGGCAAGCATCCCGCATCGAAGACTTGGTTATGAACACTCTCTTTAATGAGAGAAGTTCTCGTGTTCTTCGGACAAGATGCGTCAGGAGAAGGGTTTTGATGTCCTTTGCAGTCCTGGGACTGTCATGCTGCACCTTGTGAAGGCGGACATCGTTGTAGCAACCTGTTCATGCTATAGGCCTTGTGAGTGGGTGGTCAAGCTGGCCTAGCATCGTTTTGGGTGGGAGTAGAGACGTCTCGCCTGTCGTTGACCGGAGATAGGCAAGAGGCTATTTCATTGGCGCCTCGACTCGCCATTGAAAAGTATAGCGGAGTATCGACTGATTTTTGTCCGGTGGCATGCCCAGGCCGGTCCGGCATCGACCTCCTTTGACGAGCTATACTACCCAGTTTTGGTCCGCGGCGGGATTTCTCCCGCTAAATCCCAGCACGAATTCTTCGTAGGGAGGCATCCCTCTATCCGCCACCTGAGGTCGCGCTCGATTCTGGACTGGATGATCCGGCTCCATCCGTGACAGGCTCTTAAGGCTGTAGAGTCACGAATGGCCACTGTTGCCAGTGTGTTTCGAGTACCCATTGGTTTATTGATAAGCCGTGGTTATCTCTTACAACTGATGGGTCTACTTTTTTAATGAATCCTACCCACCAGAAAGGAAAGAGAAGCTTTTATAAGTTTTTTGGTTGACAAAGTTTGAGCCGAAAAAAGGGATCATCACATTTTTTTTCAGGTCACAGTGCCTTTGGAAACGCGGAAGATGCCAAGTCGGAGGTTTTCCAAATTCTTGACTTGTATGCAGGGGTATACGAGGAGTTGCTTGCAATACCAGTTGTCAAGGTTTCCCTCTTGTTTTTCATGAAGCAAAGTTCGAAATCTGCAAAGAGCTCATTTTCCTTCATAGGGCAGAAAGAGCGAAAAGGAGAAGTTTGCCGGTGGAGACTTCACTACGACTATTGAAGCTTACGTTCCGGTCAATGGAAGAGGCGTGCAGGTGAGCGAATATGCAGATGAGGGTAGGCGGATTAGTTGAGAAAGGCGGGGAGAGTTGGAGAGGGAAGTACAGAGAGGAGCTTTAGGGAGAGAAAGCGAGAAGGGAGATAGGAAAGAGTGAGGGAGGAGAGGTGACTGGGAAGTAAATAGAAAGTGTGAGCGATGTTGGAATAGTCACTCACATTTCAGGCTGCTACATCTCACTTTCTCGGTCAAAACTTCTCGAAAATGTTCGACATCACCTACGAATCGGAGTGTGGGAAGCAAGTTATTCCCAACACGATTTTAAAGTCTTAGTGACTTGTTAGTCAATAGTAGTAGTCATCAGTTAACACAACTCAATTCGTTCTGACAAGAAAACAGACAGAAGACTTTTTTATTGAAAGCTTGGTATTGATTATATATTTGGTATTGATTATATTTTTATTGATTATATATTTATATATATTTGCAGGGAATTTGTGTACCAGAATTCATGGGGTCTGACGACCCGAACGATTGGAGCGATGGTGATGATCCATGGAGACGATGCTGGATTGGTGCTACCCCCCAGGGTAGCAACACTACAGGTAAGATTAGCTGATATTTCTTACCACCCGCAAAAGAAGCAGGTAGATCGATAACATAACGGAACGGCACATCATGGGGAGAGACCTAGTGCGTGCGATGGAAAAATAGAGAATGACCTACAAACAGTTGATTTGTATTACTTTCGCTTTCGTTGAACGCATAGATCCAACCTCTGGTGCAGGTTAGTAAAATACTCTGTGTAAGGCTTGAGGGAGAAAGGGGTGGTCTGGAAGCGGTTCTGAATTAGTGTAGGGCCCTTATCAGGGGAAAGGGGTTGTCTGGAAGCGGTTCTGAATTGGTCCAGGGCCCATATCAGGGAAAGGGGTTGTCTGGAAGCGGTTCTGAAGTAGTCCAGGGCCCATATCAGGGAAAGGGGTTCTCTGGAAGCGGTTCTGAAGTAGTGCAAGGCCCATATCAGGGGAAAGGGGTTGTCTTCTGAAATCGGTTCTGAAGTAGTCCAGGGCCCTTATCAGGGGGGAAGCGGTTCTGAAGTAGTCCAGGGTCCTTATCAGGGGAAAGGGGTTGTCTGGAAGCGGTTCTGAAGTAGTGCAGGATATCAGGGGAAAGGGCTTGTCTGGAAGCGGTTCTGAAGTAGTCCAGGGTCCTTATCAGGAGAAAGGGGTTGTCTGGAAGCGGTTCTGAAGTAGTGCATGGCCCAGATCAGGGGAAAGGGGTTGTCTGGAAGCGGTTCTGAAGTAGTCCAGGGTCCTTAGCAGGAGAAAGGGGTTGTCTGGAAGCGGTTCTGAAGTAGTGCAGGGCCCTTATCGGGACAGATAGTTCGTCATTTTTTTATGAAAGCAAACGAGTTAATTTTCTATTATGAAACGCTGTGATCAAGCGCGGATAACTTCTTCAACTTGAAAAATTTCAACTTAAAGTTTGACTTGAACAAAACATATCAAGATAAAGTGGTGAGCGAAACCCAAATTCAGAGACTCTAATACCTATTCCTTTTTTCATATGCTTTTTACCGAATCTTTCTTGAGCGCGGCTTGAAAGGGTAAAAATAGGTTTGGATTATGTAATCGAAAAATAAAACCGAGAGATTTTTTTCTTCTGTTGATTAAGAATATGATTGGTCAGCCTCGCTAAAACGTAAGTTAGTGGTAGGAATTTACTCAGAGATAGCGATTTCGGGTGTTTTAAGGTGATTGCTCTACCGGTGGGCATTACCGCGAACTCATCGAAGGAGGAGAGAGACAAACTCACGGATGAAGTCAAGCGATTAGTGGAAGAGTTGCTAAGAGCGGGCGTGAGGGCTGAGGCTGATCTCAGGTCCCACAGATCAATTCATCCATTATCAATCAATACTATGGAGGCAAAAAAAATGAAAATGAGAATTTATAGTTGTTATTGTTGTTGCCGGCAAACGTCTCGCGTCGAAGAGAGTTGGCTATGGAGAGCCGCTCTCTCCCTCTCTCTCTCTCTCTCCTCTCTTTTTTTTTTAAATATTTAAAAAAAAAGAATTTATAGTAGAAAACAATCGGATGGAGTTCCATGGAGCCATTCATTCATTGTAAAAAAAAATTATTTGTACATTTTTAAGCAATTGCAGGCTCGAATGAATGAGAAAAAAGAACGAGAGAGAGAGAGAGAGAGAGAGAGAGAGAGAGAGAGAGGTACGGAATTATGCAAAACATGATTAAGTTACGGTTGAAACCGGTTCGATTCTGGTGGTTGTATACCCTATACATTGGAATACAAAATGATAGCATTGCAGAGACAATTACTCTCCTGGCTGGAAGTTCAACCACTGGGAGTTGAAAGGAGTCCCTATTCGGATGGAGGTTCTTATTTACTACAACCAGAGGTTTTTCAGTGCGTCCGAATAGGACACATAGGCTAGCAAAAGTGAGACTATTTTTCAACAAATACCCTCTGGTGACGAGAAGAAATAGTTTTTGTGTGTGAGGGAATTGCGGATCCGCCCTTGAAACGGAAACAGAGATCGGCTGGAGTTCGATAAAGAGGCCCGTCATTGAACATTAGGATCACCTTGCTTTTTTCCTCGCTTAAAAATACTTATTATGTTTTGTCAAGCTCGGTCCGAAAGATGTCGCAGCGGGTCGAGTGACGCTGGTAATCCGGTACAACGGAACCAAGATACTCGTTCCAAGGAGCGAGATCCATACTAAGACGTCTGTTATCCTGGAAGATATTCACAAAGAAATGTTTAACAAGTTAGTTATTTGGTTGGCACAAAAGCTAGCTAATCATGTATCACCAAAGAAAAATTTCATCCATTTGCGGATTAGTGTGCCTAAATTGATATTTATAGTGTTGAATCCAAAATAACGTACTATATTGTTTGATGAAAGGGAGGAATTGGATGTGTGCGTTTGCAGGATGGTAGAGGAACGAGGAAAGTTCATGAAAACGGTAACGGACTTTTCGAGCTTCCGCCAGCATCTAGACCAGGTTCTATTTTGGTTTTCTGTAAAGGCAAAATTTGTCGATTGTTTTTCTACGGTTTTGAAAAAGAGAGTGTCTCTGCTCTATAAGTTACTGAATCCTGTTCAGAAATGCATTCTACTCGCGCCTTTCTGCGGCAGTCCGGACTGCGAGGATCTCATAAAGAGGGACAGTGCAAGGTTGGTAGATCATTATCGATCGTTCGCGTTATCTCTTTGATCCATTGCTTTTTACAGAGATGACATGGAGGATCTCACATCCGGTGCTTCCTTGATGGGAGCGAAGACTTTGTGCATCCCGCTTCAACAGGTTACGATACTCGGGTTAACTATATAGTTTATGAGAGCTCAGAAGTAGGGCATATCTTTTTTGAAAGCAAACTTTTTAAAAAAGGTACAGACAGCAAATGAATTCTCAATTTACCATTCATATATTTTTTGAACTTATCTGAATGTTCAGCCAGAAGATGCATTGCCTGAGAAATGCATACATCCTGAATGCAAAGGGAAAGCAACCGCGTTCGCTCTTTTCGGGAGAAGTTATTGATTGATTGATCGATGAAAAGAATTTATTGATAGACTCATTCGTAACGGGCAATGATGTGTTGCTAGTTAATTTTATTCTACCTGTTATTGTTGAATTTGGTATGTTTCTCCGTGTTAAGAAGTAATATATGGTGATGGTAATGCTTTAATATATTGTTCAACAGAATAAACTGGGTGAAGGTAATACTTTTGTTGAAGAGATTGAATAAATCGGTTGTTAATGAATGTATCATAATAAGTGTGAAAGAAAGGAATCTGTCTCTACGCAGTCCTCTACTATTTATTTGTGATTTGGTGGATCAACGTCAATTTGCAGCGTAAGTATGCTGTTTCAAAGACAATTGTCCTCTGACAACAATTGTCTGAAAGTCATTTTTTTTTTTGTTGGGATTCTCACTAGTCACTTGTGTGTGGTTTGCGCTGCCTGGATATGTCACTATGTGGATATGTCACTATGGGCATCCAAACAGACTCTTTAAGGAAGGAATTGAGTATGAAATAGAGGAAGAAGTGTGAGATCAAAGAAGTTTGCTTCAATGAAGAAGTTGCATCGGAAACCATCACCGTATCCACGTTAGTTGCTTCTGCCCTTCAGTCATCTTATTTTCTCTAACTATTCATTAAATAGGCCGGAACCTATTTTTTTAGCCTTCAGGTCTCAAACCAACAGAGTTTTGTTCGAATTAACTACAGTGCTGGACATAATGATAAGACACACTTAAGACACTGGGCCGTTCGCGTACTGTCATTACCAATTACCTCGCCGACCCTCTTGGATATAGATCGAAAACCTCTGGAGGACGTCCACGCAAGCTCACGGAACGAGAAGAGCGGTAAATCGCCAGAAAAGCTTCGAACTCGACCGCCTCCGTAATGGACATTAAGGCAGAGCTCAACTTGAATGTCTCTCGCAGAACGATTCAACGCGCTATTCGCCGTAATCCTCTCATCAAACGTCAGAGGTGCTGGAAACAACTCTCATTCCATTCATGAGGAGTCACAGCAGTCGTCAGCTTGTCTACCAGCAAGACAACGCTCCTATTTACGCCAACGCCTCCACCAAGTCATGGTTGTTGGCTAAGAACGTCTCTCTGCTACCTTGGCCGGCTCGTTCTCCGGACTTGAATCCGATGGAAAATCTCTGGGTACTCTTGGTTCGTCGGGTTTATAAAAATAACAAACAATACGCCACTACAGCCGAGCTTAAAGCTGCGATAACCAAGGAGTTGGATGGAATAGAGCCACATGTAATTTCTGCGTTATATAGAAGCATGCCAAATCGGATTTCTAACATTCTTTTGAAAAAAAGGTCGTGCTATCAATTATTGAATCGTTTTTGTTGACAAGAAATATCAAATAAAGATTTATTGATAAAAAGCTGTTAAGTGTCTTATCATTATGTCCAGGTCAAAATCCTTAAAAAATGTTTTTCTCGAGAACTAAGAAATTTTGTTTTTTTAAACTACGGCTACTATGGTTTTCGAAGGCGAAAAAAAAATGATAATCATAATTTTCCATTTACCTTTACCGTTCGGCTGATATCATCAAAAATCAGGGGTGTCTTATCATTATGTCCAGCACTGTATAACCCGCAATCAATCATTATCCTGGAAACGTTACTTCTGCACTTGGCGTGCCCTGTTTCTAGATTTACCGATGGATTTTTGTTTGAATGGGAAGTGAGAACGAAATTTCAGCATTACTACAGCTTCTTGCTGTGGCTTTGCTGGCTGGATCGTCATTTGCTACCTCTCCAACCTCCAAGAACGAGTTGTTGAATGAGGTTAGTATGTAGTTGTTCTCAATTCTCCTGCCCAATTCGTTTCTCCAATTCGTTAAGAAGTTTGATATTTTTTCGTGTGTGAAAAAAATTTATAATTTTATGTTGTAAAAATAGACTATCCATGAGTTCAAAAGTTTTCAAATGAAATTTCAATTTTAGATCTATTTGAAGCTCCCCGCAAATATCAATGGACTCTGCTTCCGAATTTTGAATGGGACTCACCAATTTGGCTGCCAATGTTAGTGATTAAAGCGAACATCTGTTTGGTGACCGAGAATTGACCAATTTTTTGAACTTCTGCTCGTATCTCTTGAGTTTTTGCACGTTATCTTCTTTTTGTTCTCGAATGTTCTGCTTTTCTGAGCACATCTCAACTATCTTCCACTTAGAAGCGCTTTCTGAGTAAGAGAAAGAGTTTTTCGACTTATTATTAGCACTATGTTGTTGTAATGGCGTTGTAAGTACTAATTCGTCTTATGTACTAAATTCTTAAGTACTAATTTCGTTAGAATTCAACTTTTCACTTTGCAAAGTAATCTCTGCAAAGTGATCCCGTTAAACGCTCCCGCATCCCGTTAAGCGTTTAACGCTCTAGGCCGCATCCCTCACTTTGCAGAGATTATTTTGCAAAGTGAAAAGTTGAATTCTAACGCTCCATTACTCTGCTAGTAGGGCTTTTACTTTGAGCTCCTAGCTAACTGTATGTCAAATTTATCTTGATTCATTCAATATTATTCAGGGTGTTTCTTTCTTCCGCACTGCGGGGAAAAAATAAGCGCTCTTCAAAAAGTCCGAAAAACTTTCAAATCTATGCACTCGAAAGAAAATTTTTTCGATTTTTACCTAGAAAAATTCCAAATCTTTGAAGAAAAAAATTGCAAATTCTTTTAAATTCTTGAAATCTATGCGCTCGAGAAAAATTATGCGGGTGGTAAGAAACACCCTGATATTATTCATCCGTCATTGAATGATGGTTGTAATTTTATAATAAAAAGCTAATCAAAAACTATTGCAGCTGCACGCGCGGGAAATGAAGGGGTTGTCATGCACATCAAAGAAGAGAGCGGGCCTTATTCCATGGAACCTGCTAAAGGTTCGAGAAAAATAGTCATGCAGTTTAAATATGAGATTTTAACTTTCAGTGTTGCATGGATGGGAAGATTAGTGAACTTTGCTAGTAAGATCGAGATTTACCTGAATATTCTTGAGAAACTCAATGCTCATCCGCCGTGATTACATAGTAAAAAGTTGGCGAAAAGCAACATGAAAGGAATAAATCAGCCTACAATAGCATGAAAGCAGGTTTCGAGTTTAAACGAGTCTAAGTATATGCCTGTTGTGGAACGGTTTTGAACTAGATGGGAGACATGAATCATGATATGGTAGCACAATAGTCAAGGATAGTAGAATGTTATCACAATAGCATTTCAGACTGCTGGAGTGAGCGAATCAAAGGATTCGTGGATGCGAAATTTGTCGTTGGCATTGAAGAGCATCTACTTGATAAGTCAGTCTTGCATTGAAGAGCATCTACTTGATAAGTCAGTCTTGCATTGAAGAGCATCTACTTTATAAGTCAGTCTTGCATTGAAGAGCATCTACTTTATAAGTCAGTCTTGCATTGAAGAGCATCTACTTTATAAGTCAGTCTTGCATTGAAGAGCATCTACTTCATAAGTCAGTCTTGCATTGAAGAGCATCTACTTTATAAGTCAGTCTTGCATTGAAGAGCATCTACTTCAAAAGTCAGTCTTGCATTGAAGAGCATCTACTTTATAAGTCAGTCTTGCATTGAAGAGCATCTACTTGATAAGTCAGTCTTGCATTGAAGAGCATCTACTTTATAAGTCAGTCTTGCATTGAAGAGCATCTACTTTATAAGTCAGTCTTGCATTGAAGAGCATCTACTTTATAAGTCAGTCTTGCATTGAAGAGCATCTACTTCATAAGTCAGTCTTGCATTGAAGAGCATCTACTTTATAAGTCAGTCTTGCATTGAAGAGCATCTACTTCATAAGTCAGTCTTGCATTGAAGAGCATCTACTTTATAAGTCAGTCTTGCATTGAAGAGCATCTACTTGATAAGTCAGTCTTGCATTGAAGAGCATCTACTTTATAAGTCAGTCTTGCATTGAAGAGCATCTACTTGATAAGTCAGTCTTGCATTGAAGAGCATCTACTTTATAAGTCAGTCTTGCATTGAAGAGCATCTACTTGATAAGTCAGTCTTGCATTGAAGAGCATCTACTTTATAAGTCAGTCTTGCATTGAAGAGCATCTACTTGATAAGTCAGTCTTGCATTGAAGAGCATCTACTTTATAAGTCAGTCTTGCATTGAAGAGCATCTACTTCATAAGTCAGTCTTGTATTGAAGAGCATCTACTTTATAAGTCAGTCTTGCATTGAAGAGCATCTACTTCATAAGTCAGTCTTGCATTGAAGAGCATCTACTTTATAAGTCAGTCTTGCATTGAAGAGCATCTACTTGATAAGTCAGTCTTGCATTGAAGAGCATCTACTTTATAAGTCAGTCTTGCATTGAAGAGCATCTACTTCATAAGTCAGTCTTGCATTGAGGAGCATCTACTTTATAAGTCAGTCTTGCATTGAAGAGCATCTACTTGATAAGTCAGTCTTGCATTGAAGAGCATCTACTTTATAAGTCAGTCTTGCATTGAAGAGCATCTACTTCATAAGTCAGTCTTGCATTGAAGAGCATCTACTTTATAAGTCAGTCTTGCATTGAAGAGCATCTACTTTATAAGTCAGTCTTGCATTGAAGAGCATCTACTTTATAAGTCAGTCTTGCATTGAAGAGCATCTACTTTATAAGTCAGTCTTGCATTGAAGAGCATCTACTTCATAAGTCAGTCTTGCATTGAAGAGCATCTACTTTATAAGTCAGTCTTGCATTGAAGAGCATCTACTTTATAAGTCAGTCTTGCATTGAAGAGCATCTACTTTATAAGTCAGTCTTGCATTGAAGAGCATCTACTTTATAAGTCAGTCTTGCATTGAAGAGCATCTACTTTATAAGTCAGTCTTGCATTGAAGAGCATCTACTTTATAAGTCAGTCTTGCATTGAAGAGCATCTACTTGATAAGTCAGTCTTGCATTGAAGAGCATCTACTTTATAAGTCAGTCTTGCATTGAAGAGCATCTACTTTATAAGTCAGTCTTGCATTGAAGAGCATCTACTTCATAAGTCAGTCTTGCATTGAAGAGCATCTACTTTATAAGTCAGTCTTGCATTGAAGAGCATCTACTTCATAAGTCAGTCTTGCATTGAAGAGCATCTACTTTATAAGTCAGTCTTGCATTGAAGAGCATCTACTTGATAAGTCAGTTTTGCATTGAAGAGCATCTACTTTATAAGTCAGTCTTGCATTGAAGAGCATCTACTTCATAAGTCAGTCTTGCATTGAAGAGCATCTACTTTATAAGTCAGTCTTGCATTGAAGAGCATCTACTTCATAAGTCAGTCTTGCATTGAAGAGCATCTACTTTATAAGTCAGTCTTGCATTGAAGAGCATCTACTTTATAAGTCAGTCTTGCATTGAAGAGCATCTACTTGATAAGTCAGTCTTGCATTGAAGAGCATCTACTTTATAAGTCAGTCTTGCATTGAAGAGCATCTACTTGATAAGTCAGTCTTGCATTGAAGAGCATCTACTTGATAAGTCAGTCTTGCATTGAAGAGCATCTACTTTATAAGTCAGTCTTGCATTGAAGAGCATCTACTTGATAAGTCAGTCTTGCATTGAAGAGCATCTACTTTATAAGTCAGTCTTGCATTGAAGAGCATCTACTTGATAAGTCAGTCTTGCATTGAAGAGCATCTACTTGATAAGTCAGTCTTGCATTGAAGAGCATCTACTTTATAAGTCAGTCTTGCATTGAAGAGCATCTACTTCATAAGTCAGTCTTGCATTGAGGAGCATCTACTTTATAAGTCAGTCTTGCATTGAAGAGCATCTACTTGATAAGTCAGTCTTGCATTGAAGAGCATCTACTTTATAAGTCAGTCTTGCATTGAAGAGCATCTACTTCATAAGTCAGTCTTGCATTGAAGAGCATCTACTTTATAAGTCAGTCTTGCATTGAAGAGCATCTACTTGATAAGTCAGTTTTGCATTGAAGAGCATCTACTTTATAAGTCAGTCTTGCATTGAAGAGCATCTACTTTATAAGTCAGTCTTGCATTGAAGAGCATCTACTTGATAAGTCAGTCTTGCATTGAAGAGCATCTACTTGATAAGTCAGTCTTGCATTGAAGAGCATCTACTTGATAAGTCAGTCTTGCATTGAAGAGCATCTACTTTATAAGTCAATCTTGCATTTTCGAATCTCTTTTACTTAAGACCTAAAAGTCAACGATAGTTTGACTGTATACCATGAAAAACTTTTCCTCGTAGTAATCGAATATCAAAAACATAATTCGATAATAATTATTAGTTTATAAGTGAAAGTTCTTTTGGGGGTTCTTCTTCATGAAAGTGAAAGATATTGTTGAAACTTTATATAAATCGAAAAGCAGAAGTTCATCGAAATTTTGTCGGGGGGGGGATTAAATTGGGTAAAATTGATGGCCAATTTTAAGGAGAATTAGGAAAACTAGTGAAGAAATTCACCATCTTGAGCAGATTAAAAGGTTATGTGTGTGAAAAGTCATTGGTTACTCTACCAATATTGATTTATAAGTTTTTCAGAAAGGCGCTGAGTATCCTGTATGAGAAAGACTGCATACAAGGAGTTTTGGTTCTGGCCAGAGCAAGCCGATCTCAGGCAGAGGTACCGAGAGGGGGCGGGAGGTCCGCAGATGCGCCATGCCCCAATATGCAATCTAGTGAGCCCTTTTCATCCTCAATTTCTGAAGGCTTTTACTAGTAAGATATCTCTCGAAACACACTGGCAACAGTGGCCATTCCTGACTCTACAGCCTTAAGAGCCTGTCACGGATGGAGCCGGATCATCCAGTCCAGAATCGAGCGCGACCTCAGGTGGCGGATAGAGGGACGCCTCCCTACGAAGCATTCGTGCTGGGAGGTAGTGGGAGAAATCCCGCCGCGGACCAAAACTGGGTAGTATAGCTCGTCAAAGGAGGGCGATGCCGGACCGGCCTGGGCATGCCACCGGACAAAACATCAGCCGATACTCCGCTATACTTTTCAATGGCGAGTCGAGGCGCCAGTCAAATAGCCTCTTGCCTATCTCCGGTCAACGACAGGCGAGACGTCTCTACTCCCACCCAAAACGATGCTAGGCCGGCTTGACCACCCACTCACAAAGCCTATAGCATGAACAGGTTGCTACAACGATGTCCGCCTTCACAAGGTGCAGCATGACAGTCTCAGGACTGCAAAGGACATCAAAACCCTTCTCCGGGCGCATCTTGTCCGAAGAACACGAGAACTTCTCTCATTAAAGAGAGTGTTCATAACCAAGTCTTCGATGCGGGATGCTTGCCGGCAACAACAACAACAACAGTAAGATATCTGTAGGTCACTCACATGTGAGGTGACGCTGGCTATATATACATATATAAACCTCCGAGAAGATCTGAAGAGAAAGAGAGGAAGCAAATATGATAATTCTATGTATTTTGGTTTATTAACGAGTCATGAACAGAAAGTCATAAAAAATGAGTCATAAAAAGGACCCTCAAACAAACATATAAAACGATTCTTAAATTTTTGACTGTTTTTAGAGAAAATAATTCGTAAGAGACGATTCATGCAAAGCTTAAAGGCTGAATCCGGATCAAAGAGTTTCCAGAAAAGTGTATTTGATCAGGTGTTTACTCGGACTGGCGTGCCTGTGGATGGAGTGAGGCGGCGGCCAGTAACGACAGTACCCAATGGAATGGGAAGGGGGCCATGATGGAAGGAGGCGCTTTTTTCCAGGTTAGACTCCGGGTCCGAGAAGGTCCCCTAAAAGTACAATCAAATGTACAAAGAAGACAGGGTTTTGTTTAATCACGACAGTGGAAGATTGTAGGATTGGCATAAGCCCATGATGCGTCTCACGAATGGAAGCGTCATCGATCAAATTGTGAAAGTAAGCCATTTTTGTTGCTTTTTTAAAAATAGATTTTTAAGCTACGTTCTTGAATGATTGTGTCTCTTTCCCAGTGCTTTGATTCCTTCAATGATGCATCGGATCTGCGAAAGCTGTGCTCCATCTCCTTGAAAGTTTCTTGGTTTTTTAAAAGTCTTTTTTTTAAATTTAACTCGGAGATAAAGGATAATTTTTTTTCCAAACCAATCAAAACAGCAACTGCTCGTCTTCGTTGGTGCTGAAAAATGCTCAAAAAAGAGGAAAAAATTGTTAGGTATATTCTGGCTAAGATGGATCGATGGATGTTTTGACCCTTCTCAGTGATCAATTTTTTGTTGGTTTTTGCCTTTTAAGTTTAAAATCGTTAAAGTGAGTTGTATGATAAGGACTTTTTTCTCCGGCTTCAGTTGAAAAATCATTTTGGAAACTCTTGAGTATCAATGTCTATTTGCAGATCTTCTCAAACGCAGCTGGCTCGAGCACCGTTTGTATGCGTCGACAAGGCCCGGGAATGGTCGACTTGGATGGAGGGTTAGCCGGATCTGTGATCTCTTTATCACTTTTGATACCTGCCACCATGTCATATAGGTACCGAGTCATAGGCCTATCGGGTATTTGGTGGAATGGTGGTTAGGTCCATAGCAGTTTGATGGACTCATTCTAGTCCTAGTTCCTAGCCGGTTTACCGTCGAGGCAGAGTGTGTTTTCTCAGCTCATATGTTTCTTGAATAGAATGAAAGACTTTTTATGATCATGACTTCGAGCCCTACTTACAGTACCCATCTGTGTGATCCCCTGAAAGAGCGAAATGTATTCTCTCTCATACCACCTCTGCCTGTCAAAGGAGGAGAGGAAGGGAAGAAAGAAGCGCAGTATCTACTATTCATCGTTAGAGTTAGTTACTTATTGATTGGTAGAATAAAGCTATCGAGAAATTATCTTGGACGGAAAAGCGAGTGCTCTATGTAGAGTTCTCTCTCATTCTCTCATTCGTCTCCCTCCGTGCACGGTTGCTCCTCACACCGTCTCTTCCCTCGTCTGTGAGAGTCCTTTCCCGAAAAGATTTGGCGCTCCGGGATCGTAGCGCCATCATGAGCGACAGAAGAATGAGATGGAGGGACTACTTTGTCAAAGCCGTTAGTCCCCAATTCCCAAGGAAGACAGAGAACGCTGAGGAGTGGAGTCGTCACATGCCGCAACAGATCCCATAATCGATGATGTTATATTACCGATGTGGCTTGCTGATCTTGATAAAGCGTTTAAAAAAATTCTATGTAGAGAAACATAGTACTGTAACAAATAGTTAAAATTCTGAGGTTTTCAACATTGAAAAAAGTTTTCATAATAAGAAGTCTCGTTAGATGGACTCATTTGGAATGCTGCCAGAAACCTCTCCTGCGGCGATATCAGTCCTTACGTCACTCATCACCTTGCTGGCAGTAGCCAAGGTTGGTCTCCCCCACGTGTTATGGCAGTCGAGGGTTGAACTATCGTTCCCGCAGTACAGCCTATGAACCTTCGTACTAAATGTTCTAATGGGTTAATTTTTACGAATTTTGTTGAGCAGAAGAGAAAGATGCTTGAATAGGGTCCGTGGTCCAGACTGCTTCTTTCTGCCCGCTGAAGAAGCGGGTAGATCAAACAAAGCTAATCATGACGGAACGGCTGATTTTGACTAGAGAACGAAAGCGTGGGATGAAAAATAGACAACGCATATCAACATAGAAAAGCGAGCGCATAGATTCGCGTATATACTTTAGCCGTAAAGCAGGTTAGAGCAAAACCTCGCTCTTCACCAATTTCTCATTATTCTTCCGAAAACAATGACAACTGCTTCGGAAAATGAATACGATAACCAAGAAAAGGCTGAAGTATTGACAGGGAGTGGGTGAGCGACTGAATGTTATCGAGGCTGCCGCCAACAGAACCAACCACAGAATTCTGTTCGCTTTTCTCAACGGGGTCAGTATCTTCGAACTACTTTCAAATTTGGTTTTTGAGAGTTCTCAAAGGCCTGATATCTTATATATTATTGATTGAGTATTCTATTGTGATTGAGGAATCATTCGATTATATCGGAAGTTCTCGAATGATCTATGACATGGAGTCAGTTAAATTTTTCCTGCTTGTTAACAGACTTGGAATTTTTTTGTCTTGATGAAACCTAACCTGAGCCGAATATTATTCCTTAGCAATATTGTCTCTTTGTGGAGTATTTAAATAACTCTGAAAAGTTTCAGTAACACAGTCTAGGTTTCAATCATGCTTTTTCTAAGAATTTGTGATTTTTCGTGTCATTCATTGATCATCCCTGGGTAATTTGAGAAAAGACGGCTTCCCTTCATCAGCGGGAGTGGAGGAAAATCGATATCGGCCGCAGAAAATTTCTATTCAGCAGGTCGAGCATCTTCTCTGAAATCATAAGTTTATGGCCCTGTTGAACTAATGTTTTAAACAGGAGCAGACTCAAGAGTCGTCGCAGAATTCATGGCTGAATTGCATTCAGATCTCAGCGGCCGTTGAACTGCAACAAATAGACGAGTCAAAGTTGATTTATGCGCACACGGACGGAAAAAGCTACGCAGCAGGAAGAGATAAGGTACCACATACTTAATAGCATAAAGCATTAGTAGAGAAGTGCCGCAGCTATTTGGATGGAAGAGTACTCGGCACAAGCTACGAGAGGAAAATGCTGCAAACTGATGTTCGGATCATTGAGCGGAGATGGCTAAGCCAAAAAAATGGCTGCAAAACAATCTAAAATTGTTTTGACGAAACGTTTCTGATGGGCAACCTCCGTTATAGACAAGCTTTTTGAACACGGTTTCGACTATAGAGCTTAGTTTTGGTTTTGAATTAGTCCAGAGCGAAAGAAGAGCAAACCTCCCGTGGACGGGGCGAAATTAGAGAATAGTTTGGAATTTACATACTATATCAGAGGAAGACCTGGAATAAGGCAGTCTTGTCTTCGTATTCAATGTTAGATGAATAACTGATGTTTTTGAGCTCACTCCAGTGTTGGAAACGCTCCGTAAAGCAATGAACTCGAAATCCAGGACATTTGACCAAAACCTACTGAATAATCAGGTCATTTTGATCCTTGCCATTTTTTTCTTTAAAAATTTTTTTTGAAAGAAGGGCATCATTGTTAAGACCTTTCGTGTTGCAGTTAGAACAAGGAACTGATAGATGAATTTTGTTTTACCTGTGAAAGGAGAAACTATAAGAGAAAAACTTTTGAACAAGGTGTTCAAAACCATCTATCCACAACGCTCCGGTAATGCTAGCTATATAAGTGTTTGAGGGTATAAAGCATTACTTCTTCTTCCTAGCGTTATTCCCGCTGAAGAGCGGGGTCCGCTGTGTAGATAGCACTTCTCCACATCATACGATTCGAGGCGTCTTCGGCTATCAGCCCGATAGCCGCCATGTCTTGTTCTATGGTGTCTCTCAATCTAAGCTTCGGTCTACCTCTTGGTCTTCTACCCTGGATTTCTATGTTCCAAGCAGACTTGGGAACGGAGTCAGGATTGGATCTCAGCATGTGTCCGTACCACCTAAGCCTGGACTCTCTGAGTTTTTTGGGTAATGGGGCAACTCCTAAACGAGCTCTTATCGTTTCGTTGCGAATCATGTCTTTCCGGGTGACTCCGAGGCTCCATCTCAACATCTTCATTTCCATTACATGGAGCATCTGCTGGGTCTTTGCTGTTGAAGGAGTGCATTCGAGTCCAGGGGTTATTTAGTCATGGCAGATCTTCTGTCGGCGGGCCTCTGTGTTCCAAATCTTTAGGGGGGGACCCTTATGTGAAAAAAAGGTAAGGGGGACCCTTATGTGAGAAAAAAAAAAGAAGAAAAAATTTTTCACCCCTAAGGGGGGACCATTATGTGAAAAAAAAATTTTCCGCTTTCGGCGTGCCTCTGTTTTTCCAAATCGTAAGGGGCGACCCTTATGTGAAAAAATTATTGTTCGCCTTCGGCGGGCCTATGTTTTTTTCATAAGGGGGGACCCTTATGTGAAAAAAAATTTTCCGCTTTTTTTTGGCCTCAGAGTTATGTTCCTTTAGTCAGGATAATTGGTATCAAAGCCCTTTTAGTCAGGCCATGGGTCAATCATGTAATGATTGATGGACTGGTGAGAATAATTAAGGCCGTCCTCCCTCCATCTTCGCTGCACTCATTACTGAGGAAGAGAAGAGACGCACCCGTCCTTCTTCTGGCACCTTACGAGAGACAATTCAATTCTTTGTCAGTTGGGTTTAAAAAAGGTTCTATTGCCAATAATATGATTAGAAGAAATGATTTGGTAAAGTTATATTTGTTTTTTCATGTATTCATTATACCCCTCTAATTAAATGTTTTTTTAAAATAATTTTCTAGGAGGACTAACTCAAAATAAAAACAAAGTAATGTTGATACGAATCACTCCTCTATTTGATCCCCTACCTGCCCCTTCCGAAATCACCCTTGCGATAAAGTATTATTATTATTATTGTTATTATTATTATTATTAAATGTAAAGATTAGTAGAGAAATGAGTAAGAAATTGTGTTTGAGGTTCCTGAATTCGGAATGGGACAAGATCCAACCAAAGAAAAGCACGGAGACGAAGGAGACTATTGAGGCCCTGGCTAGCGGACTCTTGCAAGTAATTGGGGAGTGGGTGGAGTTGAAGGAGGAGGACAGGAAGAATTGGGAGGCTTCCCGCCAATGGGTTTCATTTATTCAGTCATTTTAAGTTTGAAATTTCAAATAAATCGATTTATTTGAGGGTAGATAGTTTGTTGACGAGGAGTCTTAAGTTAGACTCCCACTCCAGACAGATCCTCTCAAACCAAGGGGGTTAAGAAATTTTGGTATTGCTCTCGCACGAATCTGACTCTCCCCACTACTGCTAATCACACTAGCAGTGATCTAGTGGGCAACCAATTGTTCTACCAGGATAGGTCTGTTCTGCATTTCAGAAGAGCGCGTACCCTGCCGCGAGGCGGGAACAAGCGCTAGGAAGATGATGATTATCATTATTCAAGGGCGGTTCAAATTCGATTTTCCTTACAGATCTCAACTCTCTATGATTGCTTGATAACCGAGAAAACGTGGAACGGTTGTGCTTACTTCAATGGGTTATTTCAACCGGAAAGCATGCATGCCTTTCTGAACAAAGGTCTGTTTGTGTTAAAATGGTCTAGATGAGTTCATCATATTAATGCATTGATTGATAGGACGATCTACCTACATCGGGGCCGACGGTCTTTCGACCATCCGTGCTCTCACTCGTTCACTCCTCATCCTGGCTACAGGCGACAAAAATACAACAGAGAATGTCAGAGACGCAGCGCAGTGCAGGCAGATCAATGCGAGGCAGAGTGTCAGTAAAGCAGCAAAAACTGCCGTTCATCTTGATATGTTTCCAGTTCATCTAGTTGATTTGCAGTTGTACTCGTATGCTTGGCAAGTGGATCCCGCCCAAAATAATTCCTTCTGCTACCGTACCTCGGTCTTCCAGATGGAAGCCAGCTCGCCCGCTCTTGAATTCCAAGGTAATCTGATTCTGTGTAGACTAAATTTCCGTCACCCCATATAGTAGTCTTTGATGTGCAAAAGGCGATCTTTTCAGAACTAGCAGAGTCTGGTTACGGTGCATGGACAGAATCTTTTTACACGGTGGATCACTCTCTGAGGCTGTTTCTCATCGAGAAAGAACCCATAGACTACTTCCTTTGTTTAGTTGGTAAGCGATTCGCAGCTTGAGAGGACAACCCTAGGTGTAGTATGTGAAGATTGTTGTGTGGTGGAGCGTACATTGGATCCCAATTAATGTACGAGAGTTAGTGAAAAATTTCTGATATTATTGCTTTATTTAGTATAGCTTTCCTGGGTTTTTTTTAACCTTGAATATACATGGAAAATGGAAAGAAGTACGATCACACAGGAAAAAATTTCAATGTATTTGAAATCTGTACGCCCGGAACACTCAGTTTTTGAGGAAAATTGTTTTTTTCTTCTCCACAGTACGTACTTTATAACCCACAATTTGGTGGCTAAATTCTGATAGGAATGTTATAGGGCTACTGTCAGTTGCTGTGTCAGTGCTCTTCTCGCTTCGCATGGATGACTCTTCCTTCATAGTTGACGAAGGGGAGGTAGCAGCAGAAGCTGGCCAGCCTCTGTAGAGCTGTCAATGTCACTTTTGATTGAACGGCGAGGGGGGCGAATGTCACTCCAGATTTTGTTACATAGATTAGTATACAGCAACTGCAATGCTGTTATTGCTATATATTTCGAACGGTGTATTCATTAGTTTTTCAATACTTTAATGCACTGAGTTATATTATTTTATGCTCTAAAGGTAGTAGTATCGTGTAATTTTTTGATAATAAGGTACCGTTCCAAGTTTTATTTGTGAATATTATTAAATTATTATAGTCCAATCGAATGCTTCGTAGCCTTCTTTTCCATGTTTTTCTTATCGAAAGTTCTTTCTCAGCTTCTGGTCATTTCAAGCATAGCTTGCCCTTTTGTATGATTAACTTTTGTGTCAGCTTTACTTCATATTAATCATATTCATTACCTTTGGTCCTCTAAAGACATCACAGGGTCTTTTCCCGCCAAAAAAACTCATCCAGTCATCATTTTATGTGTTCCTTTGGATTGAGTTCTTTATATGAAAATACCGAAGTATAAGGCCTCGAATACAGATTAATCGATTGTTTTAGTTGTTGAATAAATGCCGTTTTTCTTTGTTGAATTTCATACTGTGATCTCGATTTAATTTATTATGTTGAACTGTCGAATAAAAAGAGTCAAAGACAGAAAAAAACGCATTTGTACAATTGACAGGAGAGGTTGGCTGGTGGGTCGGATCCATACTATCTCTCCAATTGTTCTCACGGAGGGAGTTCGCCAGCAGTGCAACACACAGTGGAGTTACTCATACAGCAAAAAAAAAATTATTTAATTTTTTTAAAAATTTATACAGCAAAAAAAATAATAAATTAAACAAAATATAACTTGCGGTTCGGAATTTCAGAGTTATATGGAAGTGTGAATTGAAGCTAACATAAATTCATAAATTTTGAGAAAGATAGAGAAGAGAGGCTTGGAGTACTCGGGAGGGGGTCATCATAATACTACAAATTTTTTTAATACAGGTTTTATGTCGAAGACCGAGGAAGGCTATATCAAGTCAGATCGGAAGAAGTGTCACCAGGTTATTTGTGCATTAATGCACTCATTTCTAAAAAAATAGGGGATAGCACTGTCATCGTTAGGGGATAGTACTGTCATCGTTGATCTTGAGGCCTTGGTTGAAATGGACCTGTGGTTGTGAAGAATTGTAGAGATTCGTTCGAAAGTAATCAGTCCGAAACTTGAAACTTTTTCATGAAGCGATTCAAAATTGCAGACTCGAGACAGATATTTTGATTGCGTCGATTCTCTTCGTGACGCAGGTTTCCTTTTTTTATTTTTGAAAAAAAGTGCATTTGTTAAGATGCTCAGCTTTATTCCAACATAGAATTTAAAAAAAAATGAATTTGATAAGTCTCAATGGAGAAAGTATTAGAAATTTTTGTTCTAGTGATCAGAAATAGGAATTTTTGGGTTCATAAAAAGCAGTCAATTGAGTCAAATTGTGTTGGATGGGGCAGGGCCGACAAGCTCTAACTTTGTATTGAAAAAAAGTTTGCGTGAAAAGACCTTGTCTTGCGAGTTTAGGATAGCATTTCATTTAATAAGACTCGTTATAATTAACTCGAATTTATATGAATTCGGGTGATTCAGGTAAGAGTGAGGCGGAGGCTTCGTCGGAGTGTCGAGACTCTCTCCGGGAGTTCGGAGAGCATTGCCCGGCGTCTTGGGTAGAGCACTTTGTGAGGAAACACAACTTCGAGAGGTGCAAGAATATTTGGAGTGATTTGAATTGAGAGCCAAAAAAGATCCCATCTAGGGCTCAAAAACATCTTTCCAGATTTGTCAGTTACTAGTTTTCCAGTTTTGTCAGTTACTAGTTTTCCAGTTTTGTCAGTTACTAGTTTTCCAGTTTTGTCAGTTACTAGTTTTCCAGTTCTGTCAGTTACTATTTTTCCAGTTTTGTCAGTTACTAGTTATAGAATTGTAGATCCTTCAAAGGCCCGGAGACGCAGCTGAGAATCTGTCTTTGAAAATCATAAGATTTTTTATAAAGTCTCTGTAAAATGTTGTTATTATTATTAGACAGCTTGCCAATTGCTTTTCCAGTAGTCACTTTTTTATCTAGATGCTTTTTAAAGATTCCGAAATGTTTCAAGTAGTCATGTAATGCGGGGAAAAAGAGGTGACAGTTCTAAGTGGGCAGCTGCAGATACAAGAAGCAGCTGGCAGCAGAAGGCCTCAACGTCGTCGACAAGAATGCACTGGAGAAAAAGTCTCCGGAATCAACGGCCTCTTCTCACTAACATTCGTTCCCTAGCGACTGTTCCTTTTTCTGCATTCTTTCTCTCATTTCTTCACACTTGTATGATGCTACCGTTCGAATGTTTCATATTCTCTTTGTTTCTGTTTCTATCCATCTATCTATCTCGCACTCTTTCTCTCTCTCTCTCTCTCTCTCTCTCTCTCTCTCTCTCTCTCTCTCTCTATCTCTCTCTCTCTCTCTCTCCTTTTTCTCACTATCAGTATTTGAATTTTCTTTGATGAGTCTTGCCAATATTTTTTTAATAAAAACTCTGCACAAAGATTGCATGTGGGCATGAGCCCATTCTATAGCAATACTGCGCTTGGCAATGAGCCACATATTGTTTATAATCCCGTGCGTTGTAGAGGCCCTTCGAGATGTTTACTTACTCTCCTTCTCTCTCTATCTCTATCTCTCTCTCTCTCTCTCAAATTGTTTCTTTTGTCCTCTGAACTAAATATTAAAACCCATATTGCAATAAGTTTCAGCAGGTAAAGCATCGGAAATCACAAACTTCGACGCTTCCTGGCGAGATCAGAAAGAAAAACATTGATACGGATCAGACGAAGCTCCGAGAAGACTTGATCAGAATGCGCGAGTTATGGCCTGTTAGTGGGGATATTGTATTATAATAAAGCAAGATTTTTGTGAGATTTCAAAAGTTGGTGTTTTTTGGTTATATGTAGGAGTACTTAGAGTTATTAGTTTTCGACTTGCGTGGTGACAATTTGAATTTGCAGTGGGTAAAGACCCCACTTCCGCCTCACATGGACGAATTCGTTCGAAAAGTCAAATCTGGGTTGATCGATAATTCCACGACAGACAGACCCTTGATCTACCCCTCAGGTCTCCTGGCAGAATGCAGGTATCGTCCTCGTTACATCTTAAAGAATTTAGTCAATTTATTCAACATTTTAAATTTATATGCTTTGTGAAACTCTTCAAATGCTAAGTTACACAGTTTAAAGGCGTTAATGATTGACGCCTGGTTAAGATGACAAATGATTGAAATACCGCACAGAAAAAAAGATATTCCACCGGGCGGGATCGAACCCAACCATCTCTGACTCAAACCGGGAGCACGTGTCACCATTACACCACGGGGACACATTGCTATTCCGTGCGATAGTTTTATATGAAAGGCTCATATGCCTTGTTTTCTTAGTTAGAGCCTTTCATATAAAACTGTCGCACGGAATAGCAATGTGTCTCCGTGGTGTAATGGTAACACGCGCTCCCGGTTCGAGTCAGATATGGTTGGGTTCGATCCCGCCCGGTGGCCTAGCTTTTTTTGTGCGATAGTTCAATCATTTGTCATCTTTGTGAAACTGATATGCTTTTCATTAGTGATACTGTAAACTGATATAGTGATACTGTAGGTCTCGGTTCCTGTACAACGATATAGCAGTCTGTTCTCGGTTGTTCCCTCCGCGAGATGTCTCCGATGCTTTCATCATATTGGAGACGGCGATCAGGGATAAGTTGGTGGTTTACGAGTAGATACAGTTTCATTTGAAGAAAATACGGAGACCTTGTAGATCACTTCGAAGTTGTAGATCACTTCGAAGCTGTAGATCACTTCGAAGTTGTAGATCACTTCGAAGTTGTAGATCACTTCGAAGTTGTAGATCACTTCGAAGTTGTAGATCACTTCGAAGCTGTAGATCACTTCGAAGTTGTAGATCACTTCGAAGTTGTAGATCACTTCGAAGTTGTAGATCACTTCGAAGTTGTAGATCACTTCGAAGTTGTAGATCACTTCGAAGTTGTAGATCACTTCGAAGTTGTAGATCACTTCGAAGTTGTAGATCACTTCGAAGTTGTAGATCATTAAGAATTAGATGAATTGGATTATGGGAGCATACGAGGCAGTCTACCACTGAATTCTGACTGAAAACCTGATATTTTGAAGAGAATTGAATGACTCTGGAGGTTTGCAATTCGAAACAGTGGAATCGGAAAAGAGTCTAGGAAGAGTTCCGAATATTCTCAAAGGACCCGCAGGCTGGTTTTTCTTTTTTGTGCTTCTATAATTGATACTTTGCTTTCTCAGCATTTCAGAATGAAGGGATTGAAAGATGTTATCTAAAATTGTTTTTGAAGAGAAAAGTTGAGTGAGATTCTGACCTGCAGATTACTTGCTGAGTTGTATAAAAGGAGCCCCTCCGAATGGTCCATCTGTCATTCCCGCAGTGAAAAGAGAAGAATGCTCTCTTGCCGCGGCTTATCTCCAGTTGCGAGTCGCTCATTGGAATGATTTCAGGTGCCCTTACCACACTTTGAACGCTCGAAAGATCAATCGATATGAAATGAATGGTTAAAAGATGAAAACTTTATTGGCATTCTTGTTCCGAAGGCAGGATCAAGAGCTGTGTCATCGTGGTGTAATGGTTACGCGGTTACTCCTGGTTAGAGAAGAGATGGTTGGGTTCGATCCCGCCCGGTCTAATAGCTTTTTTCCGTGCCATGGTTTCATATGTATGTGATTTATTCTCTCTCCCTCTCTCTCCTTTTCTCTCTTTTTTCCCTTTCTCTATATGATTCTTACTCTTCTCTGACTCCTTTTCCTCTCTCCATAAGTATCTCTTCCTCTGTAATAATAATCTTCCTCGCGCTTGTTCCCGCCTCGCGGCAGGGTACGCGCTCCTCTGAGATGCAGGACAGTCCTATCCTGGTAGAACCAGTGGCTGCCTGCTAGATCACTGCTAGTGTGATTAGCAGCAGTGGGGAGAGTCAGATTCGTGCATGAGCACTACCAACATTTCTTAACCCCCTTGGTTTGGGTGGATCTGTCCGGGGTGGGAGTCGAACTCGGGGCTATTCGCACAATAGTCGAACACACTACCATTATGCCACACCCGGACAAATCTCTTACTCTGTATCTACAGTACCGTGCAGAAGTATACCAAAAAGTCTATTTTACAGTGTTTCTCTTCAGTGAACGCGGAATAAAGGCTCAACTTTTTATAAGATTATCTTCAAGTACTTCGAAACATAATTTCAACATAACTTTTGAGATGCAGATTAACTGTGAACAAAAAAAGCATAAAGTATGAAAAGCAAGAAAAACACAAATTGAGCACATATTCTTCAGTAACCTATGACATCTTCAATAACAACTTAACCGTCCAATGCTACCCGAAATTTGATTACCCCAGTCTAATACTTTGTCGCCATACCCCTAGCGTCAATGACTGACTTGCATCTTTGTGGCATAGAGGCCACTAAGTTGCCGAGGGTTAAAACCGGTAGGACGTGCCAGGCCTGTTCAATTTGGGCGAATTTCTCCGCCGCATTCCGAGCAGTCTTGCCCTGGATGGCCTCACCCAGCTCCCTCTACACGTGCTCTATCGTATTTGGCTCGGCCAGTCCATGAGGGTCACTCGACGCTGACCAAACCATTCCTCGAGCACACGCGAAGCGTGCTTTGGATCTTTGTCCTGCCGGTATATCCAGCCCCGGGAAATGTTCGAGCGCGCATAGGGCAGCATGACGTTTGATAGTATATCTATGTAATCTTCCTTACTCAAAATATGTCAACAAAACAACATATGTCAAAAATATCGAAAAAATACTATTTTAAGAAAAAAAATTGCTGAAATGTTCTGCTATTTCAAAAACGGCTCCAATTCATTACATTATGACGTACATTACGAGCCATGACGTACATTACGAGCCACACAACATGTGAATGCGTAAATTTTTTGCGCCAGTGGGCGCAAAAACAGAAAAGATATACGACAAAATATACTATTTGATATACTTCTGCACGGTACTGTATCTAAATATGCCCTTTCCCTGCAGACGATTCTTCTCGTCTGCGGGTAAAGCAATCCTGCCACGAGAGATGGACGCAGAGTTGGGCACGGCCATGCACAGATCAGCCCGTCTCCACTACAATCTCCTCAAAAATATGGCTCGTTCATACTCATGAATTTGTTATCCATCACGGTTAAATGTCGCTTTCTCGGTTTTTCGCAGTTACTGCAAAAAAACGGGTTTTAATCGAGGTCACACTAGAAAACCTAGCATTTACTTTAACCAATTCATCAAATTTCTATCAGGGTGTTTCTCAGCACCCGCACAACTTTTTTCGAGCGCATAAATTTTTGAAATTTCAGAGTTCAATATTCAATGTTTCCAATGACTTTTACTTTGCCTACGAAAAATCCGAGAAAAAATTTTTCCAAGTGCATAAATTTCAATGTTTTTCGAGGTTCTTGGAGAGCACATATATTTTTTAACCCGCAGTGTGTGTCAGAGAAACATCCTGATTTCCATCATAGATTTTTGATTAAATTTGTGTCAAGAGGCGTTGTGTATACTAGGAAGGCGATTGATGCCAGCACAAAGGTCTAAATGTGTCCTAGAAGTTGCATTCTTGGTAATAAACCAGAAGCGATGAGGATCTACGAAAAAGGAGACCACTCCTAGCAACAACGTACAAA
This sequence comes from Allodiplogaster pararmata, assembly GCA_964056735.1. Classification (NCBI taxonomy): domain Eukaryota; kingdom Metazoa; phylum Nematoda; class Chromadorea; order Rhabditida; family Diplogasteridae; genus Allodiplogaster; species Allodiplogaster pararmata. The sequence goes on from OZ057407.1 coordinate 11,409,428, forward strand.
TTTGAACATGATACAAACTTAAGTTTTCTCACAGTTGAGAGGAATATTTTTTTTCAACTCACTGCGTTTCATGTTGTTACTCATCTAATGCCTGAATTTTTTCGGATTTTCAATCAAACCAATGAAATGGAAGTTTTTTAAATTTCGGGTATCAAAGATACGATAAATCTAATGATTTTCTAGGAAAAACTTGAGAGATCGGAAGTGATGGAGTGGTACACAGAAGAGTTGATCAGATGGGGAGAAGTCATTCCCAGACTGCACTTTGAAAGACTTGTTCAACCCATTCTCAGGTACTATTTGCCTCCTGATAGTTCTCTTGAATATTATTCCGCCTTTCTGCTGGTGTATCCCACGAAAAAGCTCAACTTTTATTGCAGAGAATGTGGTGGGAACCTCGAAGAAGTCAGCGACTACCAAAGGAAGAGTTTGATTCAGGTTTATCTTTGAGGTATTTGAGGATGATTTTTGGGCCTTTTTACTTTTCAATCTGAAACTTACAGAAAAATGATCTCGATTGTATGAAAATGCGACTGAAACTAGCGGATGCGATGGAGAAATATGCGCGGCAGAGGCAGAGCAAGGAAGGTTCGGCTGATTCTGATGAAAACTGGTATTTTTAAGGGGTTTAATGTTACTGGTCAAAGGGCTCTTTATACGCACCGAGCGATATGGAATGGGAATAGGAAAGGCATGGCAAAGGAAGGAGAGAAAAAAGGAAAAAGAAGAAAGGTAGATCATATTTGGAAAGGTAGATCATATTTGGCGCGGACATTTATGATCCTTCAAAGCTTTTCCTGTTATTAATATATAGAAGCCCCAGAATATGTACTCTGCCGAGAGGACATCTATCATATTTAACACTTTAGTGACTTCAGCCATTCTAATTAGTGGCTTTGTGTCATTTAGTGAGTGACTTCGTGAACGACATCCAGCATCTGCGACGTTTGCTGAATGGCATTCCTAAGAAAGGAAAGATCGCCGTCCTTGACACATTGAATTACAGCGGCTACATCAAGCCAATGGAACTCGGGTAGGTTTCTTTAGCCAATGGTATTTGTCAAATGTTCAAAAAAATTTAATAGATGGTTGCGGTAAAACTCTGGTTGTTTTATTCTTTCAATGAGTTGTAGAAATTGAAAAATAATTTGTGCATATTCATAAATTAATTCATTATTTATTCACTTTTTGTTCTGGTTCTGTATAATGATTACTCAGGGGATGGTTTCCCAGTTTTGCAGTCTATTGTCTCGATTCGATCAAATCGTGTACATTCTCCGTAAAGATCTACCCAAACTTCGAATGACGATTGAGCGATTTGCCAGGAAACAGAACAAAAAGTTCACCATTTTCTCTGCAAGCAGAAAGTGAGTATAATTTTCTATTTTGAAATCCATCGCACGGGCAAAAATCTGGCACTCGGCTGGGACCGACCCTCCGCTGCCTAACCGGGGCTTGTAGAGAGTTAACCAATACACCAACCGAGCACACATTGTCCCATGCGATTTCCTCCTATGTCTAAGGCACGATGGCCGTTCTTTCTAGTTCATTATAGTCTCAGCCCATCGTTGCTTTAAACGATTAACAAAGGCCGAAAAAATTCTATTTATTTATAGATTTATATAACCTTTCAAGTGTTTCCAAGTTTTCTGATGTTTATGCAGTATAAGTGTATGTTTAATTTTTAATGTTCTATCTAATCAAACATGTAAATGATTAGAAAGTTTAATTAATTTTGGCGTCAAAGTCAAGGGTGTCGGTGAATAAAAGAGCATTTTGAGTGAGAACAGAGAAAAAAGCAACCAAAAAGGAGCTGGAGCCATAATAAGACAGAGTAATAAGACAGAGCGAGAAAATGTCTGTAATATACGTATTTGTGGAAAGCAAAACGGCAGTATCTCCTCACCTTCAAATATACTGAGAAGGGCGGTTTTATCGAATGAACATCAGAGAGTCCAGACGAATCGTAAACTTTTTTTAAAGAAAAGTTAGCAGGAGTCCGGACGACTTCTTCGTTCTTCTCTCTTCACTGTGGCTTGGCGCTCCATTCATAACGAATGATGAATTCCTTGATCATCAGCAGGGCATCAAAGAAATGCTCATACAAGTTACTTGCTCAATCGCTTCTATACCTTGAGAAGAAATCTTTTGTATGATCTTTCTTTCGACCCTTTCAAAAGGTACTATTTAAAAAAGTCAATAATAATACTTTATCGCAAGGGTGATTTCGGAAGGGGCAGGTAGGGGATCAAATAGAGGATTGATTCGTATCAATACCAAGGCGTGACACTTTTCAAAGTGAGAAAAAGAGGTAAGTCGAGGAAAAGGAGGTAAGTGGGTCTGGAATCGAGAACATGAGGATCGTTTTATAGCTTACCGATAGCTGTTTTGAATGATTTGACTGTATTAATCGAAAATACAGTCTCTGGGAGTTTGTTCCAGACTTCCAGACAATAAATGTATTTTCTTGCAACCTTTTCTCTGAATGATTAAAAAGTGAATATTCTACTCGCATTGTGCAATAAAATGTGATTACTCACACAAAAAATACAATTTGACAGGAAAAAATGGATGTGAGACTGTCGAGTTATCTGCAAGAGTACATGAGAGAGCAGCAGTTAAAATGGGCAGAAAACGCGGTCGAGGTTACTCTTTGAAACTGTAACTTCTGAAATTCGAAAGAATGAATACTGATTCTTTGCAGAAGTTCGTGCCGTACAGTCGACGAACGCAAAGATTGGAGAAGGATTCTCTTTTCTTGTGTGTGGCTGATAAACCTTTTGTCTCTCAGAGTTTCCACTATCCTGAATATACAGAGTATGTTCTTAGATGGTAGCTCGTCATGTGTCATCATCTCATGAGGTAGCTGGTCATATGTCATCATCTCATGAGTTCCACTCAACTTCGACGATGTCTTCATAGTTTTGGAGAGCTTTTTATCGTTATAGTTATAATCTGTTATATGATAAACTTGAACTTGTTAATATTACATTGCATCTAACCGAATGATATATTCTATACTCCGACTTGCAAACGATTACTTTTTTTCTGAGATTAAAGGTAGGTCTTCAAGATTGAATTTTTAATAATAATAATAACTTTAAATTTTTAAAAATATTTTTTACAATGATATGGTAAACCTTTATTGTTCGAGAGGTAAAGGTCGAAATGCATTTTCCGTCCGCAGCTCCGTCTTTTCTGGAAGGGGGCATGGGCTGATCATGGTTTTTATTTGTCGAAAACATGTGAACTCGAGACTGTCTCGGCAGACAAACTTTCATCACCAGCAAATGATAATGACAGGACGGAAACTTACCAACAGTAAATCGCCGAGCAAAAGAGAAACTGAGAATCAGGATATCTTTGTGTGATTGGAATTTAGTTGAGTAAGTTTGAGACATGTTTTCTTGAATGTCATCTTGAGAAAGCTATAATAGTTAGCGTTGCATTAAAAAATATTTTAATTATTGATGATAATTTGTTCCAGAAAAAAATTAATAAATAACTCTTAACAAAACGCAGAATTTTATAATTTAAGTGTTATACATACAATCGTATGCTGTAGGTAATTTGAAGTATAGGTTACCGAATCATTCTAAACATCAGAGAGTCGTCACGAGGCGTGAGTTTTGAAGACTTTCTGGTGGTTTCTATCGCGAACAGCTTTAATGAAGCTCAAAGTGAGGTATCAGGTCTCCTCCGAAGTTCAGATCAATTTGTATTCGCAACCTAACGGCTCTCAGCATGTTTTCTGCCAGCTTTGAAGTGCGTAAGCAATAGCTGTTCTCTATTAACCTCCATCGACCTCCCCCAACACTCACTCACCAAATGATGAGTCTGCGTTATTCCACTAAATGAGTTTATAAGCGGAACCACACGATGAGTGCAGAGAGTGCAATAGCTTACTCTTCAAACAATCGAAGACAACCTTGGTTTTTCTTCTCTTGAAGGGGATCGCGGACTTCAACATGAGCCTGCTCTCTCAAAAACATACTTCAAACAAGAAATCAAAATCTTCTAAACCGGTAATTAGTAATCGGCTTTATTCATATATTTTTTCAGAGAAAAGAACTTTTTCATTTGAAAATTTGAACACATGAAGCACTTTGGGTGTAACATGTTCTCAAGGTGAAGAGGAGGTGTTGTTCCTCTACTCTGCCTCCTCTTCACCCTTTCTTTGGCATTGAGTCTCTTTCCTTATCTCTTGCTTTCTCTATCAAGAGTTTCTCTTTGTTTCTTTTATCTCCCTGTCTCAGTCTTTCTCGATACTTTCCTTCGGGCTTTCCTTTTCGTTTCCCTCTTTTTTCTTGCTCTCCCACTTACTCTTTCTCTCTCCTTCTTTCTCTCTCCTTTTTTCTCTCTCCTTTTTTCTCTCTCCTTCTTTCTCTATCCTTCTTTCTTCTTCTTTCTCCTTCTTTCTCTCTCCTTCTCTCTCCTTCTTTCTCTCTCCTTCTTTCTCTCTTTCCACTTTTTCACGTCCATTTCTCCATTCACTCTTCAGCTTTTTTCCTCTGATCTTTTTGCAATCTTCCTTCATTATTCTTTACCTTTCTCACTTTGAAACCTTCTCTATTGACATCTCTTTTTCTATAAAACCTTCCCTATTGACATCTCTTTCTCTATAAAACCTCAAGAGATTTTTTAATCTATTCATATTCAATTTTAGAACGCGCACCAATGACGTGGCGCAGCTTGTAATGCATTTTCATTAAGATCGTCGTCATTTACTAGTCTTATCGATATAATGATTTTATTGTATAAACGCTCAGCGATCGGAGTGTAAGGTTTTCATGAACTTTTTCAGTCAGACTCAACAGCCATCTCTCTCTTTCTGTCTCTATCTCTCTGTCTCTCTCTCCCCCCTTCCCTTTTTCTGTCAATTTCTCTCTATTTTTATCTCTCTATCCTCGCATAATTTTTCAAAGATTTTTTTACCGATTTGCTACAAAATTTCTAAGTTTTTTCATGTTGAAGATAACATTTTGCTCTTATTTTGATCGTTACTTATGCATAATGTATCTATTAGATAAGCTTCCGTAAGTTCAGCAGCAAACCTAAAGATGTTGATATTCATTGACATAGTCGAAAATTCTCAATTATTAATAGTTTTTATCTACTGATATTCCTCACAAATATGCTGAAAAAAGCTTCACGGAGTAGTACAAGAAAAGTAAGAAACAGATTGAAAATATGTAGCTATCGTCTACGGTAAATGAACGTTTCCTTGTTTTTCATAGTCATGGTCACCTTTCAGTTCTTCTCAATGTCAATTCAAACATTTTGCATTCATTCGGAATGGAATTCGACGCTAAACGGAACGGAATTCTCAGACTCGCGTTGGAGAGGAGGAAAGTAATGATAGAAGAAGAGAAGCTCTGATAGAAGAGAAGCTTCAGGTCTTCGACAATCGTATGCTGCATAGTTTTTGTAGAGAAAAAAGAGGGAGAGAGAGAGAGCGGAAGGGAGAGAGAAAGAGATGAGAAAAAAGAGAGAGAACCTGTTATTCTTTTGATTGGAAACCCAGAAGATACAGTTGGTTGGATAGGTTGGATGTGTATTGAGAGAAGTAGCGAGGAGGTGAACAGAGACTTTCTCACCAATTCACAAACTGCATTACGTACCCCTAATTGAGTAATGAAAACATCGAAGGAACTTCCAAGAAGTTTTCTTCTTTGTCTCTTTCAGTCTCCTTTTTTCTCTTTTTTTGTTTATTCAATTTTTTTGAGAATCACCGTCGTCACGTTTCTTTGTTTTTTTTCTTTTTTTTTCATTCTGAATCTTCTTTTTTTTCTTTAATTGTATCGTAACCTCATTTCCCCTTTATTGTTTTTATTTTTCCTCTCTTTTCCCGTAATTCTATCTATCTTTTTTCTCTCTCTCCCTCTCTCTTCATTTATCTCTGTTCCTTTTTCAATCTTTCTTAATTCTTCTACTTAAAAGTCTTTTTTCACTCTTCTCACTCACTTATCTCATTTTCCTTCTGCCTCAGAATTATTCAAAGCTGGTTTTTTTGTTTTCATACTGTTTTGTTAATGTCACCTCAATGTTTATCCATCTATTATTTTTTTGAGTTTTTTCTGAATGAAAAAGAAACATTTTAGTCGTATACTCCAATAAATTTAACATCATATACTACATATGTGATTTTTACATTTTTAATTTTTCGAATCTTAATTTTTGTGCGCTTTTAATTTGTTTTTTCTTCTTTTCCCGTTCTAATACTTCAGCCGTAGTCTCTCTTTACTCTTAACTCTTTTTATCGCCTCTAAGCCTAAATTTTTTTGGTGTAAGCCAAGATATTTTTTAATAATTATATATAAGAGACCAGGGTATAAAAATAAGAAGGCTTACAATAGAGTACCTTTCCTCAATTAATTTTCAAAAAACAACAACAATTATTACGCCTTTAAGCCCTGGAGAAACATTCATTTTTTGTGTAAATATGACATAATTTTCAATTGAAAACTGGATTTTTCAGATAGTCACACGGGGTGAAGCAATCGGCTCAGAGTAGAAATAGATTTCAATGCACACAATTTATGACTTTTGTAGCATTCACAGAACACAGAATTATAAGAGGGGCTAACCCGAACGAGTGGCGAGTTTTATAAGCGGAGTTCGATACAAAATGAAAGCGGTTAGACTTTTTGGAAGCGAGAAAATAAGAGAGAGAGTCAGAAAGAGAATGAGAAAAAGAGAGATGCAGATAGACTGACAGACCGATAGAAAAAGAAAGCGAGAAGCATAAAGAAAGTCAGAGAACAGATGATCCTAGGAGAAATAAAGCTACAGACAGCAAATCTAAATAGAAAGACAGAGAGATCAAGAGAGATCAAGAGAGAGAGAGAGAGAGAGAGAGAGAGAGAGAGAGAGAGAGAGAGAGAGAGAGAGAAATAGAAAGAGAAATAGAGAGAGAGAAATAGAAAAGAAAGAGAAAGACAGAGAGAGCAAGAGAGAAAGAGAGAGTGAAGGGGACACAGCGAGAAAGACAGAGAGAGCAAGAGAGAGAGAGAGAGAGAGAGAGAGAGAGAGAGAGAGAGAGAGAGAGAGAATGGGACACAGAGAGAAAGATAGAGAGAGATCCGTATACATAGAGAGAATAATATTTGTATTTAGAAGATTCAGAGAAAGCAAAAAAGAGACTCCTTCGAAATAAAGTTATATGTCGAAAACTTTCACTTTATAAGTGGGAGCTCAATCTGAGAGCCTTTCGAATAACTGCAAGAACCGGTGTTTTACTTTACGAGAATACCTACCAAAAAGTAAGTCGTTGGTATATTCTGTTTGTCATTCTTCACTGAACTACCGAGGCTCATAGCTGTTTTTTGTCTGCAACTGCAATTTCTTCTCGTTATTTCTTTACTAGCTGAATTATTTTTTGTCGATAAAAATCTTTTTGCACCCAACATTTATCCAATCTCTTTCAATTCACGCACGTAAATTTTTATTCATTTCTTCATTCATTTGATTTCCTAAAAGAAAAACATTCTGTTATTTAAAAGAAGAAAAACATTCTGTTATTTAAAAGAAGAAAAACATTCTGTTATTTAAAAGAAGAAAAACATTCTGTTATTTAAAAGAAGAAAAACATTCTGTTATAAAAGAAGAAAAACATTGATTGAACTATCGCACAGAAAAAAGCTAGTCCTCCGGGCGGGATCGAACCCAGACCATCTCGACTCAAACCGGGAGCGCGTGTTACCATTACACCACGGGGATAGCAATGTGTCCCCGTGGTGTAATGGTAACACGCGCTCCCGGTTTGAGTCGAGATGGTCTGGGTTCGATCCCGCCCGTAGGACTAGCTTTTTTCTGTGCGATAGTTCAATCATTTGTGATCTTAACCAGGCGTCACTGCCTTTAAACTGTGTAACTTAGAATTTGAAGAAAAACATTATTTTATCCATACCACATGACTTTCTGGAATTCACTGATTTCAAATATTTTGAGGGACTCTTAGTTTACCTTTTATTTTGAGGGACTCTTAGTTTACCTTTTATTTTGAGGGACTCTTAGTTTACCTTTTATTTTGAGGGACTCTTAGTTTACCTTTTATTTATCAAGTGTTTTTTTTGTTACTTTTATAACATGCCTCTGTATCAAACCAGTAAATTAGTCTGATTTTTCTTACAAAAGATAGCAAGAGAGAGTAAGAAAAAGAGAGAGGGAGAGAAAGAAAGAGAGAGATAGTAAGCGATGACCTCACCAAAAACCACAGAGAATAAAGTCTGTCTGATACCAAAAAAATTAGGGAGAAGAAAGGTAAGTCAAAAGGGTCTAGGTAATGAGAGAAACACAAGAAAAACATGATGAATAGAGAAAGTAGAAGTTAAAAGAGGGAGATTGAAAAGGCGAAAGAGACGGAAAGAAGAGAAAAGGAGAGAAACGGAATAGGGAGAGAGAAAGGGCGAAAGAGAGGGAATGGAAAGAGACAAAGAAAGAGAGAACTGGAAGTGAGAGAGAGAGAGGAGAGAGAAAGAGAGAAGAGAGAGAGAGAGAGAGAGAGAGAGAGAGAGAGAAGAGGATGATACAAACCTAAGAAATGAATAAGCGTAGAAGCAGATTGAATAAACCCAAGCACTTCTAGGGAAGAGGGCCTTGAGTTGGAAGCTGCAGACTTTGAAGTAGAAAGAGAAAGAGACAAGTATTTGCTATTTCGAGGACTTACTAGTTGGAGAGGAGAGACGAGCGCGGGACATTAATAGCGACGGATGTGTGTATAATGTTCAAGAATAATGAGGAGTGCGAGAGACAAACCGAGAGAAGGAGAGAGAGAGAGAGAGAGAAATAATTGAGAGAAGTTGAGAGAACAGGGAGGAAGAGAGATATATGTAGAAAGAGATAGAGAAGGTAAATTAACATGTAAAAGTAGAAGAGGAAATAATGAGGCTAATATGTAGAGCGATTATAAATCTAATGTGAAAAACGAAGCGCAGCAGTCTTGGAAATGAGTTCTAACTTCTCAAATTCTTTAAAGTCTCAATTGGTTTTTGTTCTTACCTGGCTGAGGATTTACGCCTCTTTCAAGTCACAACCATCGAATTTATGAATCGTGTTTTTTTATGCAGCACAGCACAATCGATAATTTAGAAAGTAGTTGTGAAGAAAGCAGAATACGATTTTGATGGTAAAGTATCAAAATCTGTTAGAGCCCGAGTTCAACCATGCTGATGAGTGAAGGAATGCAGAGCGGATTTGAAGAATAAACCGCCCCTTCAAGGCTCGAACTGATTCAGAGCGAACTCCTGATATTCACCGCAATTCAAGATATTCACCGAACCAAAGCTTATTCTTCGTCGAAAATTACCAAACTAATTATTTTATAGAAAGATTATTTTTTGTAGTACATTTAGAGTTTAGCATGTAAATTCTTTTCAATGTATGAAGCGCTGAGAGGAGCCTTTTTAGTATTTTTTTATTTTTTTTCTTTTTGTATTTCAAATTTTTATTTTTTGTAAAACTTTTACTTTTTTATAAAAATAATTTCACATGCAGAAAATACTTTTTCGACTGCTTTTTGACAGTTTTAGTCGCATCTATCTCAAGCGTGAAGCTTCAAAAATTGTTTTTACAAATCAACTTATCATCTACTATATTACACAGTTATCATCGTATTTGCCATCATACGACCGCTATAATGATTAGTTTGATTCAGAGCTGAAGGCAAGCGATGCTAGACATACATTTCTCCGGTTTTTTGTTTGGCGAAATATCATTTGTTTTTTCCAATTTTTAGTAGAATAATATAATACTGTGTTGAAATATTGACTGATTGCTAGTAAACTAAATTGATTACAAACTTATTTGTAAATTTCTGGTAAAGCAAAAATGTTTAACTTTCGATGAACGACACTGCATATGAGAAGAACATGATAAATTGGAGAATTACCATATTGAGCAGAAAGGATTTCTCATATAATTTTTCGTCATATAATTAGAACTGAAAATCAGTGCCGAATTTTCTATGATTTGTCTCTTCTTTTCATTGAAGATCACTACGAGAATGCGGAAAGATCGTTCCATTCTCAACAATAGTTTGCTTTTTTCTTGCTACCTACGTCAAAGAAGACAAAAGGGTCTTAGGGAAATAGGACCTCTTCACTTACTTTGCTTCAACACATCACTATTAGCTGCACTCATTCACTCAGACAGGAGAACTCGCTCAGCGCAAAAAGTCACTCTTTCTTTTTTAAAGAATTGACGAAGTGTTGGTCGTTTTCTCGTTTGAATTTCTCCGTTGGAATGTTTAAAAAAATGCAGAATGTAAAATTAGTTTTGTTGTGAAATGAATTAACTTTGGTTACACACTTTTGTTCGAACTCAATCAAACGGTTTATCCTGAGAATTTTAAATATCCTGAGTAGTAGAACAGTACGGTAAACAATTCACGAAATCACGATATTTTCCTAGTTTTTCCCTCATTTACTCTGTCGGACATTTCCTGTCATCTTCCCTGAATCTCAACTTTTTGCTTTACTGAATTCAGTCAATTCCTTCCTCCTCTTTAATTAATTTGGGAGTTTGTAGGCCCTTTCTTTGTTTGTTTGCGGGATGCTTTCAGGGTTTCGTTAGACTAAAAAACTCCTTTCTTTTCTTTTTTTATGAGTAATTCATTACCACTTACATTATTAGCTCTCTCTTTTTGTTTCTTCCTCTCTCTCTCTCTCTCTCTCTCTCTCTCTCTCTCTCTCTCTTCTCTCTCTCTTTTGCTCACTTTTTCTCTTTTACGCCATGTTTCTTCTTCGTCCTCTGCATTGACCTCTCTTCATATAATTTACCAACTTTACAACTTGTTTTCTACCCTGAGTCACTTCTTATTGTCATTATAACCATATTTATCTCTGGTTCTTTGTCTATATCCCTTTTTTCTAAACGTTTTCTTTATTGTTTTTCTCCTCATCGTTTTTATCATTCTTCCCGCTCTCTCGTTTATTTTCCTGCCTCAAATTCATTTCTTATAGTTCTCACTATATACTTTTCAATCTTCTTTTTTCACTTATATATCTATCACGTTCTTCACTTCTCTCGTTATTTCTCTAATCTTTTTCATGTATACTTCTGGCCAATCGCTTATGTATATGTATAACTACTATATGTATAACTACATGTATAACTACTCAAAACTAGTTCATTCGTCTATTGTAATTTATTCTAACACATTATAAGCATATTGATATGCTTTACTGAATCAGGAAGACATCAAAAGGTGGTTTTTTTAATGAGTCGATCGACAGATTCTAGTCTTCTTGACTTGTTTCTTATTCGAAGATTCGATTGAGAACTTGACGATAGGAATCTTGATTACCGAAAGCATACTTACTGAGCAACTCATTGTAAAATAGCATTTCTCGTTTGAATCAAGTGAGAGTTTGAAGTATCTCCCAAATATTTCAGCAATATGAAAATAGAGCCGGCGAAACATCTACATCGGTAATATGTACTATTGAAGTGACTTCACGGAAAAGTAAGAGATTTTGATCAGTGAAAAAGAAGCGGAAGCGGTAATGAGAACAAGTTAACTGAGTAAAGTACTGAAGAAACGAGTGATGACTCTGTTCTCTTCTTGGGGTTGTGGAGAAAACTCTACTACTCGCATACATAACCTCTCCTTTTCTTTCTCTTACTCTATCTCTCTACCTCTCTCCTTTATTTCTACATCTATCTCTTTCACATTCTCACAATTGGTTCATTACACTTGTAAGAATGTGACCGCAGTTCAAGAACTTCAATCATCCCATTTTTTATCGATAAACCGTCGGTTTACGTTCCGAAAAAGGTTTTGAGAACTTGCTCACTTCGATGGTTGTAATGAAACACATATTTGACGACCCATTTTCTTCCCTTCCGTTCTCTTTTCAACAAATCAGAACCTTTCCTTACTCCCCCCTCGTCACCCTTAATAAGCCTGTTACACTATTGACCAATTGTGCTATGCGTTAGTTTACACAGTAAATCTCCTTAGAAATTAATTAAAACCATTTCAGCCTCTTTTAACCTCAATTTTGTGAAAGATTTTAGTGGAACCATTCGAGACTTCGCTCGTTTATCTTTTCGTTGAAGCGTTTCTGAAGTTGCACTGTTAAGAAATGGGTAATTTGCTGATGAGGAGCGGTTTTTTACTTCTGCTTCTGATATCATCTATCGAGTGCCAAGAAGGAACTCCGCCTGAAGAAAGGTGAGCACTTCACCTGAAGAACTCTTCAAATTCCTATTTGTCAAGTCATGCAATGGATTTTTTAGGTTCGTCGTTTTGCGAATCACGCCTTTGGAAGAGAAACATCTGGAGACTCTTCAACTACTTCAGAAGAATTCATTCAAACACGAGGTTGCAATCCGAAGAAGCTGATCTTGACTTTGTTTCTTTAAATTTTTAAGAGTTAAATGTGACCCACCAATCTTTTGAATGTCATCTCAATGTTCAGATGAGACCTCTCAACACTTAGACGCGAACGTTCAATTGTACTCTAAAAATTAAAAAGTAATAAATTTCACTTCTTGAATCGAAGAATGTGACATGGTAATTTCAGTTAGATTTCTGGAAAGCGGCGACTGGTCTGCATCAGTTCGCTGATGTCATGATGCCTGCTTCGAAAGCGGAAGAGATGAAGGACCTTTTCGATACTATCGGGATGCCTTACATTGTCACCGTCAAAGATGTTCAGCAGTTAGTTTTTATTTTATTTTATCATTATTATATTTTTGTTTAAGGCATCTTCATAAGATTTTTGTGCTGTGAAACATTTCGTATTTCTGTTCAAGTTTTAATCCTGTTGTTTAATTACATTTGTAGATTTAAACTTTTAAAATTGAAGTTTTAAGATGAAGAACTTTTAAAGCTTTACATATAGATGTTTGTATTCATATTATGAAAGATTTATACATACACGATACTGTAATAGAACGTCGCCACATTCTAAACAACTGGTTACATAATGCTTTCTAGGTTGATACTCGAAAAAGAATCACCTCGGAAGACTGTCAACAGCACTTTACTCGGTTCATTCGCCAAGAGGTTCAAGGACGGTTTCCAGACGAGAAATCGAGCAAAGGTTTCTTTTTTCTATCAAAAAGTGATTCAACTTCAGCAGTCAGCTGACTCACGTATGATCCGAAAAAGAAGATCATGAGAAAATTGTGCTTCTATGGCATCTTCCTCTTCACTCTTCCTCTTCACTCGCTGCGACATGGTCGCTTCTTTCCTCGTTTCTCTAGACTTCAAGCCTTCCCCCAATATTCACAACAATACCTGAGAGAAAACTCCATAAATCTCAAGAATTTATCTCTTGATATCCAGCAATGACTACTTTGAAGACATTTCGACCAACTCCCCTGTCCCCCCTGCCTTCTTTCTTCTCTATAAAAACTCTATGAGGCCCATGTGATGTACGTCACGTAATAAACAGTTAAACAGTTAATCTGTAATGACTTTTTGATCATTTTATGGTACTCAAAAACGAGTATAGAGATGTTTATACGGAGAAGAGATTGGATACGATACCCGAAAAAAAGGAAGGGAGAATGGGAAGGAAATGTAGAATGAATATGGGAAGATTTTTAAAGTCACCGTAGAAATAGAGTCAGATTCTTCAGTTTAGCTATACTCAACAGTAAACTCATCACGATGACGATGGCAGGATTCGATACCAGATACCGTAGGATAATTTCTCTATATAATCAACCAAACGTTATGACTATTCCTAGTCATTAGATTATGATATGACATATGATTATGTCGCTGAAAATATCAACAAGTATTGAAGATATCAAAGTTCAGTATGGATTCGGAGAGTATCACGGATATGGAGAGATCGTGAGGTGGCTGAATGAGATCTCACAGCAGTATCCTTCCATGGCGAGGGTTCTATCAATCGGGACAACGGCAGAAGGCAGGAACATCGTGGCTATAAAGGTAGAATCATATTTGTCATCGAATACCACCCGAGGTATAATCAAGTTAGTCATTGTATAATTATCAAGTCATAAAAGTCATAGTATGTATAGTTTTCAAGGTATAAGCATACATATTAGTCATTGTACAGTCATATTCTCATTCGAAAGCCACACTAAATAGTCTCCGTTCAATCATACTGGTCATTTTGAAGTCATGACAGTCGAATCACGGTGATTCTATTCATTCTACGATAAAATCAGTCATTTACTTTTGTCTTAATATCCCGTTTATGACACAGCAAAACCACCTATTTGATACTTACCTTTTGTTGTGATGTGATACGAATTCATATCGAGAAAAATGTCGAGAAAAGACAGATGGTGAGAACGATACGCCTATGCCCAAGCTTCAACTGAGAAGTGTGCATGTTAATAGATCAATTCGGAAGTGACTCGAACCGACAAAAGAGTCGTGTGGATAGACGGTGGCATCCATGCAAGGGAATGGGGAGCTATCCACACAGCGCTCTACTTCATCGAACAGGTTGGAGAGCCTTAGCCAGGCACCGGCTGATCCTTCAATGCTCTTCCTCTTACTGAGCGTGTATACACTACTTCTAGTTGCATCGGTCACTCACCTTCTCCTTCTCAATTCCACCATTTTATAACTAACTTAAAAGGTACTTTCCCTTTCTTAGCAGCGTACCTTTGTCAAGCACCCATTTAAAGTACCCATTTAAAGTACCCATTTAAAGTACCCATTTGAAGTACCCATTTAAAGTACCCATTTAAAGTACCCATTTAAAGTACCCATTTGAAGTACCCATTTAAAGTACCCATTTAAAGTACCCATTTGAAGTACCCATTTAAAGTACCCATTTAAAGTACCCATTTAAAGTACCCATTTGAAGTACCCATTTAAAGTACCCATTTAAAGTACCCATTTGAAGTACCCATTTGAAGTACCCATTTAAAGTACCCATTTAAAGTACCCATTTGAAGTACCCATTTAAAGTACCCATTTAAAGTACCCATTTAAAGTACCCATTTGAAGTACCCATTTAAAGTACCCATTTAAAGTACCCATTTAAAGTACCCATTTGAAGTACCCATTTAAAGTACCCATTTAAAGTACCCATTTAAAGTACCCATTTGAAGTACCCATTTAAAGTACCCATTTAAAGTACCCATTTGAAGTACCCATTTAAAGTACCCATTTAAAGTACCCATTTGAAGTACCCATTTGAAGTACCCATTTAAAGTACCCATTTAAAGTACCCATTTGAAGTACCCATTTAAAGTACCCATTTAAAGTACACATTTAAAGTACCCATTTGAAGTACCCATTTAAAGTACCCATTTAAAGTACCCATTTAAAGTACCCATTTGAAGTACCCATTTAAAGTACCCATTTAAAGTACCCATTTAAAGTACCCATTTGAAGTACCCATTTAAAGTACCCATTTAAAGTACCCATTTGAAGTACCCATTTAAAGTACCCATTTAAAGTACCCATTTAAAGTACCCATTTGAAGTACCCATTTAAAGTACCCATTTAAAGCTAACACAATAAAATTCTTTCCTTGTCATCTTTTTAACACAACAGCTGCAGTCTTTCGTATTATTATTATCAAATATTTGCAAACCGGTTTTTTCGAAGCTTAAAATTTTTCATAAAAGGGTTTTCATCTTCTATCGAAACTTCTGGGTCAAAATTGTAATCTGAAACGATTCTATCGTTTCCTTAAAGAATTTAACATAGAAAACTTGATTTTCAGCTGATTGCCAACTATGAAACTGATCCCCAAACTCGCCGTTTCGTCGACGAGATCACCTTCTACATCATTCCTGTTGTGAATCCGGATGGGTTCGAGTATACACGAAGTGACGTCACGCCATTGGTGAGGCAATTTTTCCTATCTGAAAGATTAATGGAGAAGAATATATCATTATTTTATTTTCAGAAGCGCCTATGGCGTAAGAATCGTGCCGGCATCATATGCGAGAAGGATCAGTGGTTCCGTGATAGATGCTGTGGGGGAGTGGATCTTAATAGGAACTTCGACTTTTTTTGGGGAGGTCTGGTTATACACCCACTTAGTGACTAAATGTACCACCGTGATGTAACTGCAGTTACTCAATCCCTAAAAATTGGTCACATTCAATTATGATGCAATTTTTTTGCTTGAGTGTTATCCTGTAAAATTTAAAAGGCATCTCATTTTAGTTAATATTGATGATTCAGACGAGTCTTCTGTGGAAAAGCGAAGTCAATTGTCATTAGAATGCAGTTTTCCTCTCATGTAAACGTAATAATCAGCTAATGAGATTCATATGTATTAAATACACTTTGATCTGTGTCCTGACTTGTAGGTGCTTTGCTAAGACAACTCATATGCAAGGTGAACTTCAGCTCAGAGTGTCTGGTCTTCTTGGTTCTCCATCCAATGCGTTTAACTAGGCCATTTTTCTTCTGTACTGAATGCCTCACTCGTTTAACATCAATAATTTGATGATTAATCGTATCTCAGAAGCGGGTTCAAGTGACGATCGATGTTCGGAGATCTACCAAGGAGAAGCTGCTTTCAGCGAGAAAGAGAGCAGGTTTGAAGAAATTCATGAATCCACCTTTCGCAAGGCAATTCAATTTACCCAAACACCGAAATAACATCGTCCCACTTAATCTACTTCTACTTCGCTTGCTAGTCTCTCTGTTACCATAATCTAATTCTCACACTTTTGATTTTCTTTCAATTCTTTTTTAATCATTGTAAATTAGTAAAAGCCTAATAATGATTCATTTTATCAGTTTCTTATCTTAGTTTTTTATAGTAAGTTTACCTGAGTTACAGTAAATCCTCTCATTTCAGCTAACCTAATCTGCTTATCTCATTTACCTTAATTCTTTTTTTTATAGTAAGTTTACCTGAGTTACAGTAAATCCTCTCATTTCAGCTAACCTAATCTGCTTATCTCATTTACCTTAATTCTTTTTTTATAGTAAGTTTACCTGAGTTACAGTAAATCCTCTCATTTCAGCTAACCTAATCTGCTTATCTCATTTACCTTAATTCTTTTTTTATAGTAAGTTTACCTGAGTTACAGTAAATCCTCTCATTTCAGCTAACCTAATCTGCTTATCTCATTTACCTTAATTCTTTTTTTATAGTAAGTTTACCTGAGTTACAGTAAATCCTCTCATTTCAGCTAACCTAATCTGCTTATCTCATTTACCTTAATTCTTTTTTTATAGTAAGTTTACCTGAGTTACAGTAAATCCTCTCATTTCAGCTAACCTAATCTGCTTATCTCATTTACCTTAATTCTTTTTTTATAGTAAGTTTACCTGAGTTACAGTAAATCCTCTCATTTCAGCTAACCTAATCTGCTTATCTCATTTACCTTAATTCTTTTTTTATAGTAAGTTCACCTGAGTTACAGTAAATCCTCTCATTTCAGCTAACCTAATCTGCTTATCTCATTTACCTTAATTCTTTTATTGAATATGATGTACTTCTCTCAGTTATGGTGATCTTAAAAATTTGTTTCTTCACAAAAAGATAAATTGTTTTGTCATAACTGTCATGGCTAACGATCAGAGAACAATCGTATGGGGAAAACTTGGACAGAGGAATGGAGTGGACAACTGTGGCGCTGCTGTTGACAATCCTGGTAGATTATTTGGTATCTCAACCTCGAATTTCCAAAGAGTTTCGCGATGAGTTCAATCAGAGCGGTGCAAACGCAGAGTTCATGAACTAAAGACGACTGGTAGTCATTGTAAGGAGAGGATCGGAGTTGACCACCTCTGGCAAAAAAAAGGGACAGAATGAAAGTGGAAAGACTGGACAAAATTTATTATATGTACATTCACCAGTTACCATAATCTTATTTTTGACCTAAATCATTGATGACTATGCTAACTTACCATACTTAATTGTATAACAGAGCTATTCGGGACACCATTCTGTCTCCCGATTTGAACGGGAAAGTGGATGCCTTCATCACGCTGCACACGTACTCTCAGATGTGGATCCATCCGTACTCTCACGCTAGGAGGAGCGTTCCAGTTGACATAAATGAGATTGTCAGTTTGTTGTCAATTAGACAATCGATGATATTTTAGTGACTTATTGGTTGCATTCTCGGCTATCAAGGGTAGTTTCAACAAAGGATAATGAACTATCAAACGGAAAAAAACCCAAAACTCGAAGTGGGATCGAAGCCATTTCTTTGTGTTAAACGCCGGAATCTCTTGAACGAATGCTCATAAAACAAATAAATATCTCTCATTGCAACGATATGCTCTGTGTCTATTTTCTGTAACTTGGCATTAGTTGTTAATCGAATTAAGAATCGCTGAACTGATAATCTTCTGATTATTTAAAATCAATTTTCAGCTTTTTTTCCCGATGACTTGGAAGTTTGACTCAAGCATGAATATTTCTTGCAGGAGTCAGTCGGGAGACGCGCGGTTCGTGCGCTTGAGTCGATGTACGGAACAAAGTATCGATTTGGATCAGGCGCTGATATTCTCTGTTAGTTATCTCTAAACAAACTTTTTGTTCTGCATAGATGTAATAAAAAGTTTCATTAGGTTTTCTTTTTTTATTACTAAGAAAAGAAGGAAATCTGATGACAGATCCATCTTCCGGAGGATCCGATGACTGGGTGAAGGCTAAGGGTAACGGCAAGTACGTGTACCTTATCGAACTGCGCCCAGGGGAAGATGGTTAGCTCTCTTTCTTTTGTTTTCCTCGAACAGTTTTTTAATCTTTTTTCATCCATAATATAATAACAGCAAACACTTCACTTTTCCACTATCCTACCCTTCCACCTTAACCACACCGAGAAAAGCCTAAATTAATAAATCGCAGAAAGTTCTAATTCTTGGTGTAGTTAGGGGCGGAGGGTAGAGCGTTTGCTAAAGTATAATAATGTTGAAGACATTTAGTGTGGGATGCCTTTGTCCTCGACCCCAAACAACTCATTCCGATGGGCAGAGAAACCTGGGAAGGTGTCAAGGTTGGCCAGTACTCAATACAATCATCCATTTTTATGATTCAAGACGTGATTTATTATGTTTTAAAATTTCAAATATGAAGAACTTTCAAGAGTTCTGAGGAGAGAACTATGAGAAATAAAATACAACAACACTTTATTATCATCAAAGGATAACTGGTTAGCTCATCAGTAACATGGCTAACAGACAGAGAAGAAATAGTGGGAAAACTTGCACAGATAGTTAGAGTGTGCAACTGTGGCACTGCTGGTGTGGCACTGCTGGTGTGGCACTGCTGGTGTGGCACTGCTGGTGTGGCACTGCTGGTGTGGCACTGCTGGTGTGGCACTGCTGGTGTGGCACTGCTGGTGTGGCACTGCTGGTGTGGCACTGCTGGTGTGGCACTGCTGGTGTGGCACTGCTGGTGTGGCACTGCTGGTGACATCTCAACCTCACATTCTCGAAGAGTCCCGTGATAAGTTCACTACAAGCTTTGCAAATGTACAGCTTACAGGGTGGGCGTAATTATTGCGCGAAAATGGGACGCAATTTAAACTGTTCTCAAAATCATACGATTCTCTTGTCATGCAAATTTCTCATTCATGAGTGTTCTGTCTTTTGTTCCTGGAAATTTCATTAGGTTTGGTCAACATGGAAAAAAATGGTCGCCGCCAATCCGATGCGCACTGCAATCTTCCCAATGCACATCCAAGGTAAACGACCAGCGGACATCGCTCGCATGCTGAAAGTGCTCCATTCAATCGTACATCGAGCCATACAACGTTTCGAGGAAGTTGGAGGAACTCAAGACCGTTGCTGGAGTGGTCGACCTTTCACGGCTACCAAGTCGAGAGATATCAGGAAGGCCAGAGAACGCTTTCGTCGAAATCCCAAAAGAAGCATGAGGAACATGGCTCGTGATAACCAAATTTCGGCGAGTTCGGTACGGAGGATTGTTCACGAGGCTCTAGGGATGAACTCTCATCGCTGTCGAAAGCGAGCGAGGCTCAACGAGCGGAACAAAGAAGCAAAAAATAAATTTAGTTAGAAAACGCACTCTTTGTCGGCACGGGCACGCACAGGCGAACTTGAATGTACCATCTTCAATGATGAGAAGCTTTTCACTGTTGAAGCTGCATTCAACTATCAAAATACACTCGTTTTGGCTGTATCACCAACTTTGGCAGACGTTGGTGGCAGAATCGTCAAATAAAACTTGTAAATTTCAGTTCGATTGCTTCGCATATATCCAAAATTCGGGTAAAAACATTTCGCGCTATATTAACGTCCCACCCTGTTAGTATTCATTGTAACGATAAAGTATCGGAGTCGACTTTCTTTGGTAAATGAAAACGGAAAGAAGGTTCAATACGGTTCAATGCAGCATTTTTAAAGATAATTTTTTTTTCCTGATGTGCAGGTCGTCCTCCAAGCTGTTGTGGACCGACAGCAAGCACTTCTGAGCGCGCAGCAGTCTGTCCTCCAAACTGTTCCGCAGAGTAATCAACACTTCTACTTTTTTTCGAAACTCTTATTGAGAAAAAAAACTGAATTTTTAATTGTGTTTTCCTTTTTTTTCACTAACGATGGAAGAATTTTGTTTGGGGTTCATTTGTCTTCTTCGCAGGGCATTTTGGAAAAAAGATTCGTGGAAGTGTAGGTCGGTGAACTCAGCGCGGAAGGAATAGAGCATCTCAACCTCTTCGGAAGATTCTCTAGGGGTTTATTATTAACTAGTTTGAAGTTAAAAAATATTTAGTTTTCAGCTGAAGCTTCATTTTACGCATAGAATCTAGAAGAGAGAAACGAAAAAATAGCAAAATCTAAAAATCATTAGCGAAACATTATCTAAACTTGGGAAGGATTCGAAGAACACTTTACTGCTAAGCTATTATTATTTAAGCTAAAGATATATAAATAATTGAAACTATTTATTTTTAAAATGTGTGTTTAGCATAGACTGCGCACATACTCGAATTATGTTCAGAGTGAGAATTTCGCACTCTTCTCTTCTGAAAACCTAACGATGGTATAGCAAAATAAGGTCCCGACGGGAAGACCCACCCGCACTTGTCCTTATGTAACTACAGGTGCTTTGATTGCCTCGAAGAAAGTTCGTACCCTGCCAAGATCGCGTCGACCCTCCTTCCAACGCCTCCCTCTTCCCATCAGCTCCTCCCCCAAACTTCAGAGGCTTCGAGCGAGTAAGGAGACTTCATCCCCGTCTCCGCGGAGATTTTACACTGAAATTTTTAGGGAAGAGTTTGTGTAGCACAATTTGAGTGTATAACCTGTATAACCGGAGCATAATTTTTTAAGTGCACATATCTCAGTGGAATAAATCACTCCTTTAACTCGGTTGTTTACGAATTGTTTGAAGTTTTTTTTTACTTTACTAAACTTCTTCGTGTTTGGGTCAAACTCACGTTTTCTCTTTGAAACACTGATTTGCTTGAAAAGCTTACAAACACTGATTTGTTACAGTTATAAGAATTTTATCCAGTACTTGAGTTAATTATTGAAGGAATAATAGTGCCCCGGCCGGCTGCAGCGTTAGCGCCCGCGGTGCAGAGCGCAACGTGTCGCGACGTTTCCCCGTGGTGCGCCGCTTGGTTGAAGAGCAATCACAACGTTTGCAGAGTTAGTTGTTGTTCTGTCTAGCATATTCACTTATCGTGCCGGTCCCGGATCGGGACACCTTTTTTTTTTTTTAAAAAAGGCTCTTTGATTTTTTTAGCATCTGAATTTTAAATTGATAGATCGTTCTTACTTTCTTGCAGATATCCTCCATATACATGTCGAGAGACTGCGCCAGAACCTGTCGATTCTGCTGATTAACTTCATTTTGTATGAGTACGAGAGAAGAAACGGGCCAAATTCCATTGCAAAACTGTTTTATTAACTATGTAATCTCAAATAAGTAATATTGTAAGAGTTAACCTCATCTAACCCCATTTCGGAACTAGTCCTCAATATTATTGTAAGAGTTAACCTCATCTAACCCCATTTCGGAACTAGTCCTCAATATTTCAATGTTTCAAGCAATCATGTTGTTACTAATTTCATTCCAAAAACTAAGTATTACTACAGCTAATATCACAAATTGATCTTTGTTAGTAACAACTCACTAAAATTCACTAACGATTCTTTTCAGCGTAAAACTAGTTCTGTATTTTTGTTGATGATCGCATTGAAAGTGAGAAAAAACTTAAGCCAAATAACCTATTTGCATCCAGTTCCGCGCTCCAGTCATCATGTCTATAATTTTAAAGGTTTCTGTTTTCTCGACAGAGCCTTTTCCAAGACTTTTAAAAACTCGCTGCTCTAAACAATGTTCAGCAGGACTTAAACTGAATTTAATGGCTTGCCAATAGAAGCTTTTTTAATAAAAAGACATTCCATATAATTCTTCCAGAAGGAATTTGCTATACAGTAAATATATTACTTTTAAAGTAATAATACTTCAGGTCCAATTTCCTCTTGTATAGTATATACATAGATAGTCATAAACTTCACTGTATAAAAATTCAGTTAACAGCAATTAAGTATGTGAGTTTTAATATCAGTCAATTTCCCATGCGGAAATCTTCGCTATATTTGTTTCATGTAGTGACTATATTTTGAAGTCATTCGGTGCATATGACTATAAATTTGTAAATCAATCGTGGATCAGTTCGGGTAACATAAGTTTTCGCTTGGCAGATTATTGTCTAAAATTAATTTTTTGACTCTTCAGAAATAAAATTGTGTTGGCTCATGTTCATGTCGAACACAAATAGAACTGCAAATGAAAAAAAATTATGACAATTTATTTACTATCATTTACTGAATCAAATATTATATTTTTTAATAGAATCTTCTTCTTCTTAGCGTTGTCCCGCGCCGGCCGAGGTCGGAGTAGGGTCCGCTGTACGGCTTCTAGCTCTCCAGAAACATCTGTCCGTTGCGTCTTCCGAGTGGAGTCTTGCAAGGCGCAGGTCTTGGTTGAGCGTATCCATATATCTTGTCTTCGGTTTGCCTCGCGGGCGTTTGCCTGGTACTTCCATGTCAAGGGCGTGTTTTGGGTCGCGTCTCTTCGCGTCTCTTTGGGTCGCGTCTCTTCGCATCACGTGTCCATACCATCTAACTCTCCCTTCTCGCATCTTGTCTTGTATTGGGGCCACGCCGAGTCTCCCTCTCACAATCGTGTTACGCACACAATCTAGGCGAGTCAGTCCTAGTGTCCAGCGTAACATTTTAATCTCATTCGTGTGGATAATGTTCTCGGTTACACGCGTTGTAGGCCAGGTCTCTGTCGAATAGAGAAGCACGGGACGGATCGCTGTTTTATACATCTTTCCGCGTATGCCAGCTGTGATATTCCTATCACAAAGGACACCTGTAGCTTCTCTTCATTTCATCCAAGCTGCATTTACTCTTTGGCGTGCCGCTGCATTTGTTGACGTGTCTGAGGAGATGACAGAACCAAGGTACTTGAATTCGGAGGTCTTCGGGAGCGGTTCACCGCTGATGTGAACAGTTCCCGTCGTTTGCACTCCGATTTCCTGGTACTCGGTCTTCTTGATGTTGAGGCGTAAGCCATGTCTACTAAGAGCGTCATTCCATTCTTGGGTGCGTTTCTCGATTTCGGCACGTGTAGGAGCAGCAAGTAGAATGTCGTCGGCGTATGCGATGGTTGACGGAGCCGGAGTCAGTAGAGGACGCGTGACGGTATCCATAACCAAAATGAAGAGAAGGGGAGACAAAGCACTCCCTTGGTGCACTCCAACGTTTACTGCGAATGGCTCTGTGATGCCGACCGGAGTTCTGACAGTACTTTTTGAATCATCGTACATCGCCATTGTCCATCGAATGTACTCTTCAGGAACCTGATGATCGCGCAATGCATATGAAATAAGATGATGAGGGACTCTGTCGAACGCCTTTTCCAAATCGAGGTAGGTCAGATGGAGAGGTGATCTTTTCTCTGCATGCTTCTCGACGAGTAAACGGAGTGCCAATATTGCATCTGTTGTGCCTCTTCCGTTCACGAACCCGCATTGCTGAGCTGGAATATCGACGATATCTCGTATGCGTGAATCCAGTATCCTCTCAAATATCTTCATAGTGTGGTTGAGAAGACGTATTGGACGGTAGTTGCTGCACACTCTGGCATCGCCTTTTCCTTTTAAGACTGGAACGGTCGTGGAGTAGCGCCAGTTATGTGGGATTTGGTCTTGCTTAACGATGGTGTTGAACAGGTGCACGAGATGTGCTAGTCCAACATCACCCGCAAGTTTCCAGGCTTCGGTGGCTATGTTGTCCGGTCCAGCCACTTTCCCAGTCTTCATTTTAGAGAGTGCCTTCTTCACTTCCTCGGCCGTGATGGTTGGCACGGGTCCTTGTACGGCGTGGGAAGTCGGGATGGGAGGGTGCTCAAACTCTTGGCCACTCATTTCTTCGAAATGTTCGCGCCACCTGTTTCTGAATTTTAAAGGGTCAGTGACGAGCTTTCCTTGTTTGTCCCTTATCGTGGCTGCTCTCTGGATGTCCAAGGTGTTGCGGTGTCGAGCCTTGGCAAGCCGATAGATGGCTTTATCGCCTCCTGGTTGGTTCATCTTCTCATAGAGATCGCGGAAATAGGAGGCTTTTGAAACTGCGACAGCTCTTTTGGCGGCTTTCTTGGCTGAGCTGTATGCAGCGCGGTCGTCAGCCTCATTTGACGTCCTCCATCTCTTGTACGCATTCTTTTTCGCCTTGATTGCATCCTGAACTTCGGAGGTAAAAAACCAGGTGTCTTTCTCGATTCTTGGCTTTCCGGGTTTCGTCTTTCCGAGGATGCTTGCGGCGGGTGCTCTGATGCTTTCTTCAAGAAGCTTACAGTGTTCATTTATGTCCTCTGGAAACTGCTTGTAGAGTGCAGGTGGGAGTAGATTGCGATGGATGATGTGCATGAGAGAGAGACGTTCTGCTTTCCCAGTCGAGCGCCACCATTTGACACGTGTGCATTCAGGATTACGAGAAGGCTGTTTTTTCGACTTCAATACGCTGTAGTCCATAAAGATAGGGTGGTGCTGAGATGCAACATGGTCTGATGGAATGACCTTTGCATCTTTCGCGCTCCGCAGCTTTGCTCTCAGGATTAACCAAAAGTCAATTTGACTCTGATTTCTTCCGCTCTCGTATGTGAGTCCGTGAGATCGTCTCTTTTTGAAAAAGGAGTTCACGACTGCTAGATCGCATCGAGCACAGAAGTCAAGTAGCCGTTGACCCTCAGCATTGATCGTTCCGATTCCATGTCCTCCATGTTCTCTCTCACGACCTTGTCGATCTGAACCGATGTGAGCGTTAAAATCTCCGCCGATTAAGATGTCTTCATGAGACTCTCGGAGTTTGATAACTTCCTCTAGAGAGTCGTAGAAGTCCTCCTTATCAGCGTCGCTACATCCTTGTTGAGGTGCATATGCTGAGACGACAAGAAAGTGATTGTTGGACGAAGAAATTCGGACGGCCATGACTCGATCTGTAGAGCGAATGACTTCGGTTACATCATCAGCAATTTTCGAGGAGAGGATAATGCCAACACCATTTCTTGTTGATGACGTGCCATGGTATATCAACTTGTATCCGTCTCCTATCGGCTTCGACTTGCTTCCTCTCCATTTCGTTTCCTGTACAGCAGCAATGTCAACCCTTCTTGCTTCTAGCATTGCGGCCAGCTCTCTACTGCGTCCCGTCAGTGTTCCAACATTTAATGTGACGAGGCGAATTTGGGCTGTACGCCGCGCAGACATACCCCGCCCATGGGTAGCTGCCTGTCCTCGCATATTTGACGGTCCTAGCGGACAAGGTATGACCGCGTCGCTTCCGGGGGACGCCCTAGCTTTGGTGATATAACTTGAAGCCATGGTTTACAACAAGGGTATTCATGCGATCGGCCTGTTGAGTGGATGGTCAATCCAGCCTGGCATCGCGGAACGTGTTTGTCGGGAGTTCCTGCTAATCCTTGACCGTAGAAAAGCAGAAGATTAATCGAAAAGCGCCTCGACTCGTGTGGCCTGGACTAACCTCTCTCCGCCTAGCCATCTGACGGATAGAACCACTGCCGGAAGTGGACTCGTCCAAAGGGGGCCCAATTTTAGCCTCACTCAGAACGTCGTGATTCCGGCAATCACGGTAGTAGGGCTGAGTGAGTTTACACCTTCCCACCGACTTTGAGGTATTGGGGCTAGGGAAGGGTTTTTTAAACAGAATCATAATCCATTTATTTCCCAACTATATATGTTACGTAATATGTTCATGAAACTGCAAAAAAATCATACTCACCAATAGGGAATCTTTCAATCTATTAGGACTAAGTGTCAATGAAGTTCAAACTCTACTTCTGCTGTGCTTATCTTGTAATCATTTCTCTTTTGCTGGAACCATTTACTCACAAAATAGAGGCCTAGCAATGGGAAACCGCCTAGCTCCTCTACTCGCGGTTTCCTATATGCACCAACTCGAACATGGAGCTCCTCTACGTGATATCGTTCTTCTAAAACGTTACATCGGTGATTATATTGTAATAAGTACAAACCAAGAAGCCATAGACACCTTATTCGCTTACTTAGATACTCAGGCGAGCCTGATACATTTGACTAGGGAAACATCTTGTAACAACCCTATGCCTTTTCTAAACATTGAATTAACTTCATCTGGAGATCGTATTTTAACAAAATGGTATAGAAAGACTTCTAACAAGAACATACTTAATTCTAACCATCCTATTCACGTCAAACGTGCCATCATCACAGAATAGAGTATTCACAGCCTCAACGGTTAGCTCTGTTGAATTCCGTCCTGCCTCTAAGGTTAAGGCAAAGACCATTCTCAACCAAAACGGGTACGAACTTTCCAAAAAGCCAACCGGCCGGAGGAAACAAGTTCCTGCAGTTCGGAACAACAGAGCTATACTTTCGATTCCTTTCATTTCCGACGAGTTCACTAGAGATGTTCGAAAAGCTGTTTATGATGTTGATTTGATTAATGTTGATGTAATAGAGAAACCTTCTCCCTCCCTCCAGTCTATTCTCTGTAGGAATCGTAACCATGATAGAACTTGTTACAATCCCAAAGTCTGTATATTTTGCCCCTCCGCAAAAGTAGGCATCTGCAACACTTCTGGTGCTGTATACAAAATCACATGTTCATGCGGTTTGTTCTACATAGGCCACACAGGCCACCCAGTTCACACTAGAGCAACAGAGCGCATACGGGCGGCAAAGAACCCAAAGGCGCCATCCTACTCCACCAACGCCTTTGCCCAACATATTCTCTCTGATCATCCCACAACCGATGTTGTCCTATCTGGCTCTATTTTACATGTTGATAAGAATGTAGAAGCGATACTAATAGACACTCACAAGCCTGACCTCAATAACAAAACCGAACTGGCGGAAGAGCTTTCCCATCTCGCTCTCTTGCCTATTTCATAATCCTCACGCTCGTTTTATAGAATCAATCTCAATTTCTTTTGTTCGTTTGATCTTTTCTTCTTATGTTTACTTCTCTCAATAACACAGTGTTATCTTTTTAGTGTAACCTCTGCTCTTCCCAGAGGATTTTTCCCCTTCTTCCCCGTCGTCAACTTCTATTGGTTTGTAAATATATACTTATTCTTTATATTTCATGGTGTTCATTCCTTCTTCATATTGTGTTTCTCTGTGCTATCCATATTGTCTTAAGGTGACGAACATTCGCTGATGATGCTTTGATAAAGCGAAACGTCCGATCCGTCTTTTTTCTTCAACATAACAACGCATCTCACAAGGCATGACACAGATTGAAAGTGTATCGTCTACTGGATTCTTCATCCAATGCGTTTAACTCAGCACAAACTCTTCAATCCAGGTTTTTGTTTTTTTTATTGACTGGAAGTCTATTAAGAGAAAAACTCAAAAACATAAATTTGTGTACTTACGACGCTCTCTCACGAAATAGTATGAGACGGGCTAAGCTACGCTTTCAGAAAAATGAACACTTGACTCGTCATTTTCGTCCGATGTTATCGAGTAAGAGTCCTTTTCTATTTCTTTTCTTTTTTTCTGGTTGAATGGACATTTCTATGCTCTGCTGATTCGCCCTCTGACTCAGCCGTTTCCTGTTTAATGAATGACTAGTCATAAAATTACTTCTTCTCATCGTAACTAAGTTTTCTTCTTCTGGAAACACTCAAACTCTCAATCAATTAATCACATATCAGTGACAAAACTAGTCCGAACTTCTTCAACAAGTAAGTTTTCTGATTCTTAAAATTTCCAAATTTTCGAATAAAGTCTATTACGCACAAGATAGTATCAAGTCAAATTTTTCTTTAGTTGCTAAGAGAAGAAAATGGAAGCAGATCTAGTTTTTTATATAAAAATGCTCGAGTTACATTTTCACGATGAGTACTTTCGATGAGTTAGGAATCTTTTGGAAAACGGA
Source organism: Allodiplogaster pararmata (assembly GCA_964056735.1). Classification (NCBI taxonomy): domain Eukaryota; kingdom Metazoa; phylum Nematoda; class Chromadorea; order Rhabditida; family Diplogasteridae; genus Allodiplogaster; species Allodiplogaster pararmata. Next base: position 11,437,767 of record OZ057407.1, read on the forward strand.
ATCCTTACCGAAAGGAGATTATGTTGTCTATTGAATTCTTCTTTGTCGGCATATCCGTTGGCCGAGAAGACATGGAGTGAAATCGGAGAATTGCGAGTGTCCACTCGATGAAAAGTTTATCTGCTGACAGCTATTCCTTGCAACATTGTCTGGAGCGTTCAATGGAGGGAAGGAGTATTTATAAAAGTCCTACCTTTTCTCAAACCCTTTCTTTGTTATTGTGGCGCTGCTTTCTTTCATGTCTCCAGGATTTCTTTCAATTGCATGACTGTCACGAGGACACTCTTAACGGCAATGAAGCAAAAGCTTCCTGTGGATGTTTTCTCCTCCCAGCAATTCCCGGAAGGAGAGAAAAAAGCTCAGGCTCTTTCACTAATTTGCTTTTTCTGCCCCATTGACTGCCTGAAGTATAACTGAATATGCGACGAGATATTTTGCGTTCGAAAAGGCCAAAAAAGATAGAAATAGACAAGAGAGGGAGAGACATAGAAAGAGATAGGGGAAGAAAAAAAGCGGGAGATAGATGGAGAGAAATAGATAGAAATAAAGAGATAGAGAAGAAAGAGAAAAGGGAAGAACAAGAAAGAGTGTTAGTTTGTTAGAGAAAATGTACTAGACAGAAAGAGAGAATACCGATAGAGAAAGGAAAGCAGGTATACAAGTACCGCCCAAAATGAAAGCAGTACCGCCCAAAATGTTATAATATATAGGGTTATTGAACATAACTTTTTTCAAAAAAAAAAACGAATGAAGATCAAATTTTCAGATATTTTTTACAAGCCAAATTCACATGTTTCGAGTAATAGAACAAATTTGGAAAATGCTTTATTAGGTTTATTCGTAAAAAAAATTGGAAATAGTAAAAAGTGCTTATAGAGATGTTCAGTTTTTTCGAAGTAATAAAACAAATATTCTAGTATTTGGTGGCATATCCTTTCGAGTCAATGACTGCCTGACATCTACGAGGCATAGAATCAATCAAAGAGTCAATGGTTGCCTGCGAAATCGCCTTCCATTCCTCCTCTATCTGCTTAAACTTTTCATCAGCATTTCTGCATGTTCTTCCCGTCAATTTTCGTTGCAAATGTTCCCATAAATTTTCGATGATGTTCAAATCGGGAGACTGGCTCGGCCAGTCCAAAACATCCACATGCCGACGGCGAAACCAGTTCTGAACGTGCTGAGATCGATGTTTCGGGTCGTTATCTTGTTGAAAGGTGAACCCACGGCCGAATTTGGAGAGGGCCCAAGGGCGCATAGTGCTTTCCATTATGTTCTCATAGCCGTAACGATCGAGATTTCCGACAATACGTCTAATTGGACCCATGCCGCTGGCGGAAAAACAGCCCCAGACCATCACAGAACCACCGCCATGTTTGACTGTGAGCGACTGGTATTGCGGCAGGAAACGCTTGCCCGCTGGACGTCTTACCCACCTCAGACCGTCACTGCAGAACATATTAAACTTGGATTCATCGCTCCAAACAATCTGAGACCACTCACGGCGTGTCCAACTGAGGTGATCCTTAGCCCACTGAACTCGAACTTTACGATTTTTTTCGCTGATGAAAGGCTTCTTTGCAGGCCGCCTTCCATTCAGTCCAGCGGCTTGCAAACGGCGTTTGATGGTAGTTATTGAAGGAGCAGGAGTCGCGGGCGTTGATATGACAGCTTGAATGTCTGTAGCAGTGCGTTTCGGGTCTTCGCGAGATGCGCGCAGGATGCTTCGGTCCATGTACCTCGAAGTTACGCGGGGTCTCCCCGAACTTGTCTTCACGATGACTCGTCCCTGCAATTTTTTTGTGTTCCAAAGTTATTCAGTTGTAGAAAATTCGTTTACCTGGGTTCGAAAACGCCGAGGATATGGGAGATAGCGCTCTGAGTTACCCCAAACTGCTGAGCGAGCTCGCTCTGTGACCGGCCCTGTTTCGCCCCAGCAACAACAGCTTCTTGCATTCTTTTACTTGTATTTCGATGTCCAACAGTTCGAACCATGACTTGAAACAAAATTTTTATGAATGAAGTTCGGTAAACAAAAAAAAATCAACTAAAAAAAATCATGGAGAAAAACTGAAAAATGGAAGATATACCAATTTCGGTGTATTTCCTGGAGATAAATAATAAATCACTCAAAACGACGTCCGGTACGGTACAGACACCCAAAAAAACTTCTGTGAAAATTTGAGCTTTGAATTTTATCTTTGAAAAAAGTTATTTTCAATAACCCTATATATTATAACATTTTGGGCGGTACTGTAGCTCTAACGATAGGCCTCCGAGTATAAATGGTCTTCTCTTCTATAGATGTGTTCACAGATCAAGTATTTCATAAACAACCTTTGGCTATCGAATACGTCAAATACAGATCAAAAGAATCTATTCCATCATGAAATTGATTTGTTAAACGCAAAGATCATAAAATTTACTCCATGCTTCTCGAAGTAAAGACCAAACCTTACATCAAAAAAATAGCAGTCCTTTCCTATTCAATCCGCTTTTCTCTTTTCTTTTTTCAGATCTAAATAATTATCTTTCTCTTCCACTCTCTACATATGTTTTCTGTGATGAACAAAAGTTTTCTCTCGAATGATGCTCCGGGAAAGAGAAATGCTCTGGTGCAAATTCGTATATCCTCATTTCCTCTCTCTCTGCCTCATAACTCAACCATTTCATCCCCCTCCTCCTTTTCCCATTTCCATCCAACTCTTCTCTACATCATCTATATGCTTATATACAACTTATGTTCTCTGTTCGAAACCGACCTTTGCCGAAAACCGTGGCTTCCAGTAACTTTTGATCTTCAATTCTGGCAAGGCAGAGCGTTAACTTTCTTACTATTACACATACTTTCTATGAGTATGAAGTGCTTCTCGAAAACTTCTCTTGACGAGTCGGAGGTCTTTGGGAGCAGTTTTGTATGCGAAGGGGTTGATGAGGTTGACTGTCCGGGCACTTGGAGGTGTACTTACTACAACTCTTAAATTTTACCATCTCTTTCTCTCTCTCTCTCTCTCTCTCTTTAAAGTGACTCATGCCTCACTTCAATATGTCTCAAGCATCACTTTGGTCTCAACCGTCACCTTTTTGAGCCTCTCTACGGTTCACCGATTTCCATATCGTCTATCTCTTGTGTTTCCATCGCAGTCCCATCACTATTCTCATAGCTGTGCTCGCATTTCCACTTTTCTTTGTCACTCTCTTTCTCTCTTTCTCTCTTCATTTTTTACTCTGCCCGTATCGCTCACACTATTTTTCATTAGTATTTTATTATGGCGTTTTCATTTGCGCTCTCTATAACTCTCTCTCCCTCGTTCTATCTCTTTCTTCCTCTCTCTTGCGTAACTTTAAAAAAAACGACATAACCTTCCCCCTTTTCACTCCCACAAGTAGCTCCCCAAATGTACTTTCTTTAAATTTTTCTATATGGTTAAACTATAACTTTAAACTATAACTCGTGGAATAAATATGTCTTAATCTATATAATAAACAAGACACTTGTTTGAATAAGCAGGAAATCTTTAGACCACATAAGCAGTGCAATCTAACAGTCACGTAGTCTCAATTTTAAAAAAACTTCTCAGAAAAACATCTGCCGGGATGTTGAACAAGTTGTTGATATATAATTACACTTATAATATATAATTTCCCCTTTCGAATTGTTCCTTCTCCATTACTACTTGTTACTCGAGTTTAACTTAAAACAACTCAAACGCATGTCTGTATGATGAATTCATTCCGCTGCTGACTTTAAGCGTACGTCATTTGAATTATTTCAAAAACGATGCTATTATTGCAATATAAAATTTGCGATAAGAGTCATTTCTTTTAATATTTGAATTAGTGCCATAAAACTACATAATTTCATTCTACTTCCAGTAGTCAAATTTTATATTCATGAACAGCATATCTTTTACTCTTGAAAAGTCTAAGAAAAATAGCTTAGTTTAAATAGTCATCAGTTCATTTCCTGTGACTTTTTCAACTTAAAAAAGAGTCACACTATTTCTCGATTTTCGTTAATTTATCTCCCTCTTTTCTCCCTTCTCACTCTTGTATTATTCTCTCTTATCGTTTTCGTTTTTCACTCGTCCAGTCTGTCTCACCTCTAATTTTCTCTATTTTCCTCTTCGAATCTCTCTCTCTCTCTCTTTCTCTCATTCTCTCTCCCTCATTCTCTCTCTCTCTCTCTCTCTCTCTCTCTCTCTCTCTCTCTCTCTCTCTCTCTCTCTCTCTCTCTCTCTCTCTCTCTCTCTCTCTCTCTCTCTCTCTCTCTCTCTCTCTCTCATTCTCTCAGATTTCTTGAGTTACAAGAATAAGTGGCATAATCTTGAGCATTCTCTGCCTTCCAATGTTTACACGTATTTCTCTTAATTGTTGAAAAACATACCCATAACAAGCATAATGGAGCGTTAGAATATCACTTTTCACTTTGCTAACTGATTTTTTTTCTGCTAACTGATTTTCTGCTATCTGGTTTTTTTTAAACTCTCTCGCTGCAAGAAAAAAAGACATCGCTGCTCATGTCTCGAACGTTATATTTCTCTCACTAATTGTACACATTTTAGGTTCTTTCTTTTTACCGTAGTCATGTTTTCGTGGGGAGACATTGGAGCGTTCAAAAAAACCAGATAACAGAAAATCAGTTAGCAGAGAAAAAAATCAGTTAGCAAAGTGAAAAGTGATATTCTAACGCTCCATTATACTGCTTTCCTCTCTCTTCCATCCTGTCTCTTTTCTCTTCTCTATCTACGCTTGATCAAAACCCTCTCTTTATTTCATCTTTCTCAAAATTCCTTGATTTCTTTTAAACTAGTCATTTCTAGAGTTCCTTTGATTAGGAAAGACCGCAGCTACATATGAGGAGATTAGGAAAGACCGCAGCTGCAAATGAGGAGATTAGGAAAGACCGCAGCTACATATGAGGAGATTAGGAAAGACCGCAGCTACATATGAGGGAAGACCGCAGCTACATATCGACAAAAAGTTTTTCGAAATTTTAATTTTCCGAAAAAAGTATTTTTTCTCGAAAATTGTCGAAAAAAACCTAAAAAACGAAAAATGAACGGCCCTGTTCATGACTAAGAGAACAAGACAAATGAGCCATTCAAATAGCACTATCGCACGGAATAGCAATGTGTCACCGTCGGTTAATGGTAACCCGCTTGCTCCCGGATCGAGAAGAGACGGCTGGGTTCGATCCCACCCGGTAGACCAGCTTTTTTCCGTGCGATGGTGAATTCAATTGGCGTCTTAGATTAGACTGCCACAAATAGCAAGACGATTCTCAGTGAGATACAGAGAACTCGCTTACTTTTAACAGACTTTCAACTTCGAAACCTGGTAATTTGTTCAAACTTCTTTCCGATGCTCATTGCAGATAATATTTCAGCACTTTTGTGTTCTATTCTACTGGTTACTGTGGGATATGTGTGAAATTGCCACTCTCTCCACAAGAAAACCCTTTTCATATTGGACGTATCCTTTATACACGAGCTGAATGTCTTCGCTAAGTACATACCTAGCAAGTATTATACTATCCCGTTTTCTAGTTGGCTTTCTGTCTAGTTTACACGTGGTAGGTTACAAGTCTCTCCCATTTCTGCAACGCGTGTCCCGACTGCTATCAGATTTCACACTGCTAACAGTTCCCTTTTCTCCACTATTTTCTTTCTCTTTTCGCTTCCTTTTCTCTTTTCCGCTCACTCTTAATCCTTTTTCTGTTTTCCTCTCTTCTCCTGTCTGTCTTTATCGTTTCATTTTGTTGTTTTCTTTTCTTTTTTTCCTGTTTGTTTTCTATTCGTTATGTTTTGAGAACTGATTCTCACGAATTTCTCTCTTTCTACATCTTTCTTATTTTTCTACGAAACTTTTCGAATTTAACATGGGAACGGGAAGCCTTCCAGACCCCATTCTCAGCCTTCCAGACCCCATTCTCAGCCTTCCAGACCCCATTCTCAGCCTTCCAGACCCCATTCTCAGCCTTCCAGACCCCGTTCTCAGCCTTCCAGACCCCGTTCTCAGCCTTCCAGACCCCATTCTCAGCCTTCCAGACCCCATTCTCAGCCTTCCAGACCCCATTCTCAGCCTTCCAGACCCCATTCTCAGCCTTCCAGACCCCATTCTCAGCCTTCCAGACCCCATTCTCAGCCTTCCAGACCCCATTCTCAGCCTTCCAGACCTCATTCTCAGCCTTCCAGACCCCATTCTCAGCCTTCCAGACCCCATTCTCAGCCTTCCAGACCCCATTCTCAGCCTTCCAGACCCCGTTCTCAGCCTTCCAGACCCCGTTCTCAGCCTTCCAGACCCCATTCTCAGCCTTCCAGACCCCATTCTCAGCCTTCCAGACCCCATTCTCAGCCTTCCAGACCCCATTCTCAGCCTTCCAGACCCCATTCTCAGCCTTCCAGACCCCATTCTCAGCCTTCCAGACCCCATTCTCAGCCTTCCAGACCCCATTCTCAGCCTTCCAGACCCCATTCTCAGCCTTCCAGACCCCATTCTCAGCCTTCCAGACCCCGTTCTCAACCTCTCGTGAATTATTTTATTACTAAAAAAGTTTTCTTTATTTGTCATCCTTAACCTTTTATGAATATCCATGACTTTCATTTTTAAATTTTCTTTTAATGCTCTATAACTATAATTGGCAATTTTCTATAAACGTAGAGTTTTTTCTGTCTAACATATATCTCTCTTACTAGAGACAGGATTCCTCCCGATCACATTCCATAGCTTGCGAATTTTTCCTGTAATTTTCTTTGCATTCTAACGGCTTTTTCTTCTTTTTTCCTTGATTTCTTCCATGGACTGAGAAACAAAAAAAAGAAGGAGAAATTATAATTGACGTTACTTATGTATCCTAGGAGAATATGACAAGAGAAATGGACAATGGGTGACTCAATGAATTAGAGAGATTTGGGTGGAGATGGAAAAAGCGAGAGAGTTAACAGAGAAAGACAGAGAAAGGGTAAGGAAGTGGAGAGAAAGAGAAAGAGAGAGAGAGGCAGAGAGAGAGAGAGAGAGAGAGAGAGAGAGATAAAGATGAAAAAATGAAGAGAACAATAAAAGGTTCGAGTTACATGGAAGTAAAAGAGCATAATGGGCAGACTGAGATAGCGAAAGAATGGAAGATTTCCCCGAGGGAGTCAGCTATTTGATGCCAGCTGAAAAATGAGAGAGCAAGACAGACATATTGGAAGACCGGATGAATTAAGAGTGAGAAAGAGAGAGAGGAAGGAAGAGAGAGAGCGGTACTTAGAGAGAGAGAGGAAGGAAGAGAGAGAGCGGTACTTAGAGAGAGAAGAAGAGAGAGAACTCGAGGCCAATGAAAGTGAAGCTTGTAGATTGACTAGATCCTCTGCGTGCATCAAGTCTTCTCTCCTTTCACTGTCTCTAAATTTCCTTTTGTTCTCTGCTTCTTCCTCTTTTACTTCTCTCTTTCTCTTTCTTCTCCCCTCTTTTCTCTCTTCTCTTTCCTTCTTCCTCTATCTATCTCTTCCAGCGAGTAAGACTATGTAATACTTTAACTCAATTAAAATGGATTACAAAAAAGAATGAAAAATCTCGTGAAAGTTTTTTTGATGGAAGCAATTCCCGACTGATGGAATGGTGTTCTTAATCCTGCAGCTGTAGAAAAGGGGTCTGATGCATAGATGCGGAGTTGGACTAATGGGTCTTACAAGGAAAACTATTTAATCTTTCCGAATCCGTTAGCGGTGCGGTCACTTATTTACTTCGAAGATTATGTTAATTATCTCTTTCTGAAGCTATTGAGTATTCATTCAACTCATTTTAACTCTTTTCCTCTTTTATTCCGTCTCTTTCAACCAGCCGATTTCTTCCTCAGTATCTAACAAAAACGTGTAAATACAAATTCAGAGCTTCAATGCTTCAAATTTGGACTTATAAACCTACATATCTCTTTTATTCAATTATTTATTGGAACATTTTCTAGCACTAAAACTCTTTCCTATTTTTTCCTTTCCCGGACTCATTCTCTATCTTGCTCTCTCCCTTAACGTATCGCTAAATATTTCGACTAAGTAAAACTATATTTTTGAAGTTTTCGCCAATTTTAAAATGTGTAAATTATTTCTGATTCTCAATTTAGGAGTAAAAAATTGTGAGAAGCCCTCAAGAAAAGAAGGCTACAAATGATTTCATGCCTTATGATGTGGATAATGAAACGCTCAATTGTATGTCTTTGTCAATTTTTTTTCTTCAAGTCTGTCGAGACCAGAAAAAAAAGGAGCATTGAGATTTTCTAGTCTCAAAAATGATAGAGCGCTAATTTGAACTACAAACTACAAAACATGATAGAGCGCTCTATCAAACAAAATTTTTTTTGAAAAAAAAATTTAAATCTTTTTTGCCTTTCAAAGGAAATCTTTCAAAGTCTTTCAACTTCTTCTTTCTCATCCATTCACCTTTTCGCTGTTATTTTATTGCCTATTCCCAATAGAGCCTCTGCCTTTGTTTCTTTGCCTTTTGAAATCTTTTTATCGCTCACTTTCGCTTCTAAAACTTTTTGTTTAGGGTTAGATCTGTTGATGAACATCTGGTTGATGAACAGTTATGTATTATATATTGCTGTTATTTCTTATTTCATTTCCAACTAAAAATGAATTGAAAGAAAAGTCAAAGATTCAAGTTAAATGGAAATGTCATTTCTTTCTACTTCATACATACATTAATCTTTAGGCGGAAACTTATTCCTGGCTGTTACCCTCTTCTGAACTACTCGAATCTTCATGAAAACCTTTCACATCACTTTCGTCATCGAAAATTGAACTACCTACTTTCTTTAAGCCCCTAACGCTCACACTGATTTGCCACGTTTTCGTCTTTCATACCCTCCACGACTTTCACATCGAAGACTTTTTTGTTAGTAAATGTGCTCTATCACGCGTATCGTGAAGAAATTTTAGGTTTTCAGAATATTTGTCGTGTCAGTGCCTCAATGCAGTGTTCTACATTGACATGAAAGGAAGTTGAGCTTCACAATAAGTATCATCAAAAACCTGGGTTTTCCTTCTGGAATGCGTTTTTTCTGTCTAATATTTTTCATATGGTGCCCTCATTCTGTTTCTGATGATCAATTTACAGTTTCCATGAATATTAGCCCGCTTCTCTAACCCAGATTACGCCTTTCCTCTTGACGCTCACCATTTTCAACTTGGTCGGTTTTTGATTTTGTGCAGTGATAAATGGCGGGAGACTGCTTCGCTGTGCATTAAGGGCAGGACCGGAAATGAAGAGAGCAAGTCTCCACTGGTGGAAAAGCACTCAAAGCAGTGCACACATTGACTGAATCTCACCACACTTGGATAGAAAGCGAATCCTTCTTAGATACAGAGAAATAGGAAAGATCACAGTACGGACAGAAGTAGAAATGGGAGCGAGAATGGTGGCATCAGACCTGGGCTGAAAGGATGCCTGAAACTGGATGAGACCACACAGTTCGAGGAGGAATACCCAGGGGGTAGAGAAAAGAGTAGAGACAGAGAGATAGAGAGTGAGAGAGAGAAAGAGAGAGTGAGAGAGAGAAAGAGAGCGAGAGTCAGAAGAGCGTGAGTAAGACAGATAAAGACAGAGAGAAAGCATCATCCCTATGAGAAGACTGACAACACGACGACCATATCCTCACATCCAGTTTCTTCAATTTCCCGCTGGCGGTCTTTTTCCCATCTTTGCTTGACTTTCAACTAGAGGTCTTGTGTTTCAAAACTCTCTCTTTCTCTGTCGATCTTTCTTTTTCTCTTGTCATGTAAGTCAGTGAAGTTTGGGCAAATTTGCGTTTCGTCACGGCATTGTTAGTCTTGAGAAGTACTGTAATTACTAGCTGAAGTAACCCATGCCCATTGAACTTTTTGTCTTTATTGCTTCTAACCTTGATTCCTCTTTTTCTATAGTTCTCGTCGTTTCTTCTACTCTATTCTTCTCTATGTCATTTTATTTCACTCTTTTCCGCTGTTTTTTCTACTCATTTCCTCTCCATTCTTTTTCTTTCATTCATTTTTCCTCACTCTTCTTATTTCCTTCCTATATTCTCTTTTCTTCTTTTCTCTTTCCTATCTTCTCTTTTCTTCTTTTCTCCTTCCTATCTTCTCTTTTCTTCTTTTCTCTTTCCTATCCACCCACGTGTTCTTCCACTCATAATCCAGAAGATTGTGTAGCAGAAAATTATTTGTCGGTACTTCTTTCTGCAAGAAGCAATTCAACTCACTCCTCTCCTCTTTTCTTCAGATTATTAGCATTTGGCATTCTTAAGTTTGGAGCGAATATCTACATTTTGAGGTACTACTCGTATGCTACTCTGGAGCCATCATATTGAGCGTTCCTTGTAAAAAAGAGGGTTGGCATTCATTGGGAGGGAGGAACGGCGGAGGGATGCAAGGCTACCAGACTTTCCATTGAGGAAAGGGTCACCTGATATTGCTTGAAACTCAGTTACTACGAGTATTTCACCTCCTAACAGGTGCTTTTCATATGCAGTACTTCATTGAATCTTGCGCAGCCTTCTTACTAGATTTTCATCAATAAAGAGCTGCGAGAAGTTGTATTCATACCACTACCTTCATCTACTGGTGAAGGAACTTGGTGCTCAAAAGCTACTTCTAAAAAATGGATAAATGAAACAAATGAGGATATAAATTTACTTTCTTTCTTCTGCTCGGTATCCTATTTCTCGGACATAGAATAAATAACTCAATCTTCATTATTTTTTCTGTATTTTTTATTAGAACTTTTTACTTACCTGCAATTCAATTGTTTAATCTCTCTTCTTTGTACAGAAACCTAAAAATACAAAACACTTTATATCTCAATCATTTGTTCCAATTTACATCATAGAATAGCACATATGTGTACATACATGCATTGATGAACTTGGATCGCTGTCACGGATGTGAGTTCAGCTATATTCATAAAACATTTCACGAATTATAGAAAGGGAAATTATAGAAACAAATTATAGAGACAAAACAAAAAAAACATCTAAAAAGAAAGGGACTGATTTACAGTTAAACAGAACATTGAGACAAGAGCCGTGAAGAAGAAAATTCATTTGGAGAAAATTCACTTTAACAATAAAAAAAGCTGAACATCTTATGAAAGTTGCCATATGAAAACATTTTTCGTCATTGATGTTCAAAGTACTGAAGACAATTTATTATTGTGTAGATGATCAATCTGATGTTCAAAGTACTGAAGACAATTTATTATTGTGTAGATGATCAATACTCTTTATACTGAAGACAATTTATTATTGTGTAGATGATCAATGAACTGAAGACAATTTATTATTGTGTAGATGATCAATGAACTGAAGACAATTTATTATTGTGTAGATGATCAATACTCTTTATACTGAAGACAATTTATTATTGTGTAGATCATCAATACTCTTTATACTGAAGACAATTTATTATTGTGTAGATGATCAATCTCTGCCTTTTCCTCCATTGTGTATAGTATACGTATAAGAAGAGAAAGACATTGTCCTTTCTTGAGTAGAGAGAAAAAATTTCGTCTGAGGATAAAGGAAAAGATAAATAGTGTACAAAAAGAAGAGAATCTTAGAAGTGAAACGGAAGAACTTCGGAACAAAAAAAGACGGATAAGTATGTAATATAGAAGAAAAGAGCAAACGATGCCAATATATTCATCTGAAGAAGCAAATTCTAAATCCTCGTTGCTTCCTATTTTTCCCCTTCTTACCCGGTTCTTCAATCATTAAGCGGGAACGCAATAACGCCTCAGGCAAATGAGAAGACATCCCAGATCGGTATTCTGACATTTTCCAGGATGGATAATATTGGGAAAATTTTCAAGGATGAGTTTTAATACACATTTCACCGTTTACTTAGTAAAAAGAGATTTGTAAATGGAGTAGATTACCTGAATCAAAATTTAATTTCTCTTAACTTCTGAAATAAGAACTTCGAGGTCTTCAATGCCTATAATTTTAAAGATGCTGTTCTGTTCAAAATTTGGATATTCTGAATTGTTTTTCCACTTTAGTTGAATCAGCTTAATAATTTTTTTTTCAAAACTTAGTTCTAAGTTTTATTTTAAAAAGAAAATTTCATTACATTAATGAAGTGTTCGCGATATCTCAGAATGATGAACCATTGGCCAAACCGTTGCTGTGTGTTCTTCTCTTCCTCCGCTCATCTCCAATTATTTATTGTATGCTAATCTTCAATTATTCCAATGAAGTCTATCTATCTACGCTTTCTCACTTTTCTTTTTTGCCTTTCTTTTTCGTATCTCTCTCCTGTTTTTTACGCTATCTTTCTGTATTTTTTGCAGTCCATTTTGCACGAGTTGAAGAAAAAGAAAAGTGGTTATACTCAAGTACAGAAAATAGAGAGACTGCTAGGAGCAAGTAGTTTAGATACCGATAGAGAGGGAATTACTGAAATGAAACAGAGAGAAAGAGAGTGAGACAGACCGAGAGAAACATTAGAGAGATCGAAAAGGGAAAAAAAAAGATGAATAGGGAGAGATAAAAAAGAAGATAGAAAGAAAGAGAGGTATAGACAAAGAGATAGAGAGTCATTTATTCGCATCGCGCGTTGACTCCGCCACTGAATCCGTAAGTGGCTCCCTTCTCTGGCAGAGAAAGAGTCATGGACAAGAAAGAGAAGCAACTCAGACAGAAGGGGGAGGGATTTTTATTCTCATTATTTCGTGTCAGATAGATGATGCTGTATGCTGATGAGATGCTGGTGAGGCAAGTAATGTTCCATCAACCCTTATAAGACGTCTGTCTTCTCCCAGTACTTCACAGGTTTATTTAAAATCACTTACTGTTAAAATTTTGAAATCTTGAGAAAAAAAAATTCCTCACCTTTCTCTCTTAACCTGCTCTTTTTGTGGTTTTGATGTTTTACCGGTATTCCAAACTTGCCTCGTTAACCGATCCATCAACGGTTACAGCAACTGGCGGGAATCCCAAATATTATTGTTTATCAACTCCCACCGACTTTTTCAATGAAGCTTGATTGTTGGCGCTCAAAGTTGACATTGAGAACCTCTAGAGTATGATATTTCATTTCCCCGTTTAAAGAACTATTTTAGGTCTGGGGTTTTCCTTTTCTCATTTAATTTTCAATTAAATTAGAAATTTTCCTCCTTTTTTATTGTGTATTCGAACGTCGTTTCATTTAAATTTTGGGAGCAACTTTCTCCGTGGGCTAATGCTTGTGTTCCTTTTCTCATTCCCTGCACAGAATGTAACGTAATCTGGACTTCAGAAAAATAATTTTAGTTTTTCATTGACATAATGCTACTAAATCCTCGAATCCCGGCGCAGCATGACAACTGAAATTGAATAATGCGTTCTCAAGTAAATTATGAACTTGGTGCATTTCAAGTAAGTTTTCCATTCCATTCTCGCGCTACTATTGTATAATGCTCTGAATAAAGACTCCATACCTTTACAAATTCTAGAAGTATATTCGTGAAGTTTTCGTTACTCACTCGGATTGTATAAAATTTTCAGCCGAGCACTTGACTCTGAATTTTGCTTGGTAGTCACTCGGTGAATAATTTTGAAATTATAAGTATGCTGAAATGTGTCTGAAACCATCTATAGCCAGGAAGCATTGAATAAAATCAGAAGTTCTAGGAAAGTCTTTAAAAAATATTCCTATCATTTTTGCTATAATTAATTTGATTAATGATGATGACTTGCGAATATATTTGATTCATAACAGTTTGAGAATATGACGATTCTTTGACATTTTGGAATGACATTTATATTTATTTCATTTGACAGAGAAACATTCGAATCGACGCACAGACTATCCAGGCAGATCATCTCTCTCCAAGCCAAGTCAGGAGATGATAGAGCAGAAGGTCTGTTCATTCATATCATTCATCATTTGCTTTCATTCAGGTAGTTTTTAATGTCATTTCAATAAATGCATCTCTCAATTTGGTTTATTTATTATTACTCCTTTGTTCATTACGAATCCAGTGTTCGAAAAAGGGGAAGAATGTTTAAAATGATTACGGAGAAAAGCACAGACACCACCACCTCTTTTTGAAGTTCTATCACAGCGGAGCACACAATAAGGCAATGTAGTTTTAATGTAGTTTTATTAATTTTTTTATATCACTGCCTGGATCGAGAGGAAAAAATCACATTAGAAGCTAATATTTTTTACTTAAAAATTTTTGAAATTGTAGATAAGGCCAAAAAACCAAGAGTTACAAAAACATGTGAGGAGTACAAAAAAGATCACAATTTCCACTTCATTTTGCGAAATTTTCTTTAAAATTTCTAACTTTTCTCATTTAATTTGAAAAAAATATGTAAAAACTCAAGGCGAATTGAAAAAACTACTCTAATATTTGCTTAAACTTTTGCTCGCTTTTAAACAGATTAAGTCAGGATTGAAGCAATGCAGGGTTGAGCCTGAAACTTAGAAAAAGTAAAATTCTTTTATATCCTTTTGTATGCAGATTCATTATACTTATCATCCGAACACAAGTGCAGAAGTGGATTTTTTTATTATAGCGATTCCAATAATGAGTTCTTTGACTATCAAACTTCAAACCACATCAAGGAGTCGTCGACGTCTTCTGTTTTCTTGGCTTCGTAATCGTGTAAAATTGATTAAAAGTCTGTAACTGTTTGTTAAAAAACCAATAGCTTTAATTTTTTTGTTTCGACTACTAGTTTAACAATTTTCATCGAGTAAAACCCCTGAGAATGTCAAATGTGCACAATCGCAATGGAATACACAAGATGCCAATGATATATCAATGGGGAGGGGAGTTTACGAAAGCTAAATATTCTTACACTTTTCCCTTCTTTCCTTATCCATTGTTATTTTTCCTAAGCTTTTCTTCAACTCTTACTCTACTCTCTCCAAAGTATCTCTTCCCCTTCCTTTGTCTGCTTCTCTATCTCTCTTCACTATCACTCGACTCTTTCCTCTCTAGATCTGAGTAGAGCTGTATTCGATTGAACGGACTTCACTCTCCTGGCGGGCAATCGCCTTCCTCCCCGGGGGTAATAAATATCTCCCCCATCTGATAGAGATCTTTCATCACAATGTTGCAAGTCTTCTTTCCATCATCCCCTGTCCTCTCTCTTTCTCCTGAGATCTTATGATTGGAATAGATGCTTTTTAGATCTTATGGTTCGGTAGAATTACTTTTTAATGCGTACACTTACTATCTCTTTCTATAAATATATAAGACTTCAACTGCCTGCGCTATATAACTTATCTTATTTCGCATTTGTTGTAGTACATTACTTCTCTATTGAATAAACCCTTTTAAGTCAGAGTAAATGAATACTGATAACTTTCTGATTATCTCCTCCAATTAAATAGAGAAAAGGCGTCGATTTGTGCGGATACGAAGGTAAATGAATGAACAAAGGGTAAAGAGAATGACTCAACATATCTTGAAGCGACTATTGGCGACACTGACTTATGGCCCGGCCTTTGACTAGATAGACCTTTGACTAGATTGACTTTGACACCTTTGACTTTGACTTGACTAGATCTCTCTCTTCTTATCCTTTCTCTCTCTTTTCCTTTCTTTTCTCTCTCTCTTCTCTCTGAGACCATTCACCTATCTTCCTTTTAAATTATCTACTTATCCTTTACCCGCTCTCTCTCTCGCGCTCTCTCATTCTCTCTTTTTCTCTTCATTTCTCTCTCTTCTCTTTCCAAGTTTCTCTATATCTCTCTCCCTTTATTTTTCTCTCTCTTTCTCTCCCTATCCCATAGCATGGCCTTTCATCTCCACACGTAAGTAATCGCCTGCCCAGCTATAGTCTCCGTAACGTCTCAATTCTACTGAATGGTTGTGTCAAGAAGACTCTGTCAGATCTTATCTCAAACAGTTCAAAACTTCTTCGGTTAAATTTTACAATAACCCCCCCCCACAACAGAAAATGGGTGACTAAAGTCCACACCCGGAAGGAAATCTTTTATTTTAGCCCCCCACCGAGCACAATTTTGGAAGAAAAAAGTTTGTACTATATAAGCCCCCCCCCCACAGAATCGTATTTTAACTCGCCCCCCAATTTTATAAAAGCCCCATTGTATTTTAGCACCACCCTTCTTTTAGAAATTCAATTGGTTTTAATATTTTTGCCTTAGCGTAAGCAATCATTTCATAGGAAGTGAGCTTCCGGAAAAGAGTGCAATTCAATCACAAATTAAAGAAACAAGTAGTACATGGAAGCATAAAATAAGCCACTATATGATGATGCAGCATCCTATAACGACCGGGTTAAGAAGTGGGGGGCTTATGTATAACAGAACTTTCACAATGCATTTTGTCACGTGTTGGAGGCTAAAGTAAAATTTAACCATATCTCCTCTTCAAACGATTCCACTCTTGCTCTGCTCACTTCCTCACTTCTATCCAGTCTTCTCCACCGCCCTTTTTTAAAACCTTTTTTCATACAAGAATTATCTTCCTTAATTTTCTCGGATATTTTAAATACTCTGTCTAGTTTTTTTTCGAATTTTCTTTTTCCTTTTTAGAATTTACCTTAAATTCTTTCTGATTTGAATATTTAAAACTTTTGAATCAGGAATAAGAAACGCTACGGATGGCATTAAAATAATTTTTGATAAACGTGAAGAAGTTTGCAGTTGGGATCATGGTTAGAATCTGGTTGGAGAAGAAGAAGAAAGTCAGAAGATTTATGTAATCGACTTGCTTAGTCTGTGCATTGATTAGACCAGTTAGTGTACAAATAGGATTCCTGCTCATTACACTCTTCTTTTTATTTATCTTTTTCCTCTCTCTTCATCTCTTACTTCCTATTTCTTCGCATTTTTATACATATTTTCTTTTCTCTCTCCATTCCTTTCTGTCTTTCTCCAACTCTTACCCTATCTCTCTCTCCCTGTCTCTTTAACCCTTTTTCTGTCGTTCCCTCTGTCTCTTTATAATCTGTCTACAACTCTTTTTCTCTTTTGCATCTTACATTCTCTCGCTTTCTCGATATAATACATTGTTGTACCCGATTGAAGGCCACTCCATTCCTGCAATAAGTTGATCGCGTCCTCAACCCTAAGGTAACTAACGACAAACGGTGACCATCGCCAGTTCTTTCTTTGCTTATCTCTTTTACCTAAATCGAGGTACTCTCAACCTCACGTTCTTCTCCTATGTTTTACGTGATATCTCTTCTTTTCCTCTTTCTATTTTTCGTCTCTCTTTCTAGTTGTTTTTCTGTGCCTCTCGCCTCTCTCACTGTCTCTCTCTTTCTCTTTCACTTTCTTTTTCTCTTTCTCTATTTCTTTCTCTTTCTCTTTCTCTTTCTTTTTCTCTTTTTTTTTCTCTCTCTTTCTCTTTATCTCGCTGTTCTCCTATGCCGACTTCCCTCTATGTTATCCGCAGGTGAGATCTCCTTCCATCGCCCTCCCGTGTGCTGTACTCACCGCCCCTCCCAGGTCATGTAGTTGGACATTTGTTATCTAACAGTTAGAGGGACGCCAAGAATGGAGTTGTTAAGGAAGGAGAAAGAGTCCAAAATGAAATATATGAAAAACACCTAGAACCCCAGAAAGAGAAAAAAGAAAAGGGCGCTCGACAAGACGAAGAGACGAAGATAAAAAAGAGGGATAGAGAGAGGTGGAGAGAGAGAGATTGAGAAAAGGAAAAAAAGAAAAGAGAAAGAGAGAGATGAAAAATAGAGCTAGACAGTAGAAGAGTCAGAAAAAGAGATATTTAGAGAGAGAGTTTAAGAAAGCAAGGGGGGTGGAAGGGAAAAAACAATAGGAATAGTAGCGACTTCAGGAGTTCCATCAATGTCCATTACAGTGTCCTTTGTCTTCTCTTTCGCCCTAAATTTCCTAATTGTGTATGGAAGTGCATGGTTAGCAGCTAGATGAAACATTCCTACTAAAACTCTTCTCTTTCATTTCAAACATCTTTCATTTCTCTTCAAAACTTTGTTTTAATACGAAACTCATGTATATTTGACGATGTTTGAACATTTGAGCCTTTCATATAACACTATCGCACGGAATAGCAATTTGTCCCTGTGGTGTAATGGTAACACGCGCTCCCGGTTAGAGTCAGAGATGGTCTGGGTTCGATCCCGCCCGGTGGACTAGCTTTTTTCTGTGCGATAGTTCAATCATTTGTCATCTTAACCAGGCGTCACTGTCTTTAAACTGTGTAACCTAGAATTTGAAGATTTATATTTTACAATGTTTTGATAATATCTATGAGCCAAAAAAGTCTTTACCCCGGAAAAGTTTGAAATCTATCTCAATCTCATTATTCTATTGCTAATCAATTTAAATACAGAAAAACAACCTTTTTCAATTACAACGAGAGTGGAAAAAGTTTCTATCCAATCACTAATTTCGTTTTTTTCTAATTTGAAGACTTTTTTCTAATGGCGCACTCCATCCTGACGGTTTCTTGACGGTCCTTGGTGTTCAGTCACGTTTCCTTTCTCTGTTAGTCTTGCAGAACCGTTTCTCTCTCTCTCTCTCTCTCTCTCTCTCTCTCTCTCTCTCTCTCTCTCTCTCTCTACTTCTCTATCTTTCTCTCTCTCTGTATCTCAAACTCTTTATCTCGCTCCCTCTCTTTTTTCAATCCTGTGAGATTCCATGTTATCCGTCGACCAGATGCCGGGTTCCACTTGAGATGTCAGCGCAAGAAAGACGCTTACTCTAACTATTCAATTTTTCGTTGCTCTTTATCTTTTCATTCTTTCAAAGATTCCATTTTTCCTGGAAAAAACTTTTTGCTAAAGTAAATTTGAATTTGAGGCCTGTTGATGAATACGAATTAGCCGATAGGTTATTACAAGGATGCTTACAAAGAACTAGACATAGCATAGATCTAGATAAGGACAATGAAATCTTGACAATTAAGTTCTGATTTCATGACTAAAATTTGGTTGAGTCTCTTTCTTGCATGAAGATGAAAATTAATTTTTCTCCGTTTTTGAAAACAATAAACTTGCATGTAAAAATCATCCATCTTCGACCTCTCTTCTGTCTTAATTTTGAAATCTGGAGTTATGCTCCATTCACGACGCTTTCGCTTCATGAGCATGCGTGACTAAGAGAAAGAGGAAATTGAGCCTTTAATAAGCATTATCGCACGGAATAGCAATGTGTCACCGTGGTGTAATGGTTAACACGCTCGCTCCCGGATAGAGGAGAGATGGTTGCATGGGTTCGAGTCCCCCCGGTGACTAGCTTTTTTCCGTGAGGTGGTTTGATCAATTTGTCTTCTCTACCAGGCGTCACTGCCTTAAAACTGTGTAGCTGAGCATTTGAAGATTTGCATGTAATTGGCAGCGTTCTCATTGATAACCCTAGGCTCTTTATTTCCAATTTTATACTGAACTCACTCAGGTCATACGAATGATTACATTGAGCCATTTCTCTCACACTCAAAAAATTTTCCCGGTTTTTTCCTCTTTTTTATCCATCTCTCTCCGTATTTATCTTCGCTGCTTCCCAAAGGACATTCAACCCCGTTATCTCATTAACCTCATTCCCAATGCTTTTATTCTTCCTGAGAGCTACAATATGTAATGCCAATTTCGCACTCCTTCCACCTCTTTCAGCTATCAAATCATGGCGGACCATTTCACGCTAGGCTGAACCCTTTTAACAG
This sequence comes from Allodiplogaster pararmata, assembly GCA_964056735.1. NCBI lineage: Eukaryota > Metazoa > Nematoda > Chromadorea > Rhabditida > Diplogasteridae > Allodiplogaster > Allodiplogaster pararmata. The sequence goes on from OZ057407.1 coordinate 11,457,390, forward strand.
TGGTTCTATCATTCCTCTTCACCGTTTGCAGTATATATTTGTATATTTCTTTCGTTTTTGTCTCTCTTTTTCTCTCTCTTTGCCTCCCTGTCTCTCTTTTCTTCTCTCTTTCTCTCAGTGTCTCTCAATAACTCTCTCTTTTCTATCTCCTCTCTCTCAATCTCTTTCCTCTATTTCTTTCTTTCACCGACAATTTCTTTCTCTCTTTCTCTTTTTTATCTTCATCTCTCTCTCTTTCTCTCTTTCTCTCTCTCTCTCATTCTCTCTCTTCACCTCCATTTCTACTTTCCCTCTGCCCTTCTCAGGCGGAGAAAAACGAGTTTTTGTGGTGTTGTCTCTTCTGCCTGTACGGCCGCACCCGTACTTCCCTTTCCATCTCAGTTATTGGCAGCTTTTTCTTTCCCTAAGATTTTCTTCTTCTCAGTACGGTTTGTGAAAGAAGTTCAGTTTTTCGATCGTTTGTATATGTTCCGATTTCAATTGTTCATCCGACCTATGAAAAATGATTGGATGACATAAAAGTATCATCTCGTGTATAATACTCACCCTCAGTTTGATGGGTAGAGGAAAGAAAAAGTCATATATGTAGATCAAGTGAAACTTTATTCAGTAGTAAGAGTCATAACTTAAGAATTGAATATTAGTACGAAGAAAACAAGGACCATTTTGAGAGAGGGAAAGTGGGAAAATAGGGTTATTTAAAAAGTAAAGTTGAGCTAGCTATGATTTAGAGACTTACGTGATGGTCGCTTGCAGCATTACCGGTTCATGAGTAATAATTTGATTTCACAGTTTTAAATAATCAATAAATCATATTTTTCGAGTTTTAAACTTTTGTCGTTGCGATCTCAATCACTTCTTACGCTTTTTTTCTAGTTTGTCTTTTCTCTCTCTCTCTCTCTCTCTCTCTCTCTCTCTCTCTCTCTCTCTCTCTCTTTCTTTCTTTCTCTTTCTCTTTCTCTCTCTCTTTCTCTCTCTCTCTTGCCTTTCTCTCCTCATCTTGTTCCCCGATCTTCTCTTTTCTCCTCTTCTTTTATCACTCTCTTGACTTCTTTCTTCTTCCAAGTTTGTGTTACAGCGGTATGCCACTCCTAGCACGAAAAGAATATTCCGGGTGAAGATCGGGAGCAGAGGATAGGAGAGAGAGAGAGAGGAAATAGGAGAGAAAGGAGGAATGAGACAGAAAGAAAGGGAGAAAGATGAAGAGGGAAAGAGTAAAGAGATACCGATGGGGCAGAAAGTTCCTGCCAGCTCTGAGCAGTTGTCGAGATTTCCAGAAAGAGAAGGGCTCAGGGAAAAGGAAAAGAAGTCAGGGAGAACAAGACAGTAAATCAAAATAAGAGGAGAAGAATTGAAAGAGTGATATCAGTGAAGGAAGTCGCCACAAGTTCCTGCGAAGTGGAGGATGTCGCAATGAAATATCGAAGATATGAAACAGAATTGCTTGGAGAAGAGATATAATAGATAACAGGAGCCTAAAGTTTAAAGATGGATAGAAAGAGTGAAAGAAAGAGGAAAGATTTCGGGAAATCGGAAATATATCAACGGGGTATGGATCCCTGACTCTCTGTTTTGAAAAGAAAACTGCACGATTGAGTCGCAGTAGTTTGCTAATTTTGTAACTCTATAGTAAAAAGAAGGTATATTTATGAAGGTAAATAAATAAGTTTTCTTCTTGCCCCCCCCCCCTTTTTCTTACTTTTATCTAAGTTTGTTGCCGCTGTAACACTCTTTCCATTCTTTATTTTTCTATCTTAAACTCTAGCTATCTATCTCTCAATCTCTATCTTATTATTCATTTTTCTATGCCTCGTTTTTTGAATTTGAATTCCAATTTTTTTTAGTTCTCTTGCACTGAACCAATCTTTTTGAAGATTGACAATATTCAAGAGCCTTTCTTCATCCAAAATTTTTCTTGTAATATTTTCCAATCTAATGAGGTCATCAGAGAGAAAGCTTCGTTTCAATTATTTTTCAGCATACCAGCCTAAGATGTACATTGGATGGCTGGTTCGATAACATTCTTTCACTTGTAACCTGACCATGCAGGAAAGTGACCCGCGAACATAAATTTGTTGAACAGAAGGACGGCTCTTTGAGTTTTTCCTAGCTGTAATAAACTGTAATTCAGTTTTAAATTTATTTTTCTTCAATCAGAGGATAAGATTTTTTGCTGCAGCAAACGAGAAAACCTCAGAGTCTTTGTGAAAATTGCAATTTATTCTGCAGCTACTCGACTAAGAGAGAATTGGCGAAGAAGAAGCATCTCCCTCACATATTACCTTGACTTGTTTGCTACCACTCACTCTGAGCTTTGTCATCACAGAGAGGCTTTGTCGATCGAGAAAGAGAAAGATACTCTCTCTCTGAGAGAGAAACTCTCTCTATTTCTCTCTCTCTCTTTTTCTCTCTCCCAATCTCTCTTTCTTCTGATCTATTTATCTCTTTCTCTCACTATCTTAATATTATTGCCTTACAGTATTTGTGTTAGAGGACTTGAAGAAATAAAAAGAGATCAGAACCGGTAGAAATAAGAAATGGCAGAGACGAAGAGGAAGGAAGAGATAGAGGGTAATAGAGAGAGAAAGTAAACGATGAGATAAGAGAGAAGAGTGGAAAGAATGAGTGACTTTCTCTGATTCGGGGTGGAATTCTTGTCTGTCTTCTAGCGAGAGAATGTCTACACAGAGATTTGCGGTGGCATCTTCTCTGCTCTCTTCTTGATACTCGCGCTCTCTCCCTTCATCTCATCGCAGACTTTTCACCTTCTAAATCTTTCTTCTTTTTCTTTCTTTCATCTTTCTCTACTCCTTCCTCTTTCTCTTCCTTTCCTCTTTCTCTTCCCTCTTTTATCATCTGTCACTCTATCACATATGAGTCCCTTCTCCCCTCTCCTTCCTCCGTTCCTCTCACGACTCTCCCACCAGCTCACGTTTCTTCCGAATATATTGCCAGAACGTCATTTCGCATCTTGTTTTGGTTTAGTATTCAGCGAAGAGAGCGCCACTATATTTGTTGGAAAGAAAGTGAAATTGGGAACTGAAGAGATTTAGAGAGATCTACAGAGAGATGTCGCAGTTGAAGAGTTCAGAGACAACCAGCAAGAAAGATAAGAAGGAGCGAGGAAGAAAATGAAAGAGAAAAAGAAGAAGAGAGGAAGAAAAGAAGAAAGAGAGAGGTATCAAGAAGCTTTAACACATCTCCACATTCGATTGACCAATGGCATCTTTTCCTAGCTTTCTCATTTTCTCTTTTTAATCATCTTCCAAGAAGTTGATGTTCCAAATTAAAATTTTCACCTACTCGTTTAAATCAAATTGTTTACATACATATAGTCATCTGGCCTCGACTGGAACTTACTGAATAAATTTCTTGATAGTCAGGAAGCCCCTTAATTAGCAGTCACTGGAAATTCTTCTCGTGAGTTAGTCAACGACTTGATCTCGAACAATTACCCAGTTACCGCTGATAACTCGGTAGTACTCAAAATATTCAGGTTGTTATTGTTCTCAATTTAGTACTTAAGATCAATTTTTGAGTTTTACCAGTTTTCAATAATGTATGATTTTTCAATTTCTACACGCATACTTTCCCTTTTAGAGTTGTTCTTATTCTCGGTGCCTATTTTATACTGTACCTTATTCCTTACCCAACCTCCTTTCCTTATCTGACCAAACCTCGGTTTCGCAGCGATCGCGTAAAGTGCAGTCCAAGATAAACTAATGACTCGCACTCATTTGGACGTCCACATCGAGAAATGCTCATTTCTGAGCCCAACTATTACAAGGAAAAGGCTTTTCCACTTAGAAAAACTTGCTCCGAGTTCATTCTTTCTCTTCCTCTCTCAGAAATTAAACTCAGAGTTTTCTTCTCTATTTTTCCACTATCTTTTCGATTCTCAACTCTTCTCGACTTGCGCCGTCTGGGGAAGGAGAGGAATTCTTCGAGAGTATGAGCTTTTGTTTGAGTGGACTCTGACAGATGCACTGTGGAGGAGAGAGCGGGAGAGGGAGACACAAATTACTAAGAGAATCAAAGAAATAGAAACGGTGCGCATTCTTCCACTCCTTTACTTCTCTCAATCATCACCGCCTCTCTACTCAAATCGATCTCTCACTATTTCGCCTTTCCTTTCCTATAATCAGCTCTTCTCTCTCTCTTTCTCTCTCTTTCCTACTATTTCTCTTTATTTCTGAGAATCTATTAGTCTGACTCTTTCGAACAATGTTTATCTCTCCATCCTTCCGTTTCTCTACTTCATCGGTGAGCTTTCTTTCTTATTTATTATTTTTTCTGATCACTTCTCTCTTTCTTTCTCTTCCTATGTTTCTCTCTTGCTCTCTTTTCTCTCTGACTTTCTCAACTCAACAACTTAATTGTTCGCGCTCATTGCTCCAACTTTTAAAATCAGTTCCTGTTTAAAATCAGCTACTTTATCACCCAATATTCAATTGTTTTTGATTGCTGCCGCCCGGATACCTCTCATTTCTATCTCGTTCATCTTCAGGGCAGAGTCTCCATCGCTAGCACCACCTCGCCGTGTTCGTCTAACAGCAGCGGCATCTCTTCTGACATCGACGAAGGGGGCCTCACGCTCCTCAGCAAGCCCGACCTTTCAGCTGCAGCGGATCACGCGGATACAGTCGGCGGAGTCGCCGTTATGACGGCGGAATCTGCTAGTCAGAATGGTGAGACTAGTCATTAATCGGGAGGCAAACTGGTAAGGCTAGTCACTAGTCACTAATTAGAATGGTGAGACTAGTCAATGGTCTCTAGTCAGATTGCTGAGAATAGTCACCAGTCCGAACTGTGAGGCTACCCCCTAGTCAGTCTCAGCCCCCCTTCTTTTAACCAACCCCCCGCACAAATATTTGATGTTGATGTCTAATACGTATGCACATATGTAGCGGCGTTGCACAACCCATGTCTAGGGTTATTGACAAGAAATTAGAACCGGCGTCTATTCCTCCTCCTCCTTGATCTCTTCATTGTCTGCCGCTTTTCTTCTTCGGCCCAATCTCAATCGGTCATACTCTCTCTAAATCCCCTGAAGTTGCTCCTCTCTCTCTCTCTCTCTCTCTCTCTCTCTCTCTCTCTCTCTCTCTCTCTCTCTCTCTCTCTCTCTCTCTCTCTCTCCTACCTCTCCTTTCGTGTGTAAACTGGTGACCTTGAAAGGTCGAGCAAGTGAATTTCCTCAACTATTTTCTTTCTATTTCCAATCCAATCATTCGATGCAGACGATAATCCTCGACAATGTAGATTTTTTGAAAAAAAAACAATGAACATATACGTTGGTTCCTTATTTAATTTATTCATTAACCCTTGAAGAACTCATAAAAAGTTTCTTAGAAAAACTTTCGGAGAGATTTCTAAGTTGACTTGCTGTGATAAGCTGTGCCCAAGACAATAACTATCGATTGAAGTTAGCGAGAGAAGGGGGGGGGGTGACTCGTCCTAGATACTATTCCAAATAGGATTGAGTTAAACTCAGGAGAGATCTCGTGGGTGGGTGATAGAGAAGCAAAGATGAGAAGAACGATTATAAACATCAGAAAAGAGTGTTTGGCTGTTGTACAATACAATCGGTGATCGGCTAAGGAAAACAAGACAGTTGATAGATAAGGCTGTGAGTTAGGGGAAAAGAGAGATAGGTTGGTACGAAGGGAAAGAGGGTAAAAAACAAGCAACTGGCGGGGACTATCTCTCGTCGACAACAGATTAGTGTAAGAGGTAAAGAAAAGAAAAGAGTAAGGAAGCGAAGAAATTGAAAGTAAATAAAATAAAGAGGAGAGCTCAAGAGAAAATAAAGATGCAAAAAAAGACGTAATAAACCAAAAGTTGTATCAGAAGACAACATTAACACTTGACTGCGATCATAAACAAGTAATTCAAACTAAACAGCATATTAAACACTACAGCTTTGATTGCAAATATGAGAAATCCCACTCCGTTAATTTTAGTGTATAGGAAATCCGAGTTAACATTTTCGTATTGTTATTGTATTACACCACTAAATGGAAGGATCAAATAATATTCCAAACGGACTTCATCCTCAGAAAGCTTCTCCGATCCCTTCTCTTTCAAAACAGTCCTCTTCGAAGGAAGGTACGCTACTCCAGTTGGCTCTCCCAACATTCGAAAAAGTACTTGTAACTGCTTGCAGGGGCGTCTTCTGCAGGACAGAGCTACACAGTTGAGTATCTCTCACAATTACTGAAAGACAAGAAGCAGTTGGCAGCCTTTCCCAATGTATTTCATCACATGGAGCGACTTGCCGATGAAGGTTTCAATGTTTTCTCAGCAATATTTTTGTTTTAAATGATTCATAGTTTCAGATTTAAATTTTTAAAACTGAACTAACACCCGTGTCAGTGATCCGTATTGTACATTTCTATGTCAAAACAGGAATAAAGAATGAAATGAAATAAATTGGGATTTTTTCAATGATAAAAATTTGTATTTCAGAAATCAGTCGTGTCCGCGTTGCTTTATTTCAATTTGAATTCACAAAGAAGGATGCGATTGCGTTGCCCGAGGCGGAGGGCGATGTTCAAGTAGTGACCGAGAAGGTCTTTGTCCCTGCCAAAGATCATCCAGATGTCAGTTATAAAACTAACTCGCTTTTTTGGTGAATCAGAATGTTTCTTGCTGCGTTCCACAAGCAGTTTCGATTCATAGTTTCAGATTAAACGCAGTTTTTCAGAAAGTAGCATCGAGTTCGATATTATTGGAATGAAATCTTATTTAGTATAACTTCGTCGGTCGAATCCTTGGCCCACGAGGAATGACTGCGAAGCAATTGGAACAAGAAACTGGCTGCAAGATCATGGTCCGAGGTAGAGGATCCATGAGAGACAAGAAGAAGGTAACACTTTTATCTATTTGTAACTACTTTTGAAGTGATGCATACAATTCTGTTATTTATTTATTTATTTATTACATGTTGTTCATATAATATACAATGATAGCTTCTTTAAGTCAATAAATGAGGAATAAGGAACGAAATGCCCAAAAAATAGAAAAAAAGAGTACGTGGAAAGCAAAAGAGAGATTGCGATGAAAACAGGAAATTCCTATTGTCAACTCGAATTGGATACATAACAACGGAGCAGAAGATTTCATCCGCAGTGCGGGCATGGGAAAAGGCTTGTTCGGAAAGAGAAGGGGTCAACCGTGTTATGTCATTTCAATGGGTGGAAAAGGCCGCCACTCAGTATGGATGAACCCAGACTTGGTTGAAGGAAGAATTGAATCGTGGTAAGCCAAACTGGGAGCATCTCTCGGAAGAACTCCACGTGCTCATCCAATGCGAGGACACTCCCAACCGGGCACGAGTCAAACTGCTCCGAGCGGTTGATGAAGTAAAGAAACTCCTGGTGCCTGCCGTCAGTTTTTTCTTAAGTTTTCTTTTTTGATTATCATCATTCTTTAAAATACATTCATTAGAATTTTTCATCAATGTTCGGCACTACTGCAGTTTAATTAACAGCGCTAATTAGCTTTAAACGCTACGGTTTCGAAAATTTTCATTTTCAGCATCAGGGACTCCGGTTCTTGAAAAAAATAATTAAATTTTTCCAAAAAAACTTTGTTTTCTTCTTTAGTGTGGCCTATATCTGTATATAAAATGAAACATTTCATCTCTAATAGCTAAAATTGTTTTAAAAATGAAAATTAATTTGAAGTTGTCACTACGAAATTTTGCCGTCGCTACGCCTGAGTGCTTACGGTACCCTTTTTTCAAGTGTGTCATACATTTGTATTTCTTTTTATAATATGTTTAAAAATTTTCTTTTTTTAAACATTAATTTTTTTGATACGGTCTCGTTAGAATAAGCCATACGGCCTCGTTAGCGTAAACTTTTACTAAGCCTAAGCGTTTTTTTAATGTAAAATTAATTTTTTAATGTAATTTTTTTCAAGAACTGGAGTTTCTGATGCTCAAAATGATCACTAATGAAGAAAATTTTCGAAACCGTAGCGTTTAAAGCCAATTTGCGCTGACAAAAAATAGTGCTTAATGTTCTATTTTGTTGTTTTGGATTTATTCTTCATCACACATCGGTTTTTGTCGGTAATTTTATTTAATTGTTTTTTTTTTCAGCCAGAAGGTGAGGATGAATTAAAGAGAAAGCAGTTGATGGAATTGGCTATTATCAATGGAACATACAGGTTACATTATACATATATCATTAAATTAGGTTACATTATACATATATCATTAAATTAGGTTACATTATACATATATACAGGTTACATTATACAAATATCATTAAATTTTGTCAACAAAATTAGTTTTTGAGTGCTCATAAAATTCTAAATTATTCATTTGTGAGTAATGGAAGGAAAGCATGTAGATTGGTGAGTTCTATACGATTGGTTGGGATGATAACTTCTTTTGAATATTTCTCGACTTAGTTAACTGTTCTATAATCTAGTTTAAGAAGATTCAACATGATTAGTAACTATGTTTTCTTTTAATCACTAGATTACCCCAGTCCGAATTTTTTCAGCCGCAAATGAAGCATGTAGATCAAAATATATATTGTAGATCAAAATATATATTCATGAAGTAACCAACTGCTTAATATAAAATAAAGAATGTCTTGCAAACAGATGAAACATTCATTAAAATTTTCATTCAACGTATTTGTTGTCTGTGGTCACTGAATCATGAGGCCCACCCAGACAGTACAAAAATCTGTCTGAGCCGACTCTGTGGTCACTGAATCATGAGGCCCACCCAGACAGTACAAAAATCTGTCGGAGCCGACTCTGTGGTCACTGAATCATGAGGCCCACCCAGACAGTACAAAAATCTGTCTGTGGTCACTGAATCATGAGGCCCACCCAGACAGTACAAAAATCTGTCTGAGCCGACTCTGTGGTCACTGAATCATGAGGCCCACCCAGACAGTACAAAAATCTGTCTGAGCCGACTCTGTGGTCACTGAATCATGAGGCCCACCCAGACAGTACAAAAATCTGTCTGAGCCGACTCTGTGGTCACTGAATCATGAGGCCCACCCAGACAGTACAAAAATCTGTCTGAGCCGACTCTGTGGTCACTGAATCATGAGGCCCACCCAGACAGTACAAAAATCTGTCTGAGCCGACTCGAAACAGACTCTGGGGAAGTAGACTTATAACAGTTATCACTAGTATTTCAATTCTCTCTTTTTCATCTTCGATCTACGCATATAATAAAAAAACACGCGGAGAATCTCTACGCTCCAAAAATGCGAATGATATGATCTGGAATATTTAAAAAAGGAGAATTGAAACACTATTCATGTTGTTGTTGTTGTTGCCGGCAAGCAGCCCGCATCGAAGACTTTTGGTTATGAACACTCTCTTTAATGAGAGAGGTTCTCGTGTTCTTCGGACGAGAAGCGTCCGGAGAAGGGTTTTGATGTCCTTTGCAGTCCTGAGACTGTCATGCTGCACCTTGTGAAGGCGGAAATCGTTGTAGCAACCTGTTCATGCTATAGGCCTTGTGAGTGGGTGGTCAACCCGGCCTAGCATCGTTTTGGGTGGGAGTAGAGACGTCTCGCCTGTCGTTAACCGGAGATAGGCAAGAGGCTATTTGACTTGCGCCTCGACTCGCCATTGATTAGTATAGCGGAGTATCGGCTGATGTTTTGTCCGGTGGCTTGCCCAGGCCGGTCCGGCATCGCCCTCCTTTGAAGAGCTATACCACCCAGTTTTGGTCCGCGGCGGGATTTCTCCCGCTACCTCCCAGCACGAATTCTTCGTAGGGAGGCGTCCCTCTATCCGCCACCTGAGGTCGCGCTCGATTCTGGACCAGGATGTTTCTCTCACCCGCACTGCGGGTGAAAAAATTCTATGCGCTCTCCAAAAACACCGGAAAACCTTCAGATCTATGCGCTCGGAAATTTTTTTCGATTCTCACCTCAGGGAATTCAATTACTTATTGCGAAAAACGCTTCGAACTTCTGAAAATTTTAAAAATCTATGCGCTCGAAAAAATTGTGCGGGTGGTAAGAAACGCCCTGTTCTGGACTGGATGATCCGGCTCCATCCGTGACAGGCTCTTAAGGCTGTAGAGTCACGAATGGCCACTGTTGCCAGTGTGTTTCGAGAAACACTATTCATCACAATGTGTGTTGAACGCGCTGTCATGACTTTGTGTTGTAGGTCAGCCAGCCAGCAGCAAGCAGTGGCTGCTCAACTGGCTGCAGCCGCTTCTGCTGCAAGCAAAAGCCAGTCCAACTCGCAGCCACTTGCCGCAGCCATTCGTATGTTTCTTCCTCCCCAGATCTTTCAGTCTTCAATCTACTCAGAATTGTGTTATCCATTGTTCAGTTTCACACCTTGAGCCTCAATTTCGCTATTAGTTTATGTTTTCTATGTTTTTTCCCACTCTATCTCTTTTTCATTCAGATTCTCTAAAACTGGTTCAGTGTTTTTACATTTATTTTGATCCCTTCACAAACTTGGCCTTTGAATGAACTATCGCACAGAAAAAAGCTAGTCCACCGGGCTAGTTACACATGTAATGGTAACACGCGCAGCCGGTTTGAGTCAGAGATGGTTGGGTTCGATCCCGCCCGGTGGACTAGCGTTTTTCTGTGCGATAGTTCAATATTTGTCATCTTAACCAGGCGTCACTGCCTTTAAACTGTGTAACTTAGCATTTGAAGAACTTGGCCTTTCTATCTACTGAAAATGATCAAGAGGATTCGCATACTTAACCGTAAAAGACCATCTACAGCCATAGGTAAACTTTGTCTTGATTTTACAATAGGTCGACCGCCGGCGTAGCTATGAAGTTTTGACTTGACAAAATCTGTGCGGGCTCAATTATGGCCGATCAAACTTTTATTTGAAAAATCTGAGAAAAAAATTCTTTCTATTTTACTTGAAAAACTCTAAAATTTCTCTTGGAGGTCAAAACAAAAAGGGTCTTCAGGTCGTTCCCCTAGATGAATTTTTCTCCAGTGGGCAGTTTACCTATGTCTACAGCAGAAAGGCCTACAAATAGCAAAAAAGCAACCAAAACCTAAGAGCAAGTAAAATGGTCTTATGTGTATCCAACCCCTGAGGCAATTAGTGTTCATTTCGCAGAAGCAGCGCTGGCTGCGCAGTCGCAGAGAGGAGCTGCTGGTTTGAGTTCTCTTCCACTTCAGCTGCAAAACCAACTGGCAGCCTCCTCCCAGCTCAGGTAATTTTCAGAACCAGGCATTTTCATGAACTGGAGAGTGGAGAATTTTACCAGAAGAACACGATAATCTATTCCTTAATTTAGGGATTTTTATAGTGACTTCCGTTCACCACAGCTCGCTGGAGCTCCCATCATCTTGTCGCCGAGCAGAAATAATCACAACAACGCGGTATGTTCATCACTATCGTTCGAGAGAATCTGAATCCACTCTGGCGTCAACTTGCAATTGAACAACTAATGAAAAATCATCGAATTACTAAAGAGAAAACGTGGCTAATTGAAGAGGGCATTAAGATGATCTTCAAAAGTTCGATAGGCTCAGAAGCTTTGGCTCGTTGAAGTGGCTGAAAGACGTGCATCTAGAGAGGAAAAATTTTCCGAGCATGGGCTCGTGTCAGAAGAGCAGCCCTGCAACAAAGACTGCATTGCAGGCGCAAGCGGCTGCGGCTGCCCAGATGCTGCAGCAGCACTCTGCAGCCAACCAGGCTGCGGTGGCAGCTGCGCAGCAGGCAGCACTTATGCAACAGCAACAGGCGGCTGCAGAGTACCAGCAATTGCTGCTGCAGTACGTTATTCACTCAATTGCCTTCTTGTTGTGTTTGAGTCGATACTCAAAAAGCTTCAGAGAGAGTTTCTTTTTTTTCTTTTTCAAAAATAATTGGTTACAATCTTTTAAAAGTGTTATTCTACATCAAAATTGAAGATGTGAAATCTAGCACAGGATACATTGACTGTTTCCATCCGGGTTTGAATATTATATACATAGAAAGTTTAGTCCAAGAAGAATAAAAAGTTTGATATTTCGTTCGAATCAGAGACCTGAACGGTTCTCCTTCGGTTTTTAGCATCGCATTCCTGATTTGAATATATTCGAAACAAATAATATGAGATTTAGTTGCATGTTTTTATCCACCGAAGTATGTTTGCAGCTCAATAGCCAGGAGTATATTTGTTTAGGACATGTTTTGAAGTGAGCAGCTGCACCTTCTTATTTAGTATGTACTTATCCACCTTGGAATCGAGAACGGTTACTGTATTTCCCCTCTGATTCGGAGCTGCTGTTGGTTGCAGACAAGGAATCTCGTATGAAAGCCTGCAAGCGATGCAGTTCGCTGCTGCGCAGCCGTCTACAACTGCTGCAAACGCCTACTCAGTCGCGATGCTCGGGGCGAACTATGGGTCTACTTCCTCGGACGGTTTCTCGCCCGATGCGCTCTCCGCTGGAGGTGGGTTTGTCCTTCGGAGATGGGCCTAGCTGTACTCATTGAGTGATATCGATTATTTAAGCGAGATTATGGGCGTGGCTATTTATTCAGATGTTATTTATTGAGCAGAGCAGCTGACTCATATTTAATTCATTGTAAGATCGAAAAATTTTTGTTCTCTCTTTATAATTATGTGAAAGGCGGGATTTAAAACCAAGTTTTTCGGTAGATCAATCTATTTAGAAATTTTTTCCTGTAAATATGTACATGAGACTTTTAACTTGAAAGGTTCTCAAGTTTTCATTTACCGAGTTTCCTACAATGACTTGACAGTTTTATGAAAAATATTTAAAAGGACCAGTTCATTAGAAATACATTTTTGTGTTAATGTCAGCCTGTTAATATATCAAAGTCTGTATCAGCCAGAAGTGTTGAAATCACAACAGCTTCATGTTTTGAAAGTACTAATTCAGAGTGAATATAGAGTACAAAGTGATTTTATTAAAAATAATTTAAGTAAATGAATAATTTAAATAAAACACAAAGTGAAATAAAGTAAATTTTATTATATAACTTAGAAGCCTATTTATTGACGTTTTGTATTTTTAATTATTGTTAAAATAGTTCAAAATTGTAAAATGAGAGAAGATTTGTACGGAAGGGTTTTTAAACGGTTCGTTGTTGTGATGGGGAATTGTGATCTAGATATTCTTGCCGATGTCACATAAAGTTATGATCTCTTTTGATGTTATCGCTTTCATCTTGTTATGAATATTAATAATAAAAAAGTGTATTCAATTCAGCCTAAGATGAGAGCATATGATGAGATGAGCTCAGAACTTGTTTGAATGTTCAGTGTTGTCCATTTTTCCTTCTAATCCCTCATCTATGAATAGAGCGCTGTCTGTGTTGTCAACCAAATTAATCTTAACAATGTCCAATAATAAAATTATCGTTTAAATTTGTGAAGTAATCACCGGACTCCCTCTACAGGGCAAATATTCACTGAGCTTGGCCTTGCTTCACCTCTACCTTACAACCAATTTTGAACCATGTTACTCACTTCTCTTTATTCCGTTCCGCTTCATTAAAATTCCAAACTTTCAGAAATTAAACCTTCCGAGACTCTGTTTCCAACAATTCTGAAGAGCTCATACGATACTTTGCGCTTTTGTTTTTCCAATCGTTTTCTCAGTTTATTTGCTGAAAGAGTTTAAATCATGCTTGAACTTTTTTATTGCTTCTAGTTTGAACAAATTATTGAACTATCGCACAGAAAAAAGCCAGTCCACCGGGCGGGATCGAACCCAGACCATCTCGACTCAAACCGGGAGCGCGTGTTACCATTACACCACGGGGACACATTGCTATTCCGTGCGATAGTGTTATATGAAAGGCTCAAATGCCTTGTTTATTTTTTGAGTCTTTCATATAACACTATCGCACGGAATAGCAATGTGTCCCCGTGGTGTAATGGTAACACGCGCTCCCGGTTTGAGTCGAGATGGTCTGGGTTCGATCCCGCCCGGTGGACTGGCTTTTTTCTGTGCGATAGTTCAATAATTTGTCATCTTAACCAGGCGTCACTGCCTTTAAACTGTGTAACTTAGCATTTGAAGATCTAGTTTGAACCTAATTTGAACCTAATTTTTTGAGACTATTTTTTTTATCAATAGATCTTACCTAAAAGTGAATAGTTACACTAAAAGCTTATGCAATCGCTAATTACTACATATTAAAACCAAAAAGGTAGCTGTTAATTATCAAACTAAAAAAGCATGTTTACATTCCCATCACTTAATCCACTTCAACTCCCTTTGTTAATTGAAATTTGTTGAGACAGCCTTTTTCTGTACTTCATCCGATTCTGTGATGTTCTTAGAATATAATTTCACTTTCTAATGTTTTAAATTATACATTTATACTTTCCGATGATAGAGTATATAGTTATACTTTCGAATGATAGAGTATATAGTTATACTTTATAATAAAAGTTTTGGTGTTCCTTTTCCGACGGGCTTTCTATTGATGCTCTTTCACATGGGTATCAGTGAATCATGCAGCAAAATAACAAGATGTAAGTAACTCTGCAGCCTCTCTAATCTCTCCACTCGCAGAAGTATCTCCATTGTCTTCTCACTCACTCTTTCGTTGTTTTCTTGTACTATAACTTAATCACTAAGCACCGTAGCCCTCGGCAGCTACCGTAGCCCAACCGCAACCGAGTATGGTAACTGGCGCCACAGTATTAACATCTAAACCTAAGAGCAAAAATGGAAGGCGATTGTGAGGTTTATAGACGGCAAAGTCAAAGTCACACCGATAGGTTAACTGCACTCTCAAAAATTGAAGGGAAAATGAAGTGCTTTTTGAGTAGAGAGGGAGAATAATGAGAAGAGAGTCAGTCTTTGTTGCCCATCGCCACTAATTCGCTAGTCATCATTCTAGAGAAGAGAGTCAGTCTTTGTTGCCCATCGCCACTAACTCGCTAGTCACAGGGGTTAAATAGTGACCGGATCGGTCCCGTAGGCGGATACATGTACACACACTATTGGCAAAAAAATCCCTCTTTTCTTACCCTTTTCCTTCATCCCCTCTTCTTTTTTCCTCCAAACTTGCGGCGGATACATGTAAACCCAAATTGGGCGGTTCCATTTAACCCCTGGCTAGTCATCATTTTAGACACTGCTTAACGAGCGGTTATTTCTCTTCATTTTTTGAGTTGTTCAGTTGATCTATGGTGAGCTATGTCGTCAACTAATTACTATTCACTCTAATATGTTATTTTTTTTCGAGTTTGAAGATACGAATACACTGCAAACTAAAGAGATGGTGATAACTCACAGTAGAGGAGGAAACGACTAACAGAAGAAGGTCTCGAGACGATAACTCTGTAACCATGTCTCACCCTCTTTCTAGGCACTCTCATGTGCACACCGCATCGTCGCGTCCTTGGTCATTCTCGTGATCATCCATACCAGAAGTGAGGGAGCAAGACGCCACTCCAAGCGCGTCTTTTTATGGTCCGTTTCTTCTCCCTCACATCTCACGCCCTCTCTCTGTATATACGTCCCCCTTCACTACATGACAGTTTGGAAGAACGGATCGATGAAATGTGTCAATCAATATCAAATGCTCCATCATTTCACTTTACGTGTTAATTATTCTTCATTCTAGCATGCCTACCTAGCAGCCATATACATACCCTTTCATTCATTCTTGTTGTTGTCTTTGAAGTAAACGCTAAGATTCTAACGAAGTGCTCAGTTCTTGTTGTGATCGAAGTTGTTGGGTGCATACTACAACAACAATAAAACACTGGTCAAAGATTTTTTGGTGCCTTTGACAGCAAGATGTGACACTTGTCAAGTCTATGACAGCAGATGTTTAACAGAGAACTAATGACATTCATTAACAATTTCTCGCTCTTTTACAGGAATTCTCCGCACGAATGCTATAGCAGAACTGACTGCGGGCAATCAATAAAATGAGACTAATCGATAGTTCCTCTTCCCCTCAGTCGCCTCCCCTACTGACTCGGCAGTGAACCTCCTCCGCTTCCCCTACTCACCCCCTTCAGTCGTCCTTACTCACCATCTCTCGCCCCTCACTTACCCCTCAGATCGCAGCCGAATGAATTGCTTTCAACATCAACAGTTTTGGTGCTTTTCAAGCCATCGCAGCTTCTTCGTGTGTATTGCAACTGAAGTCACTCTTTCTTTCTCCGACTTTTAGTGTAATCAACCTGGAGGTGAGTGTAAATTCGCTTTCAATGGACTAAATAATTACGCTAACTGGTCGCTTTGCATGTGAATGTCATCTAAGGGACCACTGACCACTCAATTAACTGGCACTTTTTCTTTGAAGATTTCATCGTTATCGATTGGTTTGTTAAAAATGTCATTGACTGTACACTCAATGTTAGTGCTGAGTAGCTTGTGTAGACAATTTCAAAGGGCAGCGTTTTCTTTGTTTGCGTTTATTGTTGCAGAATAATTGAGATTGCTAAGAGAGCATATGACTTTAGAATCACTGGAAGATTTGGTCTATTGAGATTAGATTACCTTTTTGATCTTTTGATAATTATTTCTAGAGAGTTTTACGGAGCGATTATTGAGAGAATTGTGCCTTTTCTTGTTGATGAATGGATCGATTTCATCCTGTTTCTTCGGTAATTATACACTTTTCTTAAGAACTTCTTAGTTCCCCTTTTTTGTTTCAATCAAAAGTTAATAAGAGACTTCTAAATCCTCTTATCTCATGATTGCATCAATGGAAAAATTCCCTAAGTCCCGCCCCCTTCGGTGCTTATTAAAGTTTGCGATACAAAGTGAAAATTTTTTTAGATGTTTGATGTTATACATTTATAATTTGATTGTGGAATGTTTGGCGTCTATTTGAGATAAATTGGTAGTTTCATGAATATCTCGCCCGATACAGTCCAACATCGCCTTCTATGTGAAGTAGTGCCAAATTGTTACTTTGTCGACAAGAAGCTCCACCCAAAATTGCCTGGGGCAATGAATCCTTGCCCTCTCTCGCCCAACTTTCTCTAAGAACTTTCTGAGAATGGTTTTGACAAAATCATCTTGTTATGATATGAGACTGCATCATTTATGAATAGTTTATATTTATTCAAAAATGGAAAAGGGGTGATGGATAAGAAGTGGGTAACAACACCCGTGGAACCTGCCCCGGACCCTACCTGTGATGTCTCGGACCCTCCACAGCTAACCACTCACAACATAACAACCTCTTCTGAGTGCACCTAAATACTCTAATGTACACGTTTCAACAGACACGCTCTTAATAATCAACCGGAGAAGTAAAGAGAGAAACGGTTAGAGAGCTAAAACCCGTATGCGAGGAAAAACAAACTCATAAACGATGTGTCAAAACAGTCAAATTCTTACATTTTCTATCTTTATAATTCAGTAATCATTTTAAATGTTATCTCCTAAATCAAACAAGAAAAACGCGCCAAATCAGTAGAAAGAGAGTGAATTTGGATGTGAAACTGCTAGAGGATGAAGAAGAAGCCATCTTGTCTCCATACTTGTCCAGCAAATCCAGAATCACGCCATTCGTCCAACCGAAACCCGTCTTGAAAACAATCGATATTGATAAATCAATCGATATTGATAAATTATTCAGAATTTCCAAGACTTTATGTTCTGAGAGCTTTGGTAAGAAAGGCAATCTGAACTCGTCAAGTAAGTTAAAGAAAACCGCCGATAAGGGCGGGAAATTTTGAAACGACCAGCAAGAAGGTAAATGAGATAAAGAACAAGAAAATGAAAACGAATATGATTCGGTGAATAGATCAGAGAGTTCGCAAAGATTCTAGAAAAACTGAACCTTCTCACAGTCGTCGACCTACCGGATTATCTTAAAACGGATTGAAGAGTGGATCCCCAAATGTCAAGATTTTATCCCGTTCTTCCTGACCAATTTTATACACCGTATAAGCGGTAACTCAACAAGTTACCCTTCGGTGATAATAAAGATTTAATTTAAGATCTGGGTTTTGAAGACGCGGTTACACGGGTGTACCCATACAAATTAATTACTTAATTGGTAATAATCTTCCTCGCGCTTGTTCCCGCCTCACGACATGGTGCGCACTCCCCTGAGATGCGAGACAGGCATACCCTGGTATAACCAGTGGCTGCCCGCTTGATCACTACTAGGTGAATAGCAGCAGTGGGGAGAGTCAGATTCGTGCATGAGCACTACCAACATTTCTTAACCCCCTTGTTTTGGGTGGATCATACGAGGTTTGAGTCGAACTCGGGACTCTTCTCACAATAATCGAACACACTACCATTATGCCACGCTCGGAGTAATTACTCTACTGGTAGCCTATGAAACTATCAGAAGAACTGAGGTTATTGACCTCTTTAATTGATCTACTCTTTAATTGATCGAAAGTCAATAATATTGTAAATCGATACTTGTCTTCATTCAATGAATCCCCCATGCTCACCTGCACTTCATACTCGCCTCCGCTGCCCGCACTGCAGTCTTCAGTCTTCGCAGACACGTTGTATTTCTCGAACATCGCGTGTGTTCTGATCAACATCTCATCTTCAGTTTATAACCCTTTTTCTAATGCGAATAATCAACTCGCAACATTTTAAAATAAAAAGGCAACATCTATATTGATTCTGAGTAAACAAATTTGGTTCAAAATTTTTAAACATGCAAGTAAATTTTTACTAAAACAAAAAGAATGATTAGAAAGATTATTTTTAAAATTTGTTTAAAAAATCGAAATTGGATAAAGAATGTAACCTTATGAAAGACTGATAAGTGACAGTCAGCCAAGAAGTTGCCATCTTCTCCGCAACCTTCAAACGAAATTTCAAAATTATTACTACAGCAGACAGGCAACATTAAAACTTAGATTTCAAGAATTGAAAACATAAAAAGCATCTCTAAATTTACAACGAAGCTTAGCTAGATAACTAAAGTTATCTCATTCTCGAGCAGATTGCCAAAAAAAAATCTTCTTCAATAAGCTTTGCACACATTCAAGATTGAAATTCTTAGAAGTCCGACTCCATTGGTAAATTTATTCATAGAAAGATACTCTCTTTCCCATCTGAGATTCACTCAGGAATTCGGCCCGTTCTTTTAGAACCTGACCAGACAGGAAGACTACCTTCATGAGTTTGGGGTCTCCGGTGGTTCTGAATCCCTCGATGACCATGTGAATCATGGGTGGCCAGGCGTTCTCCTTGTCCCACTGCTGTTCGCTACCCATGGCAAGAGACGTCGGAAGGCCCTTTGTGAAGTTCAACACGCCTTCTCGCTGCAAGACTCGTCTTTTAAAGAATACTATATAAGAATGTAAAATCTTCATTCACCATTTACTATACCGTATGCTTCACTTTCTACTGTAACCGAGTTCTTCTTGTGTATTTAAGGTTCGATCTTTCTTGTGGCAGGCTTTTTTCACTCTGTAGAGAAAAAAAAACATACCCGAATCTGTTACTTTGATATAATGCATAACCAGGTTTTAAAATATTTACTCCTTCTTCGCCTTACCCACCATTCCCTTCTTATCTCACAGCGCAGAACTCCATTCTTGTGGGTGGTCAAAGGAAACTCTCATTTGAGACTGAAATGAAAGAATGGGAACCTCGAGATACTCGTAGACTCTGTGAGGAATGAGGTCATCTTCGTCGTCGTAACATTTCGCGTACAGCGGAAGAGCATTCGAGACGTAGTAGACGTTTGAGTGGGTCTGCAACGAAGTCCATTTACGATCCGTTTCATTCTAATCATGAACCTCACTCTCACTACTGTAGTTCTGGCCATACCTCTCTCTCCCTACCGTAATCCTTGTTCAATCCAAACTGTTTTTCTAACCAAAACTGCAGATAAAATCTATGCACAAATATTTTATACGTAGTAGACGTTGTAATATATGCGCTTTCTATGCGCTTTCCAAAACGCTTGTGATACGATTTAAAAAAATATTTTGTTGATATATTGATATGCATTTTCTATTCTGCATCGCACGGTTTCGTTCCCTCTCCAAAGTCTGCCATTTCCTCATGATCAGTCTTTTTGATCTACACGCTTTTTGGGGGGTTGTGACCAACCGCCTGGTTATTTCTCCTCAACTGTCATAACAATTCACCACCTTTTTCTTCACTGAAATAATTCTTGTCTTACTTATCATCACCGTAAAAAAACTCCTACATCGCAGTAACAGTACCGTAGTCTTTACCCTAACCTTCCTCTCAATATCGTAGTCGTACCATATCCCGTCAGTTTCATTCCAGTGCATCTCTTTCATCTGCTTCTTAGCGTTCTCATATCTTTTTTGGTACATCAGAACTTTGCTGAAATCACCTGAAAAGTGTGATATTTAAATTTGATAAGAGTGTGATATTTAATTTTAAACATTGAAAACACAAACACTAGTCAATATAGCAATCGAATAATTCAAAAATTTCAAAAGTTTAATTACCCAAATTTGCGGTAATTGCTGATGATGGCTTTATAGCCGAAACGTCCAATAAACGACTAACCAAACTGCATCTTTTCAACGACTCAACACAGAAAACACATTATTCAAAAATCTTCAAACATCACATCTATAACATATTTAAACTTTTCATTAATGTATTAAAATCATTTTACATCTTTTATTTTTTCTTTATAATGTCAATCAGGATATTCGGTTATATTTTATCCATCGCAAAAGTCACCAAGATTACTGTATCCGAATGGAAATAAAGAGGGCATAAATAATATATGATAGTAAGATTACCCTTAAGACGCCAAGTAAGACTTTCTTGACGTATAAAATACTGATTAGAAGAGCAAGAAGCGCATGAACAGTAATTTCTTCCTTAGCATCAACCAAAGAAGCGTGTAGGTCAGGAAGACTAATCATGAGCGCATTGCGCAAACTAAGGAAAGAGACTGAAAGTGTGTCTAAACATAGAGAACGCATAAAACCACAAAATTTGTGTCCTTAGCCCTTTTAAGACAGCGCATAGATTCACGCATAGATTTTAACCGCAGAGCGGGTTAGAGAAACAGTCTAGTGAACAGTATGCAGGGAGTCTGTGCTCCCTCAATCAAAACCTGAACTCAACAGTTTCTTACCTGAGATCTCAAAAAGATTGGCCAGAATTCTTGCATTGACGCACATGAAAGCGTTGAGATCGACCGGCACGACACTCCACGTTCGAATGGATTTCATCTCATGCCTCAAGCCAACTTCCTTAGTGACGTCATCCAGCATGAAGCTTACTTTGCCGCTCTCAATCCCTTCTCCTATCCCAACTAACCGGTTGTCGCCAGTCTGAGAAAACCATCTAGTGGAAAAGTCCCAGCCAGTTTCGGCAGCAGAAGCTATCTGCGACCAGACTTCTTCTCTCTGGGCTGCAATTGCTGCAGATTACTCCCTGCATCTCTCGTTTGGATACAAAAAAAGGAACCTTCTCCGAACACATCCTTCACGACATCTAGATCTTCTCTGTAACTCTCAGGGCGAGGCGTCTTGATCTTCGCCTGACAATCAAGACACTTCACTACTTCGCAAAGAATTTTTAAACTGAAATTGCGCTCTTGCAACAGAAATTGTGAAATTTTTTAAATAATTTTTTTTTATATTCACCAAAAATCTATTCCTAATGTTACTTGGATAATGTGTGAAATCTTCCTCGCGCTTGTTCCCGCCTCGCGGCAGGGTATGCGTGCGCTCTACTGAGATGCAGGCCAGAACTATCCTGGTAGAACCAGTAGCTGCCCGCTAGATCACTACTAGTTTCCTAATGTGACTTGGAATGAATGAATAAATTGTACGCGATTGCGAAACAAACCATGTATCTAAAATACGGGAAGATCTCTTCTCCCTTTTCGTCGTTGAAGGATGTGGCCCGTTGCGCCACCCAAAACTGGTACTCCTTCTCCAGCATAGGTAGAACTTCCTACAAGTTTCATGCATCGTCTTCGGATTTTCTCCCCTTTCATATCTTTGTATTTAGTATCTCTTTCTGTCTTGCATTCTTTCTCTCTTTTTGTATCTCTTCATCTAGGAACACAAACTTATTTAACCAAATCTCGTTTCCTTTTTTTGTCATTCCTGGTTCTTTACTTTGTCATTCCTTGTTCTTTACTTTGTCCTTCCTTTTTTTTACTTTGTCATTCCTGGTTCTTAACTTTGTCATTCCTGGTTCTTTACTTTGTCATTCCTGGTTCTTTACTTTGTCATTCCTTTTTCTTTACTTTGTCATTCCTGGTTCTTTACCTTGTCATTCCTGGTTCTTTTTGTCGTTCCTGGTTCTTTACTCTCAACACTTCAAGATTCAAGTTACTTTTTTCTCGCAATCATTCCCGCTCAAGGCAGAGGACGTGCTTTATTATTTGAAACAAATACCAAAGCTGTTATAACTCGAGGCTGCTGTTTGTGTGACAGGTAGTGTGGATTGGAAAGGAATAAAAAGACGTTCCAATCCCTAAGGGTTCTCAACTTCTCTCCGAGTTCGAGGATCAGGAGCTGAATGATTGATGCCCACCCTCTCTTGGCTATTTTGTATCAAGTTTCGGCGGGTATCTGTCTTCATTCAGAGAGTGGACTATCGCATGGAACTTTTGTCTGGCTCAAAAAACTAGTTTTCACGGCTACAGTAGACACTCTCTATATTGATGCGAATCCCCGCTTTCTGCGAACCTCTGTTGTCTATAAAAACCTCCTGGGAGGTTGGTGAATCCGAAATATATTTCAGAGTAGTCACGCAGATTACCACTCCATTTCTCATAGATTTTGCGTCTGAAAACTTACGAGAACAGATTCGAGGTCATCCGTTCCCATGTAGTAACTGACGAGAACAAATTCGAGGTCACCCGTTCCCATGTAGTAAACTGACGAGAACAAATTCGAGGTCACCCGTTCCCATGTAGTAATCGTACACCATCGGAGTGAGAAGCGGCGGCTGTGATCTCACCAGATAATACACGCGGCCGCCGTTGGGGACGAAACCGTGGCTGAAGATGATATTCAAGGTAGAAAAATGAGTGATTAATGAACTAATTACAATTCAAAGAGTATAAAATCCGGGCGTGTAATAATGGTGGTGTGTTCTACTATTGTGTGACGAGTCTTAAGTTCGACTCCTACATCCATCCAAACCAAGGGAGTTGAGAAAATTTGGTAGTGATCTGGCACTAATCTGACTCTCCTCATTGCAAATTTGGTAGTGATCTGGCACTAATCTGACTCTCCTCATTGCAAATTTGGTAGTGATCTGGCACTAATCTGACTCTCCTCATTGCAAATTTGGTAGTGATCTGGCACTAATCTGACTCTCCTCATTGCATCTAAACAGACTAGCGGTAAGCCCGTGGGCAGCTCCTGGTTCTACCACAGTAGGTCTTTCCCGCATCTCAGGGGAGCGCGTACCCTGCTGCAAGGCGGGAACAAGCGCGAGGAAGATTATTGTTATATTTCAAAATTATTTATTTGAAATATAATAATAATCTTCCTCGCGCTTGTTCCCGCCTTGCGGCAGGGTGCGCGCTCCCGTGATATGCAGGACAGACATATCCTCGTATAACCAGTGGCTGTCACGGGCTTACTGCTAGTGTGAATAGCAGCAGTGGGGAGAGTCAGATTCGTGCATGAGCACTACCAAATTTTCTTAACCCCCTTGGTAGAGGCTGCACAATGTGAACAGAATGGAGCAGACGATTCAAGAAAATCTCATGTTTTTTTCTTCAAAATTGTTGACCGATGTTAATTCCAATAATCTCAATTCCAATGTGGACCTTATTTATAAGCAGGAAGATCTCTTAAATCCTGATTACATTAGTCTTTTTTCTTTTAAGGGGTTTCCATTTCAACTAACCTCCAAACTAAAGTTGGAATGAACTAGTCTCTAGTCTAGTCCTTAGTCTAGTCCTTAGTCTCTAGCGGGATTTAGACGCCTTTTAACCGTTTCGTCCGAACCTTGGTTTGACTTTTCTTCTAAAAATCCACTCGATACGCGAATATTCATCGATAGGTCAAAAATATATAGGAGATGGCCATGATTGACTGACTGCTCGACCATGTAGACCAAGTTTCGGATGACCCCCTTGGCAGTGTCGTACATCTCCGAAAAGAGAAGGCCTTTCAGAATCCAGAAGGAGTCCCTCAAAAAATTATGAGAAGAAACTGAGAATGAAAATGAGAAAGGATGGAAGAATAAATAGAGCGAAGACAGAAGAGAGACCCAGAGAGAGGAAGAAATAGAGAATAACAGAGAGAGAGAGGAGAGAGGCGAAATGAAGAGAAAACGAGGAGAAAAAGAGAGAGAACAAAAAATAAAGAGAGAACAGACAGAGGAAAAAGAGAATAGAAAGAAAAAAGAGAGGGCCACTCACCAATAGTAGAATTCTCTAAATCGGCCACCGGGTATGACAAAAGGGTGCGGTACATACAGCAGAGAGTACATGTCTTGGTGCTTCAAGACGTCATCTCGCACCTTGAGGAACATATTCGTCTTGATGGAGGTGCATATTCACTTACTGCACCCCCTTCCTCCTAATCGAAATCAGTCACGATTCATGACTACATGACTATTGATAAATATTCCGAGGAAAATACCAATCATTAGAAAGGTTCACAGAACACTACTCTTACAGCGCTAGAACTCGTGACTCATGAGACTTTACATATAAGAACTCTTTCTGCTAACTCATTAACTGTGAATTTAAGATTGCTTCAAGAACAAAAAACTATCGCTCCAAAAGGTTTCAGAGTCAGGTGGTTAAAACTTCGGTTCTAGAAATCTCGTGAAGCACTGGCAATCGATATAAGTCACTAAGAAAAATATCCAACGATTTAATGACTGATGACTAGGAATACTCCGAGAGGACCCATTGGAGGTGTCATGACTGATTACTGTAAAGTCTACGGAACATTTTGACTCATCACAATGCCTTACTCTTCTGCATAAATCTCTCCAGATTCTGTGAAGATGTAGTGCCCATCGCCTCAAGTGATAATTGTTTATGTGCAAGAAGTTTGAAGGGAAGTCGGTCCAGTCTTCAGGGTACCATTCTATCTGAAATGGGTAGCATTCATAGAGAGAGAGAAAGAGAGAGAGAGAGAGAGAAATATACAAAAAGGAAAAATAGAGAGAGCGCGCGACAAAGAGATAATAAGAGGAAGAGAGTAACACAGACAGAGAGGAACAGAGATAGACAGAGGGAGAAAGTACGAGTGAGATATAGAGAGAGGGTGGGAGAAAAGGAGATAGAAGAGACAGAGAGAGAGAGAGAGAGGTTGAAGGAGACTGACCAGTTCAGTACCGGGAGGATTGAAATGGGAGTCGACAAACTCTCGAAGTACGCCAATGTCTTTCACCGACTCTCCAAGAGCGTCAAAGTTTCGGAGTGTTGTGACTGTAAAAAACAGACGCTTCAATATTTCTGATTGAAAAAAACATCTATTATATATGTTTATATGTTATATATGTTTATATTATAAAAAAAATTCATTTTATATTATAAATTATATTTCTTTTATATTATAAAAAAAATATATGTTTATCTTTTGATGAACAGAAAATTTGTTGGAGTTTATCAGTAAAAGGAGCATGTATAGAACTGAGTAAAAGTAATTCACTGAGGCTTCATGATCTGATACCATTCAGTGCGAAATAGTTCATGCAGAGGTAAAATAATCCAAAACTCAATTTGATTTGTGATACTCTTAACCATATTTGTGATACTCTTAACCATATTTGTGATACTCTTAACCATATCGTATTTTCAATAACTTTTCTTGTAACATTAGGAAGAGCTGAAAAATATTGCCGAAAAAGATTAGTTTCAAGATTATGTGCAAACGGTAACTGGAAATTTTCATTCTTATCAGCGTCTATCGTTTACATTGAGATTAAATCATAGAAAAATGATATCAACCTCTTTGTTCAATATGTTTTCAATCAATATGTTTTCAGAAAGTTAGTAAGTTGCACACATTGATTTAATCTTTAATATCCGAAAAAAGGTAACTTCTTCTATTGACTTTGTTGATATTAGCCCTCCACTTGTATACAGCTATTTGAAAAAACTTCCATCACGATGTTCCACATCACCTGATGGTATTCCTTATGCTTTTCTCAAGGGTACAGCTTGTGACTTCCATCACGATGTTCCACATCACCTGATGGTATTCCTTATGCTTTTCTCAAGGGTACAGCTTGTGCCATCTCTTTGCCTCTTTCTCTTTTATACAACAGCTTTCTTTTACATGGCGTTTCCCCATCAATTTGGAAACATGCCATTGTGAAACCAGTATATAAGCGTAAAGGAAGCCTACATGATCCTTATAATTATCGACCGATTTCTCTGACTTGTAGTACGAGTAAGGTATTCGAAAAAATAATACGTCATTCCTTGATCAATTATCTTGAAGCGCATGAGCTACTAACACCTCTGCAACATGGATTTCGCAGTCAGCGTTCTTGCTCTTCAGCCCTTCTCTCGACTCTTTCAGAATTTAACGTAACTCTAGACCAAAACAGTTACATAACGGCAGTTTTCATAGATTACAAAAAGCCCTCGACTCCATCCCAATTAATCTCCTTTGTAATAAATTATCTTATTACGGCATTACTGGGTGTCTCCATAGGTGGATTTCTTCTTTTTTGAATAACCGAACTCAGAGCGTAGTTATCAACCATAGCTATTCACTGTCTTCTGTGGTTACTTCTGGAGTGCCCCAGGGGTCTGTTTTGGGCCCCCTCTTTTTTCTGCTTTTCATCAATGAGTTTCCCGAGTGCCTTCCTCCTGGTATTCAATGCTGTTTATACGCTGATGACGCTAAACTTTCTTCTATAGGCAATCACCAACTTCTTCAGCAAGGATTGGATGCCCTTGCTTCCTGGTCTAGTAAGTGGGGACTCTCTATTTCAACTACTAAAACGGTTTTCATGCGAATCGGACAGTCTCATCCGACATGCAAGTTGTCCCTCTACGGTTCTGAGCTGCCTGAAGTAACAGTTTTCCGTGACTTAGGTGTCACCTACGATTCTAAATTGTGCTTTACAAAGCACATCTATAAAATTTGTAACAAAGCTAGGTCTGTAAGTTTTCTCATTTTACGCTCTTTTCAAACACGAAATAAACATATCCTATGGAGCCTGTTCAATACGTACGTCAGACCTATCCTCGAATTCTCTTCTGAGGTTTGGAGCCCAAGCGACGTTACTTCTATCAAGAAGATAGAAAAATTCAGAGGCAGTTCACTCGTTTAGTATTCAAACGTTCGCATTACATCCCATCCTATGAACAGAGACTAAAAATACTCAAAGGGCGTACTTTACTATCGCGAAGAAATTCTATTGATTTGCTTACTGTATACAAAGCTGTTTTCGGTCGCTTAAAAACATCGGAAAACTTTCTGAAGTTTGCACCTAACAGCCGTTTTACTTCTTCTTCTTCTTCCTAGCGTTATTCCCGCTGAAGAGCGGGGTCCGCTGTGTAGATAGCACTTCGCCACATCATACGATTCGAGGCGTCTTCGGCTATCAGCCCGATAGCCGCCATGTCTTGTTCTATGGTGTCTCTCAATCTAAGCTTCGGTCTACCTCTTGGTCTTCTACCCTGGATTTCTATGTTCCAAGCAGACTTGGGAACGGAGTCAGGATTGGATCTCAGCATGTGTCCGTACCACCTAAGCCTTGACTCTCTGAGTTTTTCGGGTAATGGGGCAACTCCTAAACGAGCTCTTATCGTTTCGTTGCGAATCATGTCTTTCCGGGTGACTCCGAGGCTCCATCTCAACATCTTCATTTCCATTACATGGAGCATCTGCTAGGTCTTTGCTGTTGAAGGAGTGCATTCGAGTCCATATAGAGCAACTGGTCGTACGACTGATTTATAGATCTTACTTTTCAGTCGATCAGACATGCGTCTGTCGCATAGGATACCAGTCGATTCCCTCCATTTGAGCCATGCTGCGTTGATTCTGGCACTGAAAGCGGCTGTTGGGTCCCCGTCTGTGGATATTTGAGAACCCAAATACTTGAAGTGCTCGACTTTCCTTAGCTCAGTGTTGTGTACTTTTATGGAGCTTGGGTCTTGGATTGTACTCGATGTTCCAGCTTCAAGATACTCGGTCTTCAATGCATTGAGCCGTTTTACTAGAGGGCATAAATTCAAATTACTTTTACCAGTCTGCAAAAATAATAAACTAAAGAATTTTCTACCATTCCGAGTGGAAGCAGTATGGAATGCTTTACCCGAGTCATTCTTCAATTGCTCATATAACCACTTCTAAAATTGGATCCAAATCATATAATGTACCGACTCAGATATGCGAGTATTTTTTCCGGAAGAGTCTACACGGATCTACTCCACGGAGCTAGTAGATGAACTTTCACGCGACATTGGCTGTTTTCTATAGCAGCCTCTCATCTCGTGTGCAAATGGACTATACAAACGCCAACTCTTATACCACAATTCCTATCCTGATCTTCCCCTGCCACGATAATAATAAAATAAATAAACATTGCACCCAACACATTGCACCCAAATGACCAACTGCTTCATAGTCAAGAAAGTTTGAATTCGTTTGTTTTTCTTCTTTCTTGCGAATCTCTCCGCCTTTTTTACCCTTGCAGTAATCCCCTCTTCGTATTACAATGCAAGAGCAAAGCACAAGAAGGATCAAATATTTTTCCACACCTTTTAAGTCTACATGACAACTAAGAATTTACTCTCTTATCACTTGCTTAATCTCAAAGTTCATCTCAATTTTTCTCAACAATAAGAGAAAGTGTATTCAAAAAAGTTTGAACAGTATTTCCTAAGTAAGCGCTCGGAGATTTGTGTTAACAGTAGGACTGGAAGTTTCAAAGTTTATATTTGGAATCAGGGACTGGCTGAAAATTGAAGTTACACATTTCGAAATCAGGGACTGGCTGAAAATTGAAGTTACACATTTCGAAATCAGGGACTGGCTGAAAATTGAAGTTACACATTTCGAAATCAGGGACTGGCTGAAAATTCAAGTTACACATTTCGAAATCAGGGACTGGCTGAAAATTGAAGTTACACATTTCGAAATCAGGGACTGGCTGAAAATTCAAGTTACACATTTCGAAATCAGGGACTGGCTGAAAATTCAAGTTACACATTTCGAAAAATTTTTTTGGAAATACATATTTTGAATGAGGACCCTGCTAGAAACGGGGATGGTTTCTTTATTGAACACTCCTTTCTGAGTCCTTTTTTGATCTACGCAGTATGGTATGATTCTAAGGAAGCTAAACAAAATCTTTATTCTTAAAAAGCTTTAAAGAGTGTCTTTCACTCAAAGTTGCATTTTAAACCGCAAATTTAAGCGTATAATCAAATGAATCTTTCTTATGTTTATGAACTAATTGATTCAAGTTTTGAAGAATGCTGGAAAGTGAAATTTTCTAAAGTTAAACAGTTATTTCGGCGCGTCAAGTAAAGGGGAACCTTCTCTTTGCTCTTTCTTCTACCAATTTTCCTCCGACGAATCTTCTAACACGATAATTTAGTTAGTGCTCGCGTACAAAAAAGAGCGAAGAACGTTCTGTTTCACTTTTGTCTTCTTTTTTCCTCAGTTCGAACACTTAAAGAAGTCAGTTCTAATCAAGTAAGATGGGCTGAACTGATTGAGATTCAACATGAAAGGTCTCCTATAACTTCCAAAAAACGACCACTCTCAGAGCAGGGGTCAAGTAATGAGAATTTAGAAGGTATTTACAGTCTCGACCTTTCATGACTTCCCAACATCTCCCCTTCTCGACCCCCCAACATCTCCCCTTCTCGACCCCCAAAATCTCCCCTTCCCGACCCCCCAAAATCTCCCCTTCCCGACCCCCCAAAATCTCCCCTTCTCTGCACTTTACCTAAAGCGTTTCCCATTATTCTAGACACACCGCAAAAAAAACATAAAACACCTGCAAACGAATGAAGTTAATATTAAATTTCGCAAATGAAGTTGATACGAGGTCTCTTCCTTCTCACGCCAATCGACTTGCCCACCTTGAATTCGTTCCTCTTTCCGAGAGGAGGGTATTTTTTGACTTAGTTATGGGTTTCAAGATCTTCCATGGACTGTCGATAATAGATAAAAAGCGATTTTTCAAAGAGACTATTCCAACGCGAACTAATATAGATGGCTTTTTAGTTCAGGGTAGTATGAATACAGCTAGAAATAACTCTTACGGAATGCGAATATCCCGCCTTTTCAGCAAGCTACCTCGAAACTTGATTAATAGTATGGACCTGAAATATTTTAAGTCCCAATTAAAAAGAGGTGTTCTATCTACTCTGCTCTCCTCATGAATTCAGAACTAAACTTTTTTTGTCGTTAGAATCGCTGTATATAGGTTTGTTTGTTTGTTTTTTCCCGTTCAATTCGTTATATAAAAGTCACATTGCTGTATCGCTTTTGTAATCGAATTTATTCACTTATTTGACAATTGTTAAGCTAATCTATTCTTTTCTCGTTTTCAAATGTAATTAAATTCATGCGTTTTTGCATCGAAAGATGTAGATAAAATATATAAATATATAAACATGAAAAATTGCAAAAATACCACTTTTAAAGTGACGCGGGGGAGGATTGATAATAAGAAGTGAGTGACCCTTCTCAAGAGTTGTCTTATCATGATGCCTACTCTCTTTTCTTTTCATTTCTAGCTTGCATCTTATTATTCAAGACATTCCGTCGCCCTCCCCCCCTTTCGCTTAAAGGGTACTCGTTTATTTTAAATAAATAAGTTTTCGACGAGCAGTTGATTCATTATCTGCATGTGACCTGGATCGTGCTTGAGTGCCATGTCTACGAAATGCTTCGAATCAGCGAACATGTTCGAGTCTTGAACAGCCTTCAGAATCGGCCCGTTGCAATAGATTTGGCTGCAGTGGTATAAGTTGGTAGAGAAAAGCCATTTGATTGACACATAAATAAAACATAATGTTATTTTCTGCTAAGAAAGATCAATTTCAAACAAAGAAACATAAAACGAATAGAATTCAGAGTTATTTCGTGGATGATACAATGAAAGGCTAACCTGGACACGGTGAAAAATACCTGCCTCATGGGGCGTAGCCTTTTTTACGCAACATCACATACAACTAATGAGACAGGATCACCTCTCTAATGAATGAGACAACAATTTTCTCATTCTCAAACTTCACTTCTCACTCAATTGATCGCGGTTTTTTCTAACAATCATCGGAACTTCTTCACTTTAGATGCCCCCCTCCCAGAGGTTCTATGGGTCATACTTCTGACTTACTTGCATTTACAAAAAGTTATTTTTACATTAAAAAGTTATTTTTACATTAAAAAACTAGTTTTACATTAAAAAAAAACGCTTAGGCTTAGGAGAAAGTTTACGCTATCGAGGCCGTACGGCTTAGGCGAACGAGACCGTATCAAGAAAATAACCAATTGAACCTCTGGGGGGATGGCACCTAAAGTGAAGAAGTTCTCGATCATCTTAACGGCGCAATCACTTCGCAAATTTTTAAAAACGCAAATTCTTGAAAACCGGAACTTTGAAACGCGATGCAATCTACCAAGATTTCTTATTGCCCTGCCAAATTTGCTTTTAGCTACGAAATTTTTTCTATTTTTGATTATTCCCTGTCAAAGCGATGAATGTGAACAAATTGTTCTTACACGACAGAATAATTGAGATAATTTTTTCTTTATTAAAAACCGGATTGAGTTCGAGTGATAACCTGAGTAGAGCAATGACGTAGTAGTGCACCATTCTCCACTGGCCCCGTTGAGTTTGACACAGCAAACCTGCTGTGTTTCTCTTTCCCTCCCCCCACGCGACGATACAAACTGAATTGAAACAAACATGATTTTTGTTATGAGCATTTTTAAAGTTCCAGACCACGTTATTACAACCAGGGGTTAAATAGTGACCGGATCGGTCCCGTCGGCGGATACATGTACACACACTATTGACAAAAAAACTCCCTCTCCTATCTTACCCTCTTCCTTCATCCTCTCTTCTTTTTTCTTCCAAACTGAGCGGCGGATACATGTAAACCCAAATTGGGCGGCTCCATTTTAACCCTTGATTACAACTTAATAGTTCATTTAAACGAATGTATACACAAAATGAATAAGGGAATAGCCAGCGCAGGGAAATATGATATTATCTCAAGAACTAAATCAAGCAAATCCACACAAAAAATTTTGCTGAAAATGCAATGGAATATTTACTGTTTTAAAGTACAAACAACTTGAGTTATGCGAAGTATTTAGAGGTAATTAATGGTAAAACGACACCTTGCAGAGCGACACCTTGCACCGGACACCTTGCAGAGCGACACCTTGCAGAGCGACACCTTGCAGAGCGACACCCATTACAGAAGAAAAAACTTTTAACGGTACACTTCGACTGTGTATATTAAATAAGGCTGCATGTATGAAAAGCGAGACTTCTACCAAATGGATGAAAAGTTGAACAATAGCAA
Organism: Allodiplogaster pararmata; assembly: GCA_964056735.1. Classification (NCBI taxonomy): domain Eukaryota; kingdom Metazoa; phylum Nematoda; class Chromadorea; order Rhabditida; family Diplogasteridae; genus Allodiplogaster; species Allodiplogaster pararmata. The sequence goes on from OZ057407.1 coordinate 11,489,772, forward strand.
TCTCGACAGTATATGGCGCGCGAGATTAATGTGCAAAAATCATTAATGAGACTCGACAGTGCCAAAAATTAACTGATTTATACCATGTGATCAGTCAAACGTTTACTTTTATTCACTAACGCTTTTTCAATAAGGAGCAAGAGTTCAGCTGAATTCTTCCTCTCTCAAGGTTAAACCACGCCCTCATTCTAATTCCCACCGTCTGGCCCTCTCAAGGCAATTACCGAAGTAAGGCATGAGGGAGGCAAGAAGACGGGAGGCATTTTTTTGTTTGTACCAACAAGCAACACACTCATAACACACTTTTACTTTTTAACACTACGGACTACACTTTCAGTATAAATGACACATATTTTTACATGAAAAAACGCTTAGGCTTAGGAAAAGTGTACGCTAACGAGGCCGAACGGCTTAGCTAACGAGGCCGAACGGCTTAGCTAACGAGGCCGAACGGCTTAGCTAACGAGGCCGAACTGCTTAGCTAACGAGTCCGACGGCCGCGACGCAAACAACAAAAGTAAAAGTGTGTTATGAGTGTGTTGCTTGTTGGTACAAACAAAAAAATGCCTCCCGTCTTCTTGCCTCCCTCATGCCTTACTTTGTTAATTGCCCCCTCTCAACGCACAACATCGAATCAGTCATCCGCAACTCATTCTTTCCTGTTAGACTCTATTCTCTTTTCTAGTTCTTACACTTTGAGCTTTTGAACTCTCATTGAATCTTAACGGCTTATGTTGAATCCATGGCACGCGGGAGAGAAAAAGAGGCCATCTGTCTGTCTATCGATAGGAACACGCTCGCTCCTGGAGTGAAGCTCTTCTTCACGTGAATGCGCACAAGGGGGTAACGGATTACTCTGTGCTCATTCACTTTTCTCTCATCTGTTCCGACTATTTCTCTACTTCCAGTCAAGATCAAAATGTGTTGTGTCTCTCGATATTCTGCCAGAAATCATCATTCGTATGCTGTATGCTGTTTATTGTTAGCACGAAACAAGAAATTACTTATTACGCAAATAAACTAATCGAAAAAATTGAGAACAGTCAAGATTGACGCATTTAAGTTATACAGCGTGAATGCACTCGCATCTTGAGAAGATCTTATGAAGGGTGGGATAACAGTGCAAATTTAATCAGAAACAACATTGGAAATAACAAAGAATGCTAGAACAGCAAGCAGGGAGATTGATGCAATCTTCCTAGGAAGATAAGGACTAGAAGGTAGGCACCAACTGCTTCACTTCTATGCCTACTAGAAGCACATCCAATCTACCGAGAAAAGATTTATATCTCATTCTTCCAAGATCAAAGCATCTTGAGAGCAATAAATACTTAAAATCGAACAAGAGATGCACCACGAATGCCGTTCTTGAAAACTTCACACATTTCAACTAATCTAATACGGTTAGAAAGCGGTTTTCAATTTAAAAAAAACTTGCTTTCAACCTGGAAACTTGAGGGAGTTATAACAGAAAAAAGCTGTACATTTGGGTTATACAGTGGTTTTGGTGGAGAGTTGAACACAAAAATGAGAAATATATGAAGAGAAAGAATCTCTAGAATCCTCCCATGGATACATCAGAAGTGAAGTCCTGCCCTCCGTCTGCTCTCTTGGCTGTTGGTCCTCCCATCCACTCCCCGGGTCTTTTCGCACCCCGCGGGCCTCAACCAAGAAAATCACTTTTCATGGGCTTGTTTTGGGAAAGGGAAAGTTTTCAACCTTTCTAGTTTAAGCATTTACTGAAGAAAAAACCATTAGTTTCAAGAATGAATAAAAACAGATTGTTAAAAGATGTTTCAGATTCATTGAATCGTTAACGCTTTGAACATTGCGAAACAAGAACAATTTATCGCTTGATAAATAGTATCCATTACTATTCCAGTTAATAGAGAGTGGAAGAAACCTCCTCTCCCTCTGACTCCGCCTCTCGCTGCACCACCGAATCCGACCCTTCCTCTGTTCATTCCACCGAAGCCGCTCTGCTCGAATCCACCATATCCTGCATAGCCCGCCATCGGAGCCCCATACGCACCGTAGTCATAACCGCCGGCATACCCGCCCATGGCGTACGGATCGTATCTGTAAACCGGAGAGGCTTTTCATTCACAAGTGAAAGGTTCTCACTCTCGTCCAAAATACTCCTTTAAGAAACTATTCACTCTCATCAAAATCTTCAACTTCAAGCCTCCCTGAATTTCGAATATTTTAGTGTATAGGAAAAGACGTGAGCGTTAAAATTGCATTGCACCAGGATGGAAAGGTTTCTGTGACACTTCATTCTGCATAAGATCTGCCGATTCATCTAAGGAGTATCATTTACAAATACTAGTCGGCTTCCAATGCGAATGTAGATCTTGCATGCTGCAGGTTTATGTACTACCTAAATCCATTTGAAGCACTATTCTCTTCCCGAAATAACCAACTATCTAAGAAAAGCTTTCAAAGACGCTCTCGTGGGTAAAGAAGGTTTGAGGAACAGGCGGTGTTCCCATCGAGGAGGCCGTACTCCAACTTCATCAAGAATTTCGAATGCTGCCAGATCATGACTTTGCCTCTTTTCTGACTCTGACAACTTTGTCTCTCTTCTTCTTTCCCGTGCGAGTACTCACTCCAGAATTCATTTATTCGACGGAAGTATAATGATGCGAGTATCGTAGGTAGATCAATAAATAGATTCAATATGTATAGGACAATCGAACGTAAGTTCTCCCGCGCAGGACATTCCCTCTATAGCTGGAAGGAGAGTGCATTTATTACTCCTTTTCGGCAAGCTAGTCAAACTGAAATTTCTTTTAAAATATAAACATTTCAGAGTTGGAGGCTTTCCATTTTAAATTAACCCTGTTAGATATGTGGTAAAAGCGTGAGGCAAACTTAGGGTGTACAGGGTGGGTCATAAATAGTGTTACAAATGTTTGAGAACATTTCCTGAGGAAGTGACCGCACGTAGCGGTCACTTTTCTTGTTTTTTCCGATTCCCCGTAATTTTTTATACGTGTCAAGTGAGTTTCGATTGAATCCATCGATGTTTAGGGTAATGACAGCGTCGAATCGCTTGCGAACTGCGATCATTCGCCTACACACTCTTGGCCACGCCCCTGCTCGCATTGCTGAAACGCTTCGCCTGCCTCGCATGACAGTGTATCGAGCGATCAAACGATTCGAGGAGCTTGGCACATCTTTGGACCGTCCAAGGCGAGGTCGTCCTCGCACTGCTCGCACGACACAACTCATCGAAACCGTTCGGAGTCGGATCAACCGAAATGCACGACGAAGCATCAGACAGATGGCGCAGCAGCTCCCGATGAGCCGATCTTCATTGAGACGAATAGTCACGGAGGAGCTGGGACTCAGGTCGTATCGTACACGGAAGGCCGCTTTTCTGTCGGCTCGCAACAAGTCGGAAAGAGTCAAAAGATGTCGCGACCTTCTTCGTCGTACGCAACAAGGCGAACATTTCAATATGGTGTTCTCTGACGAAAAGCTGTTCACCGTGGAAGAAGTCCACAACTCCCAAAACGTCAGAGTGCTTGCGAAGGACGCAGAGCAAGCCGATAGCAAGGGTAGAACGGTCCAACGCAGTGCACATCCAACTCAAGTCATGGTCTGGGCGGGGATCTTCGCAACAGGAAAAACACCGCTTGTTTTCGTCGAGAAAGGCGTCAAGATCGACATGGAATACTATCTGAAACATGTTCTGCAAGACGTGCTCCATCCATGGTCTCAATCGCATTTCAATCAGAGGACATGGACCTTTCAACAAGACTCAGCACCAGCCCACAAAGCTAAAAAGGTTCAAACGTGGTGCAAGGAAAATTTTCCCGGCTTCATCACAACAGCAGAATGGCCGGCCTCATCACCCGACCTGAACCCGCTCGATTATTCCGTTTGGGCCTACTTGGAGTCCAAGGTAAACTCTCGCTCCCACCCAAATATTGATTCCCTGAAGAATGCCCTTCAGGCAGAATGGGACAACATCGGAGTCGAATACCTTCGTACAGTGGTGGAGGCGTTCCCAAAGAGACTTCGAGCTGTAGTTCGGGCAAAAGGAGATCGTTTGAGCTGAACTTTTGCGTGAATGTTGACATTTATGTTGTTGATAAAATATGTTAATTTGAGATGATTTTCTCTGTTTTGAAAAAAGGTATAAAAATTCCAATTTGTAACACTATTTATGGACCACCCTGTAATGTTAGAGATGTTAGAGATCTCTTGAGTGGAACTGATTAGAAAAGAGTACTGATTTGTAGATTTTATGAGAGAAGCGACAAGATAAACATCCTCATGCCAATCAATTCTTATGAAAGACAGAGATATCAGAGTAGTCTCGAGAGTCATCTATTTAAATTGATTAATTTGCTTCAAAGTTTTCATTCATGTATAAAAAAGCTAGCTAAGCCAGATCTTTCGAAGAAAGGCTCGCATTAAATTGAAAGACTGAATAAAGACACGAGGTATCAAGATGAATTACTTTTAGCATTACAAGAGAGTTTTTATTATTATTTCTCTTTACCCACAGCAACTCGACAAAGATTCGTCAACAGCAAGTAAGAATTCCCTATTTAACTTTTATTCATATGTATCGAATGTATGTATAACTTCCGGAATTCTCGAAGAGGGAGACCGAGCAAACGTTCTAGTTATTGCTCAAAAGAAACATCTAGTGAACTTTCCAGTTTAAAAATTGAAAATAAAACTATCGCTTATCTAGCAGAAGACGGTTTAAAATAATGGGTAGCCTTGAGAGTATTGACATTTTCCTATTTTCCTCAATGTCTCACTCTGACTGTCTCGCTTCTCTTTCTTCTATCCAAGACCATCTTCACCCTCTAACTGTCTCGCTTCTCTTTCTTCTATCCAAGACCATCTTCACCCTCTAACTGTCTCGCTTCTCTTTCTTCTATCCAAGACCATCTTCACCCTCTAACTGTCTCGCTTCTCTTTCTTCTATCCAAGACCATCTTCACCCTCTAACTGTCTCGCTTCTCTTTCTTCTATCCAAGACCATCTTCACCCTCTAACTGTCTCGCTTCTCTTTCTTCTATCCAAGACCATCTTCACCCTCTAACTGTCTCGCTTCTCTTTCTTCTATCCAAGACCATCTTCACCCTCTAACTGTCTCGCTTCTCTTTCTTCTATCCAAGACCATCTTCACTCTCTAACTGTCTCGCTTCTCTTTCTTCTATCCAAGACCATCTTCACTCTCTAACTGTCTCGCTTCTCTTTCTTCTATCCAAGACCATCTTTACTCAAAGAGCGATGCATACGAAAGCGAGTTATTAAGAAGACTTCAATCATTAAACATCAGTCTTCTTCTTCACTTCGAACAGCTTATTTTCCTTTCACATTGGGACCTTGTTTTAATAAGCCCCTAAGGAGTTCTAAACGAACCCAAACATATCGGGCGGCGCTCCCCATCCCCCCGCGAACGCCCCTCGGGGCCCGCCGCCTCCTGCTCCCCAACCAGCGGCGCCTCTGCCTCCTCTCATTTGCCCTTCGTTGTAGCCTCTGCTGAAGCCTCTCCCACCCCTCATCGGCCGCTTCTTCTTGTCTCCCATGGGTTTGGCCAGAGAGACTTCAATCTTGATACCATCGATCTCTTGCCCTGTCATTTCTTCTAGCGCCTGCAACAATTTTAATAGCTTTTTCGAGACCAAATAATCATTAATAAAGACAATATCACATAGTCTGTTAAATGGTCATGTCCGACCCTCCGTTGGCGGGCTCTATTTCAGCATCGTAAGGGAGCAACCTTGAGATCGAGAAAAAATTTTCTTTTGAGAGACTATTTTTTATTCATAAGGGTAAACCCTCTTGTGAAAAAAAACGTTCTCTTTCTCTTCTTAAAATGGCTTCTTTCAAAAGATTTTTTTTGGTAATAGCTTCATCCAAAAAGAGCTTTTTGAAGCAGAGCTCAGCAGGTTTTTTTAGTGTGCAAGAAAAAAGTACAGACGCTTTTTTTCCAGTCTCATTTCGCGCGCTTTTTGTATGAACTTCTTCATCTTTTATGACTCATCTCCAGATTGAACTTCTTCATCTTTTATGACTCATCTCCAGATTGAACTTCTTCATCTTTTATGACTCATCTCCAGATTGAACTTCTTCATCTTTTATGACTCATCTCCAGATTGAACTTCTTCATCTTTTATGACTCATCTCCAGATTTCATTCCAGTTTTTCAAAACTATTTCGAGCATTCTTTCTTTTAATTTTTCTTGATACATTTTATATGTTCAACAGTGAGCCAATAGAGTAATTTAGTAAACAAAAAAAACTATTTAAAATGATTTAAAACCTTTACGGCGGAATCTCTTTCCTGGAAATGAATGAAGGCGTAGTCTTTGATTCGCTTCACACGCTCAACTTCACCGAAACTCGTGAACCTGCGCAGTCACAAGAAACAAAATCTTCTCACGCTTTTCACCGTACCCTCCTACCAATCTTTGATCACCCTTTTCATATCTTCAAACTCTCACTCAGCCTGTCATTTCTGGCCTCTTCAACAATTTTAGTGGTTGATTTTTCATTTTAGACTAGTGTTGGCACACAAAAGTTAATTATTCAAACTAGCCTTTTTCCTATAGCTTCATGAATTGTGAAGCACACAGCTTTTGTATTTAGATCAAACTCCCAACGAATAATCATCTTATTACTTCTTTTCATACATTTTGGCTTGAGCTTGAGAAAACTTAAATATCTAGGAACGATGCTCGTTTCAAGACTCGACTAATAGGAACACGTTTTGTACTTTCAAGACTCGACTAATAGGAACACGTTTTGTACTTTCAAGACTCGACTAATAGGAACACGTTTTGTACTTTCAAGACTCGACTAATAGGAACACGTTTTGTACTTTCAAGACTCGACTAATAGGAACACGTTTTGTACTTTCAAGACTCGACTAATAGGAACACGTTTTGTACTTTCAAGACTCGACTAATAGGAACACGTTTTGTACTTTCAAGACTCGACTAATAGGAACACGTTTTGTACTTTCAAGACTCGACTAATAGGAACACGTTTTGTACTTTCAAGACTCGACTAATAGGAACACGTTTTGTACTCACGTTAAAACAAAATCACCTCATTTGGGTTCATTATGGTAAGGATGCTTGCAAATTAACCCATCCCACTGACTGGTATTGTAATTTACCTTTCTTTCAGCATCTCTTCCGTCTGATTTTCTCTGAGATGTCGGATGTAGAGCACTTTCACAGTCTTCATCACCTCTTCATCTAAATCAACACCTGATCAAAAACAATTTCTCCGCAGTTATTGCATGAGACTACTGTAGCATAGGTAAACTGCCCGCTGGCAACTTTTTTTCTAGATCGACTAACCTACCGACCTTTTTCTCACTAAACTCACAAAATTCTGAGTTTTTTTTAAAAGGTAAAATTACATGAGAAAATACTGTCAAGTTCAATCAGCGATAGCTTAGCCCGTACAGGTTTAGTCATGTTAAAAGTTGATAATTTTAACACACTTGTGCGATATCCCTTATAGCTCACCAGGACGTATGACCGGGCGACCCTGGGTCACCAAAGGGAATGAAAAAAGGCCAAAAAAATTGTATTCCGGAGTTGATCGATCTTTTTTTGCTCAGCTGAAGCCAGACATTCGAAATTTGCTTCACTCACCAACGTTTAGTTTTTCAAATAAAATTCTGTAAGAGTTCCTTTTAAAAAAAACTCTAGTAGACCGGGCAGGCGATCGGGAGAAAGCTTGGTGAGCTATGATATAACTATCGAAAACTCGAGTCATATATTACCCATGATACCGTAGTGAATATTAGTTTATTACGGTAGCCCACTGACCTGGTTCATCTTGCTGCTCCGCCCAGTCTACGACGAGATCACAATTGAAAGGACGCGAAGCCTGGGAAGAAATAAATTACTATGGACTCACTTGGAATTCCCCATCAATGTCTTCTATCATGACTCATTACCACGAACATGTATACATCCAAGGTCAAAAAGAGGCCTCTCTATTAAACTTCTCTTAGGTTGGCCTTTCCCTCCCAGTCTTCACCTCATTCTTCCCCGTCGATGCTCGGCCCTGTAAATTCATCATTCCATCGAGTTCATCTGCAAGCTAATTCCTCTACCAGTCTGTAAAAACCCTTCCAACCACTCACCTTCACGGTGGAAAACTTCCTCTTCGCATCCGAAGCCGCCTTGTGGTCGACGAAGTCGAGAAAACAGAAACCGCGGTTTCTGTTCCTCTCGCCAGCGTCCGGAGAAGTGTATATGATGACATCCAACACTCCCTCTACAACAACCAAACTCTTCTATCACTTATTGCGTAAGAGAGCTAGAATGATTACAAGAGGATCATAACAATGAAGAAGAGGAGGAGGGATGAGAAGAGACTAAAGCTGAAAAAAACAGGCAAGAGGGGCAATATTAGTTGATTACGGTAGCCCACTGGCGCACTACAAAAATATCGTAAAATAGCCCGGTCGAGTCGAAAATCGCTTTGCAGCAGGTTCAAAATGTCATTTTTACCTGCGTGCTTTTTGAATTCCTCGAGAATTTCTTCTTTAGTCTTTGACTTAGGGATGTTTCCGATAAAGAGACGTGTATTGGCGACAGAGACGTTCACTTTCAGCGTCTTCCCGCTTACAATTTCGTGTCCATCCAACTAGAAAAGAGAAAACCGGCACCGTTTTCCAATTCCGATTCACTACTGATTTTACTAGTTCGAAAAAAATTCCTTCCCTTCTTTATAGTGTGCCCTTGTGTTTTTGTTGCTTTCGCAAAAAAAAGTATTTTTACATGGCATGGCGAGGCGCATTCAGAAAACCCCCACAAAGGCACATCAATTCCAATGAGCAGATGAAAAGGCAGCGCGATTCCATTAGTCTTCCGATAGGAAAAACAATTTATAAGGTTATTTGGAGAATACATTCAACGGGTGAGAATGTGGAAGATGTGGGCAACACAATTGGATGAATAAACAAACAACGAATCAACTGGAAAAGAGACAATCATCAAGAGTTCTATCACGGAAAGAGAGATGAGCATGCAATTCGGATGCAAGAATGCACTCCATTCTGCATTCGGATGCAAGAATGCACTCCATTCTGCATCGGATTCGAGAAACTTGGAAACAAACAGTTTCCTTTAATTCATTTTTAAAAACCACAGCAAAATCCTTGAAAGTTCTTTATCTTTCTTTCAAATACAAAACCACGAAAGACAAAAGTGGGTTGTTTTTTTTTTGCCAAAACGCCCGCCGCCATTTTTGCTTTTCAGTTTCTATTTTTTTTTCGTCTCCTTTTTTCCCATCTTATGTGATTTCCGATAAGCTCCCAGTCTGTATCTATACCAAAGACAAATACACTATCTTTACTCCGCAATGTTAAAAAACCGAAGAAAAAAATTGAAGCTCTAGGAGCGGGGGACTTAGAACAAGTGTTTACAGTCTTGACCTTTTACTCTGCTATATTCTCTCTCTCTTTCTCTATCTTCAATATTCTTCACATCTATCTCCCGTGTCGCTGTTCTCAACTTTCCCCCCCTCTAGTTGCGGTATTTTTTCTTCAAAATTTCAATATGTACATGTAGTTGATGATGAATTAGCTATGATCTACTAATTTTTTAGGCAGATGAAGTAGATAAAAAGTTGGTCCAAAACAATCCTCTCAGTCTCATTACCCAGAAAAGCCGGGGGAGAGCTGACGAACCTTCTTGGCAGCTTCAGCCGCGACTCCCTTATCGCAGTAGGTCAGGAAGGCGTAGCCCCTGTTCTGCCCCGTCACGGGGTCCATCATCAGGCGGAGGTCCCAGATCTTTCCGACTTCCTCGAACACCGGAACCAGCTTGTCTTCGTACAAGTCATGAGGGATGTGACCGATGTAAATCTGAAAAATCACACTCGTCGCTTTCTCTACAATACGTATTAAAGCGAAACGATTTTTTGAAATCTTTAATTTCCTCTTCGATTATTTGAACAATTATTTTAACGAAACCAAGGACAATTGAAGTAAGTTTCATGAATCCGGGAAAAAAACGTGGAGCGATAACAAAAAGCTATGAGATATCCCTAGAAAATATGGATTAGAGCCTTCCCACAATATGGATTAGAGCCTTCCTACAATATGGATTAGAGCCTTCCCACAATATGGATTAGAGCCTTCCCACAATATGGATTAGAGCCTTCCCACAATATGGATTAGAGCCTTCCCACAATATGGATTAGAGCCTTCCCACAATATGGATTAGAGCCTTCCTACAATATGGATTAGAGCCTTCCCACAATATGGATTAGAGCCTTCCCACAATATGGATTAGAGCCTTCCCACAATATGGATTAGAGTCCACTCCGACGCAGCAGGGCAACAACAACAACAGAGTCTAAGGTTCTTTATGTGTTCCCGGCAAGCGATCGATCTGCTATTACAATAACTTCAAGCTTGTCCCTCGAGAGCCGATTGTAATTTCAGAAAGGCCAAGATTTTTCAACTTGCGCTCCAATAATTTCTACCTCGTGCCCGTTGGTGCCGGGTCCTGTGGGCGGTCCTTCCCAATCAGGCGGCGGCCCACCGTACTTCCTTTGACCAACTGTAACTTCCGAAGTATACCCTGTACGCTCGAGAAGCTGCTTGAGATCTTCGACAGCAGGGCCGTTGATGAACTTGTTCGCCATGAAGTAACTCGTCCCGTATTGTTGTATGCGGTCTCGCATGTTGCGCATAATGGACATCAGATACTGCGGCTTGTTCAGCACACCAAACAGCCTCGACTCCTAAGAGTTTAAATTCATTACTGAGAAACATTCATATTGAGTCCCAGCATACGCTTGCATTCCACTGAGCACAGAATTTTTTTGCTGTTAGCATATTTCTACAAGGGGAGAAAGAGATCTTGAGAAAGAGATCGTTTAAAAGATATTATGTGCGCGTTTTCAGTTTTTGGCATCTTGCCAAAGGTTAGAGACGCAGACCATGGATCATCAGAATGGAAAGTGCTTGAAAATGAAGTAACATGGAGCTGCTTGAGAAGGTAGGCAGCTTGCTCGGGTAAGAAGCCTGCAAGCATTTCCACGGCTCTCTCATCAAAGTCCTCAGGAGTGACCACGTTCTCTTCGTACCTTCAAAACAGAAGATTTAGTCTCTCTTTCAGATGCACTTAGTCACGGTAAAACAGATATCTGTCATAAGTGTGGTTAAGTGGTAAGATAGGAAGAGCACTTTCCAAATTGAGAAAAGGATTCTTGGTGTTTTTCTAACTCGCTGTGCGGAAATCTATGAACTATACAAAAAGACTTGTAGTAAAAGTTCTCTGTTCGTTTAAACATTTTCTACACACGCTTCGAACTCAAACTTGCCGTTTTCTCATATTTAGTTTTGTCCTGATCTATGCGCTCTCTTGACAGGTGGTGAGAAACAGCCTGGGAGAATCAGATTGATACAAATGAAAAGGAGAGGAAGGGCTCAGCTATAAACCTAGATGTGGCGTTCGTCTCTAACCTTTGGCAAGATGCCAAAAACTGAAAACGCGCACAAATTGTCTTTTTGAACGATCTCTTTCCCAAGCCGTGCGGTCTTCGCGAATAGCTATAAGATTGAAGCTGACTAGAAAGGACCCCTCGATGGTGCTACAGCCCATAATGTCATATCATCGCAAGGGACCGGTTCTTCCTCATCGGTATCGAGCGCGTCCTCAGGTGAAGGATAGAGAGATGTCTCTTTGCACAAGTGCATTGGAGATTGCGGGCTTTCCCGTCGCGGCCCAGAATTGGATAGTTTAGCTCGTCAAAGGAGAGCTATGCCGGACTGGCCTGGGCGTGCCACCAGATAAAACATCAGCCGATACTCGCCTATACTTTGTGAAGGCGAGTCGAGGCGCCAGTAAAATAGCCTCTTGCCCTTCTCCGGTTAACGAATGGGTCTCGCGAAGAGGATCGCCGACTGTGGACGTAGAAAATTTCTCCGGACTCAAAAGGATCCTCACCAACCTATCCCAAAGGACTCCCCTCGACAGGACTTATGGGCAAGCAACAACAACAACAGATAAGATATCACGAAGAGACAGCAGAAAATCACAGAAAACTTTGCACTCTTATGCTGCTTTTCTGAAGGTTTTCTTCTTTAAATTTTAGCTGTGAAAAGTGTGATACACTCATTTTGAGTTAGAAAGAGGGTCAGTAGGTCGGTCGCCCTAGAAAATTTTCTGCCAGTTTGCCGTTTACCTATGATTGAAATACCTTTTCGATTTACTTGTTAACCCGAAGAAAATTTTTCCTTGCAAAAAACTTTCTGTTAAAAAGTTATGGTTTAGTTTTCAAGCCTTAAAGTAATAAAAGATCACAACTATTGACAAAAAATATGGAATAGTTAAAAATTTCTTTGTTTTTAGTTGGTCTTCTGGGCTGCGAAATAAACACTGCAAGAAAAAAAGCACCGGAACTACTTTATCAGAAGTGAAGATAAGCAACTGACAAAAGATTGAGTTGCTCAGCCACTTCTGGTGCGAGTTGGCGTTTAATAAACTTTGGTTTGTCGACATTCGTGGACTCAGCAGCGTCTCCGGCTGGCTGCAAGAACTGATTAAAAAGGAGGAAAGTGCAGCCCGTTCTTTTGTGCTCGAAAAACTCTTCCAAAGTCTTTGAACGGCTCAGTACTAAGCCGAGTTTCTACAGTACCAAGTTTCTACAGTACCGAGTTTCTACAGTACCAAGTCTGAACTCACGACAACGTGAATCTGCTGGAAATTGTCAACATAAATTTTTCAAAGGTTGTGACAATTAATATCGACATCATGAGTGACTTAAACTAATTCGAAAAAAGTTTTTAACTAATAAAAATATTACTGAATGGTGAAAAATACTCTCAAAGTGTTCAATGAGAAATTGAAGCTCATACAGAAGCTTAGATATTAGATAATCAAGGATAACAAAACCTCTTCTTTCAGATTGATCACGGATTTTCTTCAGTGAAATCCCCCCCACCCACGAAAAACTCAAAACTGAATGAGCAATTGAACTTCCATTTAAAACAACAAATATTAAGTTTTCAAAAGAAGTAGAAGAGCGAAACAACGAACAAAAAACAAAAAAGTAGTCCATCCACAGGTAAAAAAGGAATATTTCAAAAACTCAAAAATTTTTCAAATTTTTAGGTTCAAATATTTCAAACAAACCTCCTGTTCAGCTCCATTCGAGTTCTCGTCTGTCGGGCCAGTCTCTTCTTCTTTCACTTCCTCAGTCTTCCCTTCTTCCGACTTGATTTCTTCCGTCTTGCCTTCCTCCGTCTCCACTTCTTCCTTCACCCCCTCTGACATTTCTACGTCTCCCATATTACTGAATAACTGAAAAAACATAAATTTTGGCGTAGTAAACGCATGGTAGCGGAGGAAATTCTTTTACCAAAATTAAAATTTGAACATTAATAAAATGATATCTCTGCTCGTTTTTCAAGCACCTAAATCAATTTATCGTAGCGGTTATCCTCTCAAGAGCCGCGCGTCGAGCGGCTTGGCACGTAGCCAGTTTTTTAAAGTACACTCTCAAAGCCATTTGTAAGCCAGCAGATAAGACACCAAAAAGGTTGTATTTCTGAACTAAATAAAAGTGTAGTCTTATTGGCTATTACTGAAGCACGCCACGCACGCCACACGTGCTAGGCACGCTATGCACGCCATGAACGCCAAATCATTACTAATGCACCCCCACTGCGCGGGAAAATTCTTAACTTTACCTCATGTGCTTTATTTAGTACTTTCATGTTTTTTCTGCTGAGGTATAGGCAAAAGTTCAAGCTAACGAGACCGTATCGAAAAATTAACATAATAGTGTGTCAAACACTCTTTCTCTCTTTCCCGCGCACTGGCGTGCATCAGTAATGATTTGGCGTGCATGGCATGCTTTAGTAATGGCCGTCTTATTAGGTCTCTTCAAGGTTCAGTTTTTGGCATCTTGATAAATTTTAGAGACATAGACGACATTTAGCTTTCCGGCTCTTATATACTCATGGGCATACTATACGCCAGACAGTACAGAGTGGCTTACGGTCTCGTTAGCCTAAACCGTTCGGCCTCTTTAGCGTAAACTTTTGCCTAAGCCTGAGCGTTTTTAATGTAAAAAATAATTTTAAATGTGAAAATAATTTTTTTGATTTTTTACAAAAAAACTTTCTTCAAGAACCGGAGTCTCTGATGCTCAAAATGATCACCTATGAAGACAATTTTCGAAACCGTAGCGTTTAAAGCCATTTAAGCGTTTAGTATTCCATTGTCTGCAAGAAAAGACACAAGGTATGCCCTACAGGGAATAAGAGCCAGGTTTCCAACAGAGCCTATTGTTAAGCTTCCCGAACTGAGCTAGAACTAGAAAAGAGAGGCTGCTAACTGTTAACTTAACTTTAAAAAAAAGGCTGTTAGAAGTTCTTAGCCTTTTCTGAATACAGAACTCAGTTCTTCAGGAGAGCGCATGCTTTTCAAATGGTATAGGAAAGCCACAAACGACAAAAAAAATTTGCATAACAAATATAAACATCTTCCATGTTAAAAACATTTTAAGAGCACTGTAATCACGGTTGTAATCGGTCAGCTTGGCTGAATTTTGTTCCGCATTCATTGCTATTACCTTGGACTCACTCAGAATGGGTAATGTTTTTCCGAACAGTCTAATGGAGCGTTAGAATTCAACTTTTCACTTTGCAAAGTAATCTCTGAAAATTGATCCCGTTCAAAGCTCAAGGCCGCATCCCGTTAAGCGTTTAACGCTCTAGACCGCATCCCCCTTCATGAACCTAATCAAACTGAGTTAATACATAGTGATATAATAAACTTTTTGCTGACAGAAGTTATAATGAACCATTGCGACAAATCCAAAATAAACATGAAATATCAACTGCAAGGAGTGTTTCCCGAGGTGAAAGCGGAATTATTAGTTGAATAGCGAGCTGCTACGCTTATCCGTGTGTGGCCGCCATAGCTCAGTCGGTTAGAGCGTGGGTCTAATAAGCCAAGGTCGCAGGTTCGACCCCTGCTGGCGGCAGAAGTTTTGCTTGACATGGACAATTTTTCTTCCCCAAAGTTTAATGTAATGATTATTTTTTGACTTTTATCGCTGTAAGTTTTCATCGGTGCTCAGTTGGAGTTTTCAAGAGTCTCCCTGAGCCAACTTCTCGTAGACAGCTTTCATTTCTTCACTCAGCCTCCCGTTTTTCCTTAGCTTCTTCTCCTTCGTTTCTTGACTTAAGGATGAAACAATTTTGAAAAAAATATATAGTTGGCCTTCGCTTGAGCTTTATTCCCCAAGAACTTTTATTTAATTAGTAGTATAAAAAAAGGTTTACGATTTTGTTTCTTAATTCAGTCACTCAACTTTTTTTTAAATGAGAAAACAAAAATGGTCAGTCCTCTCATTTTTATAATAATTGAATACATTCAAGTTTTTGAAGATTCAAAATTAATCAAGGAAAGGCTGATTTGCCTCATGTAGTCTATCAACTCGGAGAGAACAGAAGAAGATAATGAAAAGTTACTCACTCTTCCATGTGGACAGAGACCTGTAATGGTCGAGGGCGCTCCATGCTTTTTTCTTGACATCGACCTCTAGATTCAACTATTAAAAAAATAGAAAATTTTTCTTTGGGGAACGGAGCTTCTTCTATTGTTCCTTGAAGTTTTTATAGCTGAGTAAAAACTTTTTTTTATTTTATTGAATGCTAGCAATTTTTGTTCTTCCCTTCCTTGCAATCCTCTGCCATTCACTATGTTTTATATAAATCTTGAAAAACCTCGATGCTGGCGACCAGTGTAGCTTGCTGGTTGATGGAAAGGAGTCGCTTCTTCGTTCTCCGCGAACTCCAAGAGACCGTCGATCAGCTCAACTAAGTTCTGGCACATGATTTAAGAAGACTGAAAAAGACTCAAGGCTCCGCCCTTATATACCCTTTTAGTAAAGGCTCTTTTTAGAATTTGTCTGAACAGCTGAACCGGTCGATTAAAACCATTTATTCTCGGCATCTTCAATATTTTCACACTCTCAACGTTGTCGTTTTAAGGTTCATCTTCTACATATTCAACATAGGTTTTTATTTTCTAATTTTTTTCCGTTTTCAAGACAAGAAAAGATTTGTTATCAGGGCTAAGACTTTTTTGGTCGAGTTCTTTCCCGTTTCCAGTTTTTTTCGTTCTAGTTTTTTTCCGAACTCAATTTTGAAAAACCAAAATTAGTATGTATGACGTCTTTAAACAGAAGTATCAACCAAAATATTTATGATAAAGGTCCGGAATATCAAAAAACCTCGAAATTTTAAATTCCCAGTCCTATTCGCGACCAAATCGTCGCAATTGTGTCTCTTCTGATCTAATTAAGAAAACCAAATACTTTTTGAAAGTTTACAAGCCAACGCTGGCTGGGTCATTGTTTTCAATGTTTTTAATAAACTAATTTGATAAACAATAAAAGTTGAGGAGGAAGATAACTCATTTTTCAATAAGTTTCCGACATTATCCTTTATATCCTATAGATAACAAAAAACGGGAAACTTCTAGAGAAAAGTACAACGGATTTCTAGATAGGGTGAAAAAAGAGATACATACATATGTATCTGGATAGAAGTCGCAAAACTCAAAGAAAAGGGAAAAGTACAAAAAATCTTGGTTGAAAAAGAGACAGAAGTAATAGATATAAAGAAAGACACACAAGGAACTTGAGAGGAAGGATTCAGGACTCTTAACGATTGTATTTGAATAGAGTTTTTTTTAAAGCAATGAATAGGAAGCGAGATAGCTGTTAGGGGGGGAAAAGAAAAATATAGTAGCATCAAGAAGAAAAAGAAGGAAAACAGCGAGTCATGCAAAGTAAGACCGACGATATGAAGGGAGTTCAGGAAATATCTGCTGGAGAGTGTGAGAGATACAGAAAGAGAGAGAGATCCTCAGAGAAAGAGGAGAAAAATAGAGGATATGAACAGACAAGTGTTCCTAATGATCACTTGCATATTACCGGCTTCTAACCAATTCTTACCTAATTCCTCGTTCATTCCGATTTCTCACCATTATTAAGCAAGACCACCTGCCTCCTTTGTCTCTACTTTTGTCTACTGTCTCATCCTTTTCTGTTCGTCTCTATCTTTGATCTCTTCTTCACAGCCACTCTCTAAGCTATTCTACTCTTCTCTCAGCCCTCTTTGATTTATTCAATCGTTATGATTCCCTTCCTATTTGCATCTTCCTTCTCTTTCTATCTATTTCTCTTTCTATACATTTCATTCTAAATCTCTCTGTTACTATCTTATTCTCTCTTTGATTCTCTCGTTTCCTCGTTTCCTCTTCCTTCCTCTAATCCTGCTTTTATCCTCTCAGGTATCGTACAGTTAAACCGTTACAGTAAAAGCTAAGTACCTTCATATCTGGATGGAAGCTGCTTGTGAGTTCGCCAAATTCCAAGAAGTCGTGCGATTACGAAGGTTCATTTCAACTTAGAATATTTCTTGTTTGATTATATTATAATTATTTAATATTATATTATAATTATTTGATATTATATTATAATTATTTAATTCTCCTTTTTTTAAGTTCACTTAAACTGGAGTAAAAAAAAATTGTTCACAAAACGTGAAGAACTTCAAAAGACCGTTTACGAAACGTAAAGAACTTCAAAGTCGTTCACAGGAAAAAAATGAATGAGATCAGGCAACTCATTTAAAATATTTTAATTAATTAATGTTTTTGAATAAACTAAGCAAACGCGTGGGACGATGTCGAAAAGGCAATCAAAAATGAAAGGATTGATAAGAAGAGAATGCGTTGAGATGGACCGTCGTTGCTGTGATGATGTCTACAGTGACAACTTTCGCGTGTATCATACTCGTTCCTATTGCCTATCAGAGTATCCACAAAATACAAATTATCTTACTTGCTGACACTCATTTTTGCCAGGTTATAATCAGATTTCTCTGTCTCTCTCCCTCTCGTTCTCTCTCGCTTTCTCCTTATCTCTCTCCTTCTCTTCCTATCTCTTTCTCTCTCGCTTTATCCCTCTCTCCTGATTTTTTCTTACCTCTCTCCTTCTCTTCCTATCTCTCTCTCCCGCTTTCTCCTTATCTCTCCTCGTCCTATCTCTTTCTCTCTCTTGTTTTTATCCCTCCCTCTCGCTTGCTCTCTCTTCAAAAACAGTTCCCTTCTCAGAGCAGGAATCTAGACTTGTGGAAGGAGTTTCTCACGGTGTCGGTTGTGAGTGGAGCAGCCAGAGCAACCAGAGAGGTCAGTAAACCAACCTCACAAAAGCCTCACTGTCCCAATTTGATCCCAAGAAAGACTTTGAAGTCATAAAGTGGTATAAATTTGAGATGTTTTATGTTCAAATTGATTTTTTGGTCTTTGTTAATCGTTTAAAGCAACGATGGGCTGAGACCATAATGAATGAAATCCATCGCACGGGCAAAAATCTGGCACTCGGCTGGGACCGAACATCCGCTGCCTAACCGGGGCTTGTAGAGAGTTAACCAATACACCAACCGAGCAAACATTGTCCCATAAGATTTCCTGCTATCTCTAAGGCACGATGGCCGTTCTTTCTAGTCACGCATGCTCATGAAGCAATTGCGTCATCATCAAATTGATTACTCCTTTTCCAGTATTGTGAAAACTTAGATACTAGTCATTATGTTTTTAAGAAGTCGATCACGGTTGGAACAATTCCATCTCAGGGTTCTCCAGCCCCAGTTTATCAACAACAAAAATGTTTTCAACAAAAGGACGATCTTGGTTTTGAAAACATGAGGGATTGCTATAAAACCTTTAAAAGAGGCGTGAACCGCTTTAAAGCATGTATTTTTCTGCTTCAAGGAGTTGTTCGTGTAAGAGCCAAGGCTATTTTGAATGGTATAGCTCCACTTCGTAAAGCCTTCAGAAGGCAACAAATCAAATAGTCAATCCGGTTTTTTCTTCTTCAATTTCACTGCTCACATTGATTTTTCCAAGGTTGAGCGGTCACGAAGAGAAGCCAGCGTTGCCGAGAAAAGATCGGGAGAGTGGCTTTTTGGCCATTTTGTGCCGAAACCCCCGCAGAAAGAGTTGTGGTTTTTGTTGAACATATGGAACAAAACTTTAGAGAGGCAATTTCATTTTTTAAAAAAGACAATTTGATTTTTTTGTTTGTTGACAATTTGATCAAATACATATAATATTTATAATAATAAAAACATTTTCATAAAGTTTATAAATGAGCACTTTACAGAAAAAGAGGAGAACGAGAAGTTCGACGTAAGCAAGAGAGGCTTCCTCGCTATGGCGTGGGTTTTTTCTCAATGGTCCCTTAAAGTGCTTGCAAATGATAATAATTGAAAAAGAATGAATAGTCGATCGTTAATTAAAAAATTTGACAGGGTTACGATGAGCCTGAGTGTTGTCCTTGTGAAGAGGGACCACCAGGGCTGCCGGGAGATCCTGGCAACCCCGGAGAAGATGGCGAGGATGGAACTCACGGTAGGGATGGATGCGATGGAAAAGGTTATTTTTTAAAGCTATTAGTTTTCTAAATTGGAAATAAATGCAAAAACGCTGAATAGTCTTGCGAACGAGAATTTCTGCAAAAAAAACTGTAAACTTTTGATTGAAAAAATTAGTATTATATGATCTTAAGGTTTTTCTTCATAAAAGTAATACTTGAAAAGAGAGATAAGTATTGGATAGCTCTCAGCAGAAATGTTATAGATCACGTAACAAAAAGGTTTTTTGTACGTGATGTGAACTAAACTGATGATCAATGCAGCAGTCGGAAAGATTTTTTTAAATCTCAAACTGCGTTTTGAACCTTTCGTGACTCGTTATTTCCGGCAGATAAACTAAACACTGTTTTAGATTTTGCTTTGGACTCTCCAGGAGAAGATGCCATCGCGCTATGCGTTCCCGAATGTCCATCAGGTTCGTATACTTAAATCTTGTTTTTTATGTAAAGTATGTAGCACCAGTATAAAAAACATTTCATGAGTTGGTAATTAGATGGGGTAGTTAAAAAAAAGACTTCCGGTTATCAAAAAACAGTTTTTGTCTGAAAAAATTATCGCGTTACAATGATGGCAACCGGAAATTAAATGATAATAGTAGGGAAAATTAAAATTATTTAAAGATAAGTTGAAAAAATCACTTTTGCTGAAATGGGAGATAAACCTCGCTTTTCCCTCCAAGAACGAGCACAAATTGATGTCATGAGACTGGTTGACACCAGCATCAACAAGATGGCTACTACTCTCGATGTCATGAGACTGGTTGACACCAGCATCAACAAGATGGCTACTACTCTCGATGTCATGAGACTGGTTGACACCAGCATCAACAAGATGGCTACTACTCTCGATGTCATGAGACTGGTTGACACCAGCATCAACAAGATGGCTACTACTCTCGATCGCTCTCAGCATGTCGTACAATATTACCTCGCTAATCCTATCCGATATGGCTTTAAAACATCTGGTGGTCGTCCCCGTCACTTTATGAAAAGACAAGAGCGAGAAATCGCGATAGGAGCAACCAATCCTACTGTTTCCGCCATGGACCTCAAAGCAGAGCTTGGCCTAGCCATCTCAAAAAGTTTTATTCTACGCTCCATTAATCGTAATCCTCATCTTACACATCAGAAAATGATAAAGTTCCTCATTTCACTCCCGAACATCATCAAGCACGCCTAGACTTCGCCAGAAACATTATGGCTCGAAATTGGTCGAATGTGAATTTTAAAGTTTTATTACTCCTCATTATTGAAATTTAAAAAATTTAGATGATCTTTCATGATGAAAAGAAATTCAATATTGATGATGGCTTTAACTGCTATTGGTGAGATCTCCGCAAACAGCCGCGTTGTTTTAGCAGAGGAAACTTCGGAGGAGGATCCGCCATGTGTTGGGCGGCTTTTTCGGCTTTTGGAAAGCTCACCATTTCGTTCCCATCTTCCAAAATGAATTCAGCCGATTACCAGGCTTTGCTTCAAAACAATATTATACCATTTCTGAGACGACATCGAGCTCGCAGTCAAGTCTTGCAACAAGACAATGCACCTATCCACGCTAGTGCCTCTACCCAAGCCTGGTTGGCGGCCAATCATGTTACACAACTACATCGGCCAGCTTGTTCCCCAGATTCAAATCCAATAGAGAACCTTTAAGGGCTTCTAGTACGACGTGTATACAAAAACAACAAGTAGTACGGAAACGTCGCGGAGCTCAAAGCTGCAATCGTGAAGGAGTGGAACGGAATCGAGCATCATGTGACTTAAGCCCTATTAAAGAGTATACCTGATCGCATATTCGACGTTATCGCGAATAATGGCCATGCCATTGATTATAGATCTTTATTTTGAATAAAAGTTCTTAACAAATTGTTAAACATGAAAAAGGTTGAGGAGCCCATCATTGTGAAGGGGTTGAGGAGCCCATCATTGTGAAGGGGTTGAGGAGCCCATCATTGTGAAGGGGTTGAGGAGCCCATCATTGTGAAGGGGTTGAGGAGCCCATCATTGTGAAGGGGTTGAGGAGCCCATCATTGTGAAGGGGTTGAGGAGCCCATCATTGTGAAGGGGTTGAGGAGCCCATCATTGTGAAGGGGTTGAGGAGCCCATCATTGTGAAGGGGTTGAGGAGCCCATCATTGTGAAGGGGTTGAGGAGCCCATCATTGTGAAGGGGTTGAGGAGCCCATCATTGTGAAGGGGTTGAGGAGCCCATCATTGTGAAGGGGTTGAGGAGCCCATCATTGTGAAGGGGTTGAGGAGCCCATCATTGTGAAGCGGTCATTTTTCAGAAGAAAAAATTTAGTTTTTTGTTTTTTGATAACCGGAAGTCATATTTCTTTGAAAATTAAACTACCTCATTTTTTACGCGAGAAAAGTTATAGAAATTATCTCTTCCAATTTATTTTCACTGCTTCGCTGAAATCATGACAATTGAGCCAACATTGTGACGCGCACTGTAGAAGCCAGCTTCAGAGACAGACAAATTCAGCAAAGCCAAGACAGACAAATTCAGCAAAGCCAAGACAGACCAATTCAGCAAAGCCAAGAAAAAGGGAGGCGAAAACATATAAGACTTTTGTTCAAACGTCTATAAGCGGGCAACGACCTCTTCTGTGATCTGATAGAGATTAAATCTAGTAGACTACTAGAACACATTATAACAACACGCGATATAACGCACAAAGTCATAGTATCGCAAGGCAGAATCACGACACGAAGTTTTATATGTTGAAGTACTCTTGAAACTAGAGATTGGGAATCGTTGATTGCTTATAAATTGTTGAATGTTTCATTATTTGTTATCAATTGACTGTTCTTAATAGGGCCTCGTGGACCAGAAGGACCTCTAGGAGAGAAGGGACCAACTGGATATCCTGGAATTCCAGGGGACGCAGGTGAACCCGGAAAACCGGGTGTCAAGGGACCTCAAGGCGAACAGGTTTTTTTCTCCTGGTTTTCAGCAAGTCCCTTGCATTTTTTACCTTTGATAGATACAAGTTACTTTAATTTGAGAAGAAGATCTTTCAACACAAACTTTACTTGAATTTATTACTACAAAAGTGCATTTTTTGTATCAGTATTACTATTTCAAGTTATTTCAAACAATTTTTTCAAAAGAAAGGTTGTGTTAAGGGTGCTCGAGGCTCTCCGGGTGCCCCTGGAGAGGCGGGAGACAAAGGTAAAGACGGCAAACACATACCAGGTTCCAGTACTTTACAATAATTTTTCTGGTTGGGTTTTTTTCTTCTACAGCTCGAAATGTGCTCTCATGATTAATTGTTTTCTGCACTCAGGCATCGCTCCTATCGGCCCTCCAGGAAGACAAGGACCTGCTGGTTTGCCCGGCCTGCCCGGAAGATGCGGGAAGAAAGGGAAAACGGGCCTTGTCGGGTTGGAAGGCCCGCCTGGGGATATGGGAAGACCTGGTAGGGATGGCTATCTTTATAAGTAGAATATGGAGAATTTACGAACTTTTCGAAGATGAATACCTCTTATTTTAAACTCCTAATAACGGTTGAGGTTTCTGTTGCTCTTACAGGTAACTACGGTAAGCCAGGGCCTTCTGGGCCTTCCGGGAGTGAAGGATCGTGTGGACAGACGGGAAGCTGTGACCACTGCCCGATTCCCAGGACAGCCCCGGGATACTGAAGATGATCTGAGCATTTAGAGTTTTTTAGTCTTCTAAAGCTCTTGCACATAAAGAATGCTATTCTCAATCATTTGTCTGTTGAGTATTTGTAATTGCACTTGAAAAATTTTTTTGTACATAATTTCTGCTCGGGAATCTCTTTTGTTTTTTTCTCGTTTTCGTTTAGTTTCTGAAGATTTTTTCACAGTTTTTTCTTCATTTTATTTAGTTAGCAAATAAATTTTTTGTTGTAAAGTATGAGATTTATAATAGATTTATACAGAGTTTTGAGAATATAAAGAAACTGACAACGAAAAAGGAAACCACATGTTAAGGTAAGTACAGCAAGCACCTTTAAAAAGTTTACGAAAGTTTAGGACGTTAAAAAACAGTTTACGAAAGAACAAAAGTAAGGAATTAGTGAGAGGTACGACAAAGAGCTGACGCTCCTTTTACTTCCTGTGTTCCACCGTTTATTGTTCCTCTTTTTCCGATTTCTCCATCATTCATCTTATCTTTTTCTCTCTCTCTCTTTCTCTTTATCATCCGAGAACATGAGCGGAGAGGACAGCGAACTATGTCAACAAAAACGGTTTCTTTCCGTACCGCTCTACTTAATATTGAATTTCAAACTTAGAGCTGCTGAAAAAACAAGAAAATGTCCCGGTGTATGGATGACTCCTTTTGGAAATCCGAAGGGTCGAAGGATCGAAATGTGTTTCGCTCAGGAAGACTGGTTGGCCTTCGATATGTACTCTTTGAACTCTGAATGCATATAGTGTAATGGTAACACGCGCTCCCGGTTTGAGTCGAGATGGTCTGGGTTCGATCCCGCCCGGTGGACTAGCTTTTTTTCTGGGCGATAGTTCAATCATTCATCTCATTTTAATAGAAAAGTATTTTTCGTACTTAAGAAATACTCGTCACTTTGTAAACGGTTCATATTCAAGAGACGATTATTTTTTCAATTCATGGAAAATGGTTCCTAATTGAAGAGCAAGTTTTTGCACTTGGACGTTTCAAATTAATTTTGAAAGCTTGAATTTAGGTTTTTTTTATCGAGAAGTAAAATTAACCATCGAAGCTGATTTTGGAGTCGCCATCTTTATCTGCTGACTTGATGATGTTGATTAGGAACTTTAGGTTTGTCTTGAAGACGGGGTCCTTCTTGTCGTCCTGTCCATCAAAACTCTCTTTCTCCACAGTTAAACTCACGAAGATACAAAAGCTTCAAGCTCTCTAATTTTACTCATGGCTTTCTCTTATAAGTTAACTGGGAATTAGTAGTCGAATACTAATATTAGGAACGACAGCTTAAGGCGATGATATGTTAGTACGGTTCGGGATAATTTGATTGTGTTTAACCAACGTAAAGGTTTTTGAATTTTATGTGATCCTGTAAAATTTGGTGAGATCATTATTCTCAAAAATTCTATGGAATCAGTTTTTTATTCTTATGCGCTCAGGAGCTTTAATATTCCTCAAAAAACAGCTTTTAAAGAAAACAAAAAATGGCAAGCTTTATCGACCCTGATTCGTCAAGGACCATGACTGTGATCCGAGAGAAAAAGTTGATGGGGGGCAACCAAGCGTGCAAGGACATTATGGCAGCGAGGAGTTGATGGGAGATGATACTGCCAGGAGCATATAGTAAGTATGAGAAGAGATAAATAAGTTGACGGGAGCAAACCTTGTCTGCTGCGAGTAACATGCAGACGATGTCCTCCTTTCCAATGTATCCAGACATGTCCTTGTCATGCTGACTGAACATCTCCCGTAGATCATGCTCTTAAAAAAATAATCAATTCAACATGAGATACCTGGAGCCGAACTTCATGCTATAATCAATAATAATTCAATCGATAAACAGTTATTGAGTCAGGATGAAAAATTGGTTGTAAATTAGAGGTAAATATTGTTTTTGAGTCTTCTCGTAGCGATTTAACAGCTAAGAAACCCTTAAAATGAGAATAAAAGTAGAAAGACTAACCCCAGCTAGCCATGGTTGTGTAGATCCTCACAGGAGACTGATTCCTCGCTTCGGTACACCGCTTTCTCAGTCAAAAGCCACGCCCATCTTCTGCTTGTTTTTTCTCTCCGAGATAAACCTTGCTTTAGAGCGTTGACTTCTTCAAAATACCATGCTTCACATCTCCATCTAAATCTTTCAACTTTCATGTACATTTTCACCTATCTCTCTTTCTTTTCCACGCGTCCTCTTTTTCTCTTTCACTCATATCTTTCTCTTTCTATTTCTCTCTCTCTCCTTTCTTATTCCTTTCTCTCCCCCCCCCTCTCTCTCTCTCTTTCTGCTCTATCTCTCTGCTCTCTCTGCTCTCTTTCTCTTGGTGTTTTTCTGAAGTGTGGATTTCTATTCGCAAGCATTTTTTGAAACATCAGATTTCTTTGCTCCTCTTTGAACCTCCCATAGTAATAAATAAAATGCTTAACTATCTATAACTTTGTGCTGTACTATACTTTTTTCTGTTTTTCTTATTTTCTTCTTTATCTCCCTTCGTCTCCGTCTTCCTCTTCTTCCTCTTCTTTCTTGCTATCTATCTTCTTCTCCCTCAATTCCTCTTGTTTTCTCTTCTTTCGTCTTCCTAACCTTTCTCTTAGTCTGACGGTCTCTCTTGTTTCTCTATTTACCAAGAAAAGCGTTGAGTTAGCGACTGTATGGATGGGAAAAAACACTTGAGATTAGCATTAGAAGCTTCTTCATTAGATGCAATTGATGTATTGGTTCGATGAGAATATCTGAACCTTCTACCCGTCAACAGTTTGTGAACTGTTTCGCAAGAGTTGTATTTCCACTTTCAGATAGGCTTTGAACAGAGAATAAACGAAACAATGAAAGAGACATGCACCTAAGAACTCGTGTACTCAAAAGATTCTCTGTTTTTGAAGCTTTCGTTCTGAAAACGCGATGGTGCCATCAAACAACTCATCGCTCTCTTCTCTTCTCTTTCTCAAAACAAATTATTTGTTCGCATGAAGTAGGTCAATAAAACATTTCAAATTTTTATGACAGCATTTCAACATTCATTGCAGTGCGCTTGAGTTCTCGTTACAGAAATATGCAACAGTTTTGGACGAGTAACTAAGTTGGTCCACTTCACTACATGCTTGAACTAGATAGAGTTACTGTAGGAATTTATTTTTCAAACGGCACGTTTTTTCTGGGTAAAGCACGTTCCGCAAGATGCCATATGATAAAAAGCCATAGCGTTTCTTTTCCGGCTGGAAGTAGATCGTGAGTTTTGAAAAAGCTCACAAGAAAGTGGCTGGAATTCCCGGGGTGTCGCGATTGGATTCGGAGAAGAATTAAAAAAGCAGCAGGATTGGATGCATGCAGTCAGAGAAGGATGCGCTTTCATAAAAAGAGGTCATTCGGAGTCTATTCGAATGCTCACCAGCCAATCATTCAAGATGAGAAAGAGGTCATTTTAAGATCTACTTGGAGGCTCGAGTCAAAATATTCGTGTTCTAGTTAGTTTATAGTAAAGAAAGGCTCAATTTTTCGCTTTTTCTTATAGTGTTTGTCGGAATTCATTATTTCAGCCCTTATATCGAGTGAATTCGCCGAGTTGGAATGATTAGGTTTATAAATTAGGGGTACTTAAACCTAGACAGGTTTATAAATTAGGGGTACTTAAACCTAGACTCTAACAATGGACAGATTTAAAGAGATATTTCAAAAATAACTCCAGCTTTCCTGAGGGCCCTAAAATGGGGAAAAGTTTTTAGTTGTTCATTTGCTAATCACTTTATTCATCCTTCTAATGAGTCTCAAAGAGAAGAAAATAATCCTGATTATTGCAGCCCTAAAAAAAGCTCTCCGGATGTATGTTCTTTGAACTGCGTGCAGCAGAGTTTCTCTCTCCCTCCTTTTGTCAACTCAGCTCTTTCACGCTTGAAGGTCTTCTTAATTCAGTCATAGGTCACCAGCATTGTTGAGAATTTTGAAAAATGACCGGATTCCGAGCGGGTAAGTAAGAATAAGAAGCAGCTCTTCACTGCTATTTGCCTCTATCTCACTTCACAATATTTCAGACTATTTCGCTCGAAGAGCGGTCGTTTTTTTAATTTAAAAAAACTTTAAATGGGCTTTGTATAGTGTAGTCCATTTCTATCAGTTGCATTACAAATTTTAGATTGTGTCTGAAAAATTTTATAAGTGATCATATATAATTCAAAGTAACACAATTTCCGAAAATGTATTGAAACTCATTTCTGAGGCCTCAATTCTACTAAGTAGTCGTCTAAAATCTTTACAAAATCAAAGCAAGGGTCTTAGAACATTAGAGAGAATCAAAAATAAGAACGAAATGAATGAAATTATAAAACTTAATGTTCAGATATGATTATTTTCACAAACTGAAACGCTTGGATTCTGTATAATGTTCAGATAGACATCATCAACGAACTATCCGCTCGAGACCAAAACCCGGAGGTTCAGTCAATAGTCTCTTCTGCTCCAACTTTGCCGCAATTGGCCAGTCTCTACTTTGAACGAAGCGGAAAGTTCTTCCGGTCAGAGTTTTGGTGGATCTTTCAGTTTGATTGGAATTCTCTCCCTTTAGTGTTCGCTCACAACTTTTATTGAAAACATAAATTTAGTATGTTTTGGTTTTTCAATAGTTCGATCGCTAAAGTAGGTTTAAAGTTTCACTTTTAACTTTAGGCTGAGTAATGGCTAATGAAACGTTCTAATTATGTAGAAGAATAAAGTATTTCTCTACAATATTCAGCTGTGAAAACTCTGATAGAATCAATTCGAGTGAGGGAGAGGGTCGGTGGTCGGTCGCCCTAGAAATTTTTTCAATAAGTTGGCAGCTTACCTATGCTAACAAAAATTTTTCGGTTCTAGAAATGGGTCAGTTCCCTAGATAAACTGCCGCTCAAATAGGTGTTACAGTATACTCTGAAGACGTGATTTTTAATTAACTTTTCTACTGATTATCGTCGCGTTTTCTGAGCAATTTTTTTGGTTTCGAGCTTACCTCTAATCAAATTTGAGAAAAAATTTCAAAAAAAAGAAGAAAAAATTGGCCTTGACCAGGATTTCTTCAGTTTTCAATAGAAGATCACCTGCCGCTCAAATGGGTGTTACAGTATACTGTTCGCTCAAATGGGTGTTACAGTATACTGTTCCGAATCACACTGTTCAAAAGTTTGCAACAATTGTGTTTCTGTGTAGGCCGACAGTGGCTCTTCTGATGGCGAATGCTTGCAATCAAGAAGCTTTGAGGAGACATTTGGAAGATGGCAGAGTGGCGGACACAACGGAGCACACCCAGAAATTGTCTGTAGCCTCCGATTCAATATATAATTTTTTAGAGAAAAAGTGATATCGCTGATATTCAATAGACTCGGGCCTAGGATTTAGCGGATCATCTATGTTGGCGCATACATGATTGCGCCGAAAATGATCTACATTCTCTACAAATCTTTTATTCCTTTCCCCATCCCTTTTCCATTTCGCTCGGTGCTTACAAACATGCCTTAGACCGGTCTCAGTTAACGTCTCCTCGGACCAGTGGAACTGTAAATTTGACAATTGACTTGATACTTAATCTCAATAGATTCACAGAACCTTGAGATTGCACATGATTTTGGTTGGTTTAATAGTTTTTTCTACATCTAATTGTGCAGGTCTGATACAAATCTTGACGAAGAAATTACGTATCCGCTTAATCAAAATTAAGGTCAATTCTCTAGAAGAAATCAGGCATAGCTAAAGAAATCAGGCATCAGAACGCGCTGAAAAATTTTATTCCGTGGGGAAGAAGGGGGGGGGGTAAAAAATTTAGGTCTGTGTTCCGAAGTGAGTTGATGTATTTATCGTAGCAGGACCGAACTTTGACGTTCGAAAGTTTTTTGGATAACAATAACAAAAAACCTTTGGAGACCGGGCGAACGACCGAGAAAAATTTATTAAGGGTTGCAAGAAGTCAGAGAACTTTAAGTCTAAACATAGACCCGTCCGCGGCTAAAGAAACTAGTTTTATCAGCGGTTTTGATGTAGGGGGTTTGTGCTTGAAATGATGAGAGACGTCCCATCAAGTAACGGTAGAACGTAACCATTCAACTACTGTAAAGGGCTTCCCTAGGAAATCAAATACATGTTCATGTTTTAAACGAGGGCTTTTTGACCCTCACTGCAACTAGAATCACACAAGATATAGGTATCCTCTGTTTGTCTGGCTATCTCTAATCTTCAGCGCACGCCCTTGTCTTTTGCTAAGCTTGCTGACTACTCCAAAAAAGTTTTATTGATCTACGAGTCCTTTTGTGGTGGGTAAGAAACAACAGCTGATTCGAGTTCACAATGAGATCGTTTCTTTAAATCTGCCGAAAGGCGTTGTCTAGTCACTATTCATAATAGCCCTGAATAACAGTTGTGGTTTATGTTGAATTCAGGGTCGTCAGCAAAGATCAATACTCGATCGCGATGATAGCAGAGATGATTCACGTTGCGAGTCTTCTACACGATGACGTCATTGACGAGTCCGATACCCGAAGAGGTCTCCCATCAGCCAACAAAACTTTCGGCAACAAAATGGTCATTCTCTCGTTTTTGTATCAGAAAATTTTGATAAATATCGAAGACATTCAAATCTAAGCACTCGGAAATTTTTTTCCCGCTCTTCAAGTGGGAAATTTTCGAGTCATTACGTAAAAAAGTTTAATTTTTCGGAAATCTTTGCGCTCAAAAAATGAAATTTTTTTCGTTTCTGATAACTTTTTGAGAATTTTGATAATACATGCTAAATTGGAAAGATTCGACCAGAAATAGACCGGAGTTCTTCTCAAAATATTGATTTTTTAAAGAAAATCCGCAACCCTTCAAACTTCTCTTCGAAAATTTGGATTCTAGCTATCATTTATATTAAAATACCTGCAGGCAGTTTTGGCGGGAGATTTGATTCTATCTCGGGCGACACAGGCCCTGTGTGCCATTGGAAGGCCGTCGGTTATCTCCGCCATGGCAGCGGTGATTGAGGATCTCGTTCTGGTTACTCTTTTCTCATTATTTTGATCTACAAATCGATATCCCTGAATCAGGTAGCTCCTACGAAACTCTCAGATGGTATGAATCTATGCAGTATTCAAAACAACTTGCAATACAAATTCCATGTTAGTATTGAAATTTATATTCTGATCATACCTTTTCGGTCTCTTACCAAAATCTGCCTCTCTTTTAACAGTGATCCGTGGGTGATAAGCAGTCTCCCTTCTATTCAAGGGTTCACATGTGATAGATTCGTCATAGTTTAATCTTTAAGCACCAATTTTCAGACATTCTCAGACACTGTTTCTACATCAAATCAATAAAGTTCTACATCAAATCAATAAAGTTCTACATCAAATCAATAAAGTTCTACATCAAATCAATAAAGTTCTACATCAAATCAATAAAGTTCTACATCAAATCAATAAAGTTCTACATCAAATCAATAAAGTTCTACATCAAATCAATAAAGTTCTACATCAAATCAATAAAGTTCTACATCAAATCAATAAAGTTCTACATCAAATCAATAAAGTTCTACATCAAATCAATAAAGTTCCATTTTTAATGATGTAATTAGGTTAGAGAGCATTGATAGTGACACTGAAACTGATAAATGGAAGTGGTTGATGAAAAATCTAGAGCATAAATAATCCAATCTTTTCGAAAATTATTTCTTTTTTGTTTTAACAAAAGGTAACGAAATTTTTATCAAAGGGCGAGTTCATGCAAATGCAGACAGCGCTGCCTTCGACTTCAAGGCCCTTCGCGGAAGGAAAGACAGCCGATTCAAAAAAAACTACGGTAAGAAAGCTCGTGCTTCGAGTGTTGCAGAAAGAGTACTAACTAATACTATTACAGAAAGATGACTGAGTCGACATTCCTGAAATTCTATATTGAGCATTTGATTGAAGGAGGACTTGCTGCGTCAATGCCTGGCTAAGAGCGAGAGGAAGACGGGGTCTCTCTTCGCCAACTCCTGCAGAAGTGTCGCCATTTTGGCCCCATGTTAGTTTATCCTTCTTTTTTTTATCAAGTTGTTTTTCACCAGCTGCAATAGCAAATTATATTCAAGGAAGACTAAGATTTGAAGGAAAGGAACGCTCTGAGGAAGATCGAGTACTTCCGATGAAAAGTCTAACCAGACATACAAACATGTTCAAGAAACACACCTGAACTGTTGTTGAAATCCCGCCGCGGACCAAAACTGGGTAGTATAGCTCGTCAAAGGAGGGCGATGCCGGACCGGCCTGGGCATGCCACCGGACAAAACATCAGCCGATACTCCGCTATACTTTTCAATGGCGAGTCGAGGCGCCAGTAAAATAACCTCTTGCCCTTCTCCTGTTAACGAATGGGTCTCGCCAAGAGGATCGCCGACTGCGGTGCGAGTGTAGACGGAAAAAATCTCTCCGGACTCAAAAGGATCCTCACCACCAACCTATCCCAAAAGGACTCCCCTCGACAGGACCTATGGGCAAGACAACAACAACTGTTGTTGACTGTGTGTTCCACTTTGATTTATTTTGTGAGTTGTACTCGAAGACTATAAATCACTTTTGGGTTTCAGACTCAACATCTTCGTTGTGGGAGGAGGCGTCGGAGTACGGTAGGCACATGGGAATCGCACTACAATTAGTGGACGATGTCCTGGACTACGAGGCCGCTAGTGAGGAAGGAGAAAAGAGACTTGGCAAACCCGCGGCCGCTGATCTCACGCAAGGTTTAAGGGTCTAAAAAGATGAGGAATTTGAATTGAGTTAGACTCGCGACTCGCGAGTTCTCATTCGACTCGCGAGAATTAGATATGTTTAATTTGATTCATATCTATTCTTTTCTATGAATTTATTTCTTTCTAACAAAACAGTGATAAAATGAATAAGTCAGGTAGGGGGACTTCAAAACATGAATAAGTCAGGTAGGGGGGACTTCAAAACATGAATAAGTCAGGTAGGGGGGGCTTCAAAACATGAATAAGTCAGGTAGGGGGGACTTCAAAACATGAATAAGTCAGGTAGGGGGGACTTCAAAACATGAATAAGTCAGGTAGGGGGTACTTCAAAACATGATTAAGTCAGGTAGGGGGGACTTCAAAACATGAATAAGTCAGGTAGGGGGTACTTCAAAACATGAATAAGTCAGGTAGGGGGGGCTTCAAAACATGAATAAGTCAGGTAGGGGGTACTTCAAAACATGAATAAGTCAGGTAGGGGGTACTTCAAAACATGAATAAGTCAGGTAGGGGGTACTTCAAAACATGAATAAGTCAGGTAGGGGGTACTTCAAAACATGAATAAGTCAGGTAGGGGGGACTTCAAAACATGAATAAGTCAGGTAGGGGGTACTTCAAAACATGAATAAGTCAGGTAGGGGGTACTTCAAAACATGAATAAGTCAGGTAGGGGGTACTTCAAAACATGAATAAGTCAGGTAGGGGGTACTTCAAAACATAAATAAGTCAGGTAGGGGGTACTTCAAAACATGAATAAGTCAGGTAGGGGGTACTTCAAAACATGAATAAGTCAGGTAGGGGGGACTTCAAAACATGAATAAGTCAGGTAGGGGGTACTTCAAAACATGAATAAGTCAGGTAGGGGGTACTTCAAAACATGAATAAGTCAGGTAGGGGGTACTTCAAAACATAAATAAGTCAGGTAGGGGGTACTTCAAAACATGAATAAGTCAGGTAGGGGGTACTTCAAAACATGAATAAGTCAGGTAGGGGGGACTTCAAAACATGAATAAGTCAGGTAGGGGGTACTTCAAAACATGAATAAGTCAGGTAGGGGGTACTTCAAAACATGAATAAGTCAGGTAGGGGGGACTTCAAAACATGAATAAGTCAGGTAGGGGGTACTTCAAAACATGAATAAGTCAGGTAGGGGGTACTTCAAAACATGAATAAGTCAGGTAGGGGGGACTTCAAAACATGAATAAGTCAGGTAGGGGGGACTTCAAAACATGAATAAGTCAGGTAGGGGGTACTTCAAAACATGAATAAGTCAGGTAGGGGGTACTTCAAAACATGAATAAGTCAGGTAGGGGGGACTTCAAAACATGAATAAGTCAGGTAGGGGGTACTTCAAAACATGAATAAGTCAGGTAGGGGGTACTTCAAAACATGAATAAGTCAGGTAGGGGGGGCTTCAAAACATGAATAAGTCAGGTAGGGGGTACTTCAAAACATGAATAAGTCAGGTAGGGGGTACTTCAAAACAAGGATATCTCGATAGCTCTCCTTTGTGTTCAATGTTGAACAAATAAAGAATACAGAGTTCTGCAATGGTTTACACTCACCAGAAGATCTTAGAACTCGAGAAAAAGGTGGCATTGAATCTTTCCCTGATCAAGCTTAGACATGGTCTTCAATTGGTCAATACCTGATCAAGCTTAGACATGGTCTTCAATTGGTCAATACCTGATCAAGCTTAGACATGGTCTTCAATTGGTCAATACCTGATCAAGCTTAGACATGGTCTTCAATTGGTCAATACCTGATCAAGCTTAGACATGGTCTTCAATTGGTCAATACCTGATCAAGCTTAGACATGGTCTTCAATTGGTCAATACCTGATCAAGCTTAGACATGGTCTTCAATTGGTCAATACCTGATCAAGCTTAGACATGGTCTTCAATTGGTCAATACCTGATCAAGCTTAGACATGGTCTTCAATTGGTCAATACCTGATCAAGCTTAGACATGGTCTTCAATTGGTCAATACCTGATCAAGCTTAGACATGGTCTTCAATTGGTCAATACCTGATCAAGCTTAGACATGGTCTTCAATTGGTCAATACCTGATCAAGCTTAGACATGGTCTTCAATTGGTCAATACCTGATCAAGCTTAGACATGGTCTTCAATTGGTCAATACCTGATCAAGCTTAGACATGGTCTTCAATTGGTCAATACCTGATCAAGCTTAGACATGGTCTTCAATTGGTCAATACCTGATCAAGCTTAGACATGGTCTTCAATTGGTCAATACCTGATCAAGCTTAGACATGGTCTTCAATTGGTCAATACCTGATCAAGCTTAGACATGGTCTTCAATTGGTCAATACCTGATCAAGCTTAGACATGGTCTTCAATTGGTCAATACCTGATCAAGCTTAGACATGGTCTTCAATTGGTCAATACCTGATCAAGCTTAGACATGGTCTTCAATTGGTCAATACCAGGTTTGATGACCCTCCCATTGCTGCTGGCGGCTGCTGAGAGCGTCCCACTTAGAGCGGCCATCGCTGCATGCAAATCCGATGGGTCGAAACTCGACAAAGCACTTGTTCTGCGCATCGTGCACGAAACCGGTGCTTGTCATAAGACGCGAGAACTCGCTCGGAAACATGCTGAGAGAGCTGCTGAAGTCGTTAGTTTTTCTATCACTGAAGTTTTTTTCTTCCAAGAGCATCCAAAAAGAATAAACCAGTTTTTGAAGTATCGGTTCTAAAGAAATCATAATAAAGAGTTTTTGCTTTAGGCGTGCAAGATGAGGACGAAAGACGGATCGAGCGAGGCTTTAGTAGAATTGGCTTTGTGCCAATTGGATCGAGACATGTAGTGACGGTTCTTTTGCGTAAAATCGGTGCTTTCAAAAACCAGGTACTCAATATTTGTATTAAAACGGATATCTCAAGTTAAAAACGGATAGATATATGCATGCCTATAACACCACCATTGTCTCAAATTAGAAATAGGATTTACAGAAAAAAACCCGAAAAAGGCTTTTCTTTATTGTTGTTCATGTTGAAAATTAGAGATATATTCTTAGTATAGTTATCACTGTTTCTTGCCAGGATAATTACGAGGATATTATCCAATTTAAGGCATTATTACTAGATTTTCAGTTGAGGAATTAACATAAATGAAATGAAAATAGTAATAATTAATTGTTCATTTTCTCTATTCATCCATCGTTCAAAAGTATTCAAAAATTTTGAAAAGTGTTGTTGACAATGATTTGATGGTACTTTTCTGACGAGTTGATAATAAGTTTATAAACATTGAAAGAAGTGAAGTTTCTATTCAAAAATAGATGTAATAGTTTTTGGCGGAGACTTCTCCTCGATGAAGTTTTTATATTTAAAAGTGAATTTTGATGTAAGAAAGGTCAAAAAAAGAGTAAATCGTTGGAAGATGATCACACAAACAGAGAGAAAAGTATAAAACATGAGTTGGACGAAGCATATCAGCCAAGTTGCAAGGTGCATTTTAAACAATAACTTCTATGTACAAATTTGCCTGAGGATTTGCTCTCGCTATTCTATCGCCGTTTTGGCGACTCGTCATATCGTAAAGAAACGAAGCTTTTAAAATTCTAGCCAAAGTATAAAAAAGATTGAAAAATTTTGCAAATTTGAAACTTAATTCTAGCGACGCAAAACTTGGATGACATAAAAAATCTGTTGTGTTTGTGCGTTTTTTTTCTCAGAAATTTTGCCTACCAGACCGTATTATGACATAAACCATTCAATTTCATATTTTTTTCAAATTCAAGTTCACATGATCAGTTTGAAACGGAATTCGAACTTAATGCTTTAAACATCACTTTTTGGTTCACTCAACGGTCTGGTTTCTACGCCTAAAGGTTCCCTTTGCATTCAATTAATGTTGATTTCGCTATTGAAGCCTGGGCCTGATGATATGATAATCATTCATACGTAAAACAATATGTTTGAGGTATCAAAACTCTATCGAATTTAAAATCGACGTTGGCACAATTTAAAAGCTTGCCGCGCAAATTCAACAGAAGTTCCCAATTTTCTGACGGCAAAAATTTTGAAATGCGCTTTTCAACTTCTTAGAAGTTATTTGAGCAGACTGTACGGCTTGTCGCGCCGGAAAGTGGCATCGATCCTGTCGTTGATGTGGTCGATTTTGCTTTGTACAAGAGAACAAACATCCATCGCACGCCTATTCACGCTCGCTGAACACTGAAATCGCTTGAATTACCTCAGAGACGCAACTTGCACCAGTTCCTAACTTTCATGATTTTTCACGACCGTGAAAATTTGGAGAATGTGAAACGATTTCTTTGTTACATGTCTCTCAAATGCAGAAAATTTCTATCAGAACCCGATGTTTGGTATTAAACTAAAATTGGAGATATGAGAATGGTTAACCTGAAGAGCAGAGAAAGATTGGTCTAGGGAATGCTCCAATTTTTGAATCGGTTTTATGAGGCAGAGACGCGCTCTCTGCCGCGCGGAGTCCGCATCCTTGGCCGCGCGATGCCAGAATGTGGAAACGCGGTCCTTGCTGAGATCGCCTCGGGACGACCTGAACCTGGTTTTTAAAACGATAAACCGGGGGAGAAACTTCAAAGCATATGATCAGAGACAAATCTTTATCAAAGCTTATAATGAGGGTTCGCCATAATCGAAAAAGAACGAAACTAGGTTTCCGAGGATGATAAAGAGACCCGAGAAACTCTAAACGAAAGAACTGTTCCAGGGCATTCATATGAGGTTGAGTGAAGAAAGAATCGTGTACATCGGAAAGATCATGGGAAAGAGCTTGTGCAGGTACTAACTCTTTCTCTCTCTCTCCCTTTCTCTCTCTCTCTCTCTCTCTCTCTCGGTACCTCTCTATCTCTCTCTCTCTCTCGGTACCTCTCTATCTCTCAATTCATCAACTCAACAGTTTACACAATGGAAAGCAACTAAGAGAGCGTCAGAAACAGGAAATACGTAAGGGCAACCATTGACTCCTCTCAACTGCGAGGGCAAATCCAGTAGAGAGAGAGAGTCGCTTCCCTCAAGACTAAGTACATAGCAAACCGCACCATTGTTTCTTCTTTGGCTCAAGTCTCTTTAGCGTGAGGAATAGCTTTGTATCTGATCGACTTCATCGAACTCACATTCGAAAAGTCTATCTTATTACTGAAACTCGTCATTGACTTATGAAGTACATACGTACTTATTTCAACTGACTGACCGGTATTTGTCATCGACTACGGTAGTCTCGAAGGTGATATTTGACTGCGATGTGAGTTTCTCATTGCTGAGAGTATTTGACAGTTCCAATTCATCGTCCGTTTCTTCTGCCTCTCCGTCAACAACAACAACGGAGGTCTTCTCTTCTACCTTATCCATTCTAAATTCTTATTTTTTAATACTCCTTCACTTAGAGCTCATCTTTCTGTTTTATGTATTCTTCATTAATCCCCGTGAGATCAAATAAGTTTTTCTTTTAAAAAAAACTCGAAGAGCTCGTTAGGAGCGTTTCTGGTTACTGTGATTTGTGATCATTGACGTGATTTGTGATCATTGACGTGATTTGTGATCATTGACGTTTAATGTAAGTAAAAAGATCAGCTTCATTGTTCACCAAAGGTATAGTGTAACTGTGAAAAATTTGATGAGAACGACCGATCCTCAAGCTGGGGAGTCTGGAATAATGAGAGGCGAGCTGAAGGTAAAGACCGGAGAACGGACTGTTAGTCATTAATGAGAGGCGAGCTGAAGGTAAAGACCGGAGAACGGACTGTTAGTCATTATTCTAGACTCAATCGCTCAAAGAATGGACGTTTTCTAAAATTATCTACCGTGCTGGTGACCTATGGTCAGCTTTGAATTCAAGTAGAACCCTCTGGAGTAGTCATGTTTTGTCGATAACGAGTAATCGGAAACTCGAAAAGTTTTTGCAATGAGTGCTTTTTGTTAGTATTGTCAAATTGCAGATACAATGTGAAGCGATTGTTTTCGGTTGGAGGGTTGTGGTTCGGTCACAAATTTATTTTCCGCTTTTTTTCGAATGAATTTTGTAATTGAATGAATATTACTGTAGTTTTCAAAGTTCAATGAAATTGAGTAGTGTATGAATTCGTCAGAATATCATGAATTGAGGAGAGATTATTTTTGTAACAAAGCCAGAAAGAGATCTTTCGCATGATTCGGAGACTAATGTAACATGTTGTAAAACGAAACGAAAGTCCTACATTAAAGAGCGACTTACACGTATTAATTTCATAAAGGGTTGCATATAAAATTGTTCCCTGAAGAACTTTTCAATCAGCTGAACACCTTTAAACGAAATGAGCCCTTTCTTACTCAAGTCAATATTCCAAAATACATCAGTGGTCGTTGCCCCCAATACTCCAGCCCTTATTCATAGACGCCCCCAATACTCCAGCCCTTATTCATAGACGCTCCCAATACTCCAGCCCTTATTCATAGACGCACTAATTATTCAGGGCTCAAGAAAAAACTTAAATAACCCCTGAAGACAAAAGAAGAACGCCTTACTCGAAAAGGGAAACACTTCCAAGGTTGTTGTAACACGAAAAACACGATAAATCGAACACGCGTTTCTACCGTAGAGTACCTGAATCTTGTAAGAGGGACATCTAAATGAATGATTGCATAAGAGGCTTCATGAGGAAAACAGAAGAGGCTTAAAATTAGTCAACCATAAGCACGAATCAATCAATAACAACAAAAACAACAACAAAATGAAACCAGCAAATGAGAAAAACTAGGATGAACCGATGTTTAAATCCGACTGCTAGCTTCGCTGAAGACCAGAGACTATGGGTACTTTTTTACTTGGTCTGGTACCTCGCGTCGCGGCCCTCGGCCTCGTTAGCCAGACTATGTATGTACTTGTCAATGATCAGAGCATTAAGTCCGCCCAAAAGAACTCTTCACAAACCGTGAAATTTTATGTCCTGACACTGATTCCTTAAACAATTCAGGTGTTTTAACTAAGAAATGTGTAAAAGTTTAATTAATACAATCAGAGAATCGTTTTGCTAAACTTAAAAAACGTGAAGTTTTTTTTCATTATTTTTTCTTTATTTTTTTATTTATTTATTCTGTTTATCAATCAATTCATAATTGGCCCCGAAAAGGGAATTAATTGAGCGCGATTCCGCATTTATTTCGCATTCGATGCAGCGTCTCAAAATCTGTGAGAACGGCGACGGCGATGGACTCTTCCTCCGTGAGAGGGCGGCGATTGAAGTAATCGGGGTCCGCCAGGTTTTCCGGGTCCTTGAAGGCAGGGCTCATCGGTCGAGGAGAATACGCTTCCGAGAGGTCACTCTGCTCCGATCCCGCTGGAGACGCTGTGATCGGGGGAGACATCCACTCCGGGATGACCATCGCACTGTTCGCGACGTTCTGCAAGTGTTTCCGCATTAATTGCTATACAGCCTTATTGTTAGAAACACAATTTTTCACTCAAGATTTAAGATTGAACTTGTCAATTTTGTTTTCGACAAGCAGTTTTGGTGAGGTTGAGTTTGTATTTTCTATCTGTTCTTCTGATCACACCCCATCTATCACATTCAGCCCTACACCTAGCGGGCCCCCCCCTACACCCCCATCTATCACATTCAGCCCTACACCTAGCGGGCCCCCCCTACACCCCCATCTATCACATTCAGCCCTACACCTAGCGGCCCCCCCCCTACACCCCCATCTATCACATTCAGCCCTACACCTAGCGGGCCCCCCCCCCTACACCCCCATCTATCACATTCAGCCCTACACCTAGCGGGCCCCCCCCTACACCCCCATCTATCACATTCAGCCCTACACCTAGCGGGCCCCCCCCTACACCCCCATCTATCACATTCAGCCCTACACCTAGCGGGCCCCCCCCTACACCCCCATCTATCACATTCAGCCCTACACCTAGCGGGCCCCCCCCTACACCCCCATCTATCACATTCAGCCCTACACCTAGCGGGCCCCCCCCTACACCCCCATCTATCACATTCAGCCCTACACCTAGCGGGCCCCCCCCCTACACCCCCATCTATCACATTCAGCCCTACACCTAGCGGGCCCCCCCCTACACCCCCATCTATCACATTCAGCCCTACACCTAGCGGGCCCCCCCCCTACACCCCCATCTATCACATTCAGCCCTACACCTAGCGGGCCCCCCCTACACCCCCATCTATCACATTCAGCCCTACACCTAGCGGGCCCCCCCCCTACACCCCCATCTATCACATTCAGCCCTGCACCTAGCGGGCCCCCCCCTACACCCCCACCTATCACATTCAGCCCTACACCTAGCGGGCCCCCCCCTACACCCCCATCTATCACATTCAGCCCTACACCTAGCGGGCCCCCCCCCCCTACACCCCCATCTATCACATTCAGCCCTACACCTAGCGGGCCCCCCCCTACACCCCCATCTATCACATTCAGCCCTACACCTAGCGGGGCCCCCCCCTACACCCCCATCTATCACATTCAGCCCTACACCTAGCGGCCCCCCCCCCTACACCCCCATCTATCACATTCAGCCCTACACCTAGCGGGCCCCCCCCCTACACCCCCATCTATCACATTCAGCCCTACACCTAGCGGGCCCCCCCCTACACCCCCATCTATCACATTCAGCCCTACACCTAGCGGGCCCCCCCCTACACCCCCATCTATCACATTCAGCCCTACACCTAGCGGGCCCCCCCCTACACCCCCATCTATCACATTCAGCCCTACACCTAGCGGGCCCCCCCTACACCCCCATCTATCACATTCAGCCCTACACCTAGCGGGCCCCCCCCCTACACCCCCATCTATCACATTCAGCCCTACACCTAGCGGGCCCCCCCCTACACCCCCATCTATCACATTCAGCCCTACACCTAGCGGGCCCCCCCCTACACCCCCATCTATCACATTCAGCCCTACACCTAGCGGGCCCCCCCCTACACCCCCATCTATCACATTCAGCCCTACACCTAGCGGTAATTTCACCCTGTGTAACCTAAAAACGTCGAGCAACAACTAAGAAAATCCGGGTTTTAGCGTAAGCGAATTTAAAATTTCGTGTTTTTTTAACCGAAATAACTGACTTGAAACATGTTGGCCACTTGTACATTCAGAAATTGTTCCCTGAGTAACTGCAGATACGGTGCGTTCTCCCCAAACATTCTGAGTTGATGCAACAGCAAAGCCATCTCTTGAGGGGAGAGCTGCAAAGAATTCATTGAGAGCAAACTGTTTTTTAACCTTAAAAACAAGAGTTTAGATCAGAAATGATTTAAAATAAGGAAAAGGGAATACCAGATGTTGGAAAATGACTGATAGTAAGCGATAAAATTGAGAATCCGAATCTATAAGTTGTATCGCAATCTTTTTCACGGAGTGCATGGATTTGCGCATAAATTTTACCCGCAGTGCGGTTTACAGAAGCAAACTGATTAATAGAGAAGTCAAGAACATTTAAAAAGGTTGTCTTACCAGCTGACCATGCGCATCTTTGTTCTCGAACGCTGTTATTAGGTAAGCCCGCTGGAAGTCCGAAAGTCCATCACCATGTTCTACCTGTAAAACTACCTTTTTGAATTAAAGCGTTAATAAATCGATAAATGGATTCGCTGGGAGGATAAGGAGAACTCCCAATTTACACTAAAGGCATGGCATTGGACGCTGAGAGAACCCGCATTCAATAGAAAGGTAAAATATGTCTTGATTTTTCAATAGGTCGATCGCTAAAGTAGGTTAAAAGTTCACTTTTAACTTTACGAAACCAGTTGAGGCTGAGTTATGGCTAATAAAACGTTATATTTATGCAGAGGAATGAACATGTTTTCTTTCAGTTTAGCTGTGAAAACTCTGATACATTCATTTCGAGGGAGGGAGAGGGTGGG
This sequence comes from Allodiplogaster pararmata, assembly GCA_964056735.1. Classification (NCBI taxonomy): domain Eukaryota; kingdom Metazoa; phylum Nematoda; class Chromadorea; order Rhabditida; family Diplogasteridae; genus Allodiplogaster; species Allodiplogaster pararmata. The sequence continues at coordinate 11,531,494 of OZ057407.1, forward strand.
TGGTCGGTCGCCCTAGAAATTTTTTTTGCCAGTTGGCAGTTTACCTATAAATATAAACCTCGTTTTCATTAGCATCCACATTACGGATCATCTCTGCCGACCCGAGTGACCCTGGCTCCTCCTTGTGAATCTTTCCCCCGACGAGCCCTGCAAATTCTATTACTATCATGTTTTTTAGTTTCAAAATCTAATTACTTTCGAATAATCATTTGGAATAACAGCTTTTTTCAATCTTCTCTGTACCCAATTCATAACGACGTAACAGTTCCGGTGAAGAGAATCCGAGCTCGCTTCATTCTTCATTCATATAATCCATTTTGTGGTGCATTCTTCTTCTTCTTCTTCTTCCTCGCGCTTGTTCCCGCCTCGCGGCAGGGTACACGCTCCCCTGAGATGCAGGACAGACCTATCCTGGTAGAACCAGTGGCTGCCTGCTAGATCACTGCTAGTGTGATTAGCAGCAGTGGGGAGAGTCAGATTCGTGCATGAGCACTACCAACATTTCTTAACCCCCTTGGTTTGGGTGGATCTGTCCGGGGTAGGAGTCGAACTATGCCACGCCCGGACATGCATTATATCTTCTATATCACTTATCTATAGCACATTATATCACTTGATGCATTATATCGAGAAATTATTGAATCCAATCATTAGGTTTCTCCATAGGTCACCTAAATTTGTCAGAAAATTTTTCGCGGGCGGGGGGCCGGGCGGGGTTTTGTGTACAAATTCGATTTATTATTGTATTTTCTTAGATTTACTTACATTCAAGTAATGAAAAAATTTAATTTCTCAGCGGATTTTTTTTTTGGAAGTGATTTCTCAATTGAGTTTTTGACCGTAAGTTCTTCAACTTAAAATGGTAAATGGATTGCTACATACTTCATTAAACACCATAATAAAACATAAGGAAACAAATCTGCATCTGATCGAATCTTATGAACGTGAGAAACAAAATTCCCTTCCTGGGCGGGGGGCCGGGAGGTTTTTTGTACCCCTTGGTAATCTATGGGTTTCTCTAACCCGCACTGCGTATGAAAGCTATGCGTAAATCTGTGAGCTATCAAGAAAGACTGGTGATACAAATGCTCTGTTCATCTGCATCCTCTCTTTACATCACACGCTTTCGCGCTCTCTTTTCCTCTCTCGAGGACTGTCGTTCCCTCATGATTAGACATATATATGTATATATATATATATATGGGGGTAGGAAGAAATAGCCTGTAACCAATGCAAGAGAAGATGATAACCGAGAACCCTTACAAGCAGAAAAGAACGCAATGCAAGGCGGAAGAACCCTCAACTATTTTGACCGAGGTTGAGGAGTAAATCAGTGGATAGGAAGGACAATCGGGCATTTGCGTTATCACCAAACAGAAAAATCACTTTTTTTTCCGACGCAGATGGCGCACATATGAAAATGAGAAGAGGAAGTAGATGAAGAACTTGGGAAGATCTTCAGTTGAAAGGCGGAAACAGGAAGAACATAAGAGCAGCAGGTCAATATGTATAGGATTCACAGAGAGAGAGAGAGGGAGAGAAAGAGAGAGGGAGAGAAAGAGAGAGAGGGAGAGAAAGAGAGAGAGGGAGAGAAAGAGAGAGAGGGAGGGAGAGAAAGAGAGAGAGGGAGAGAAAGAGAGCAAGGGTAGTTGAAAAAGGGAGAGATACAGATACTAGTAATACTTAAGAGAAAGATCGAAAAAAAGTGAGAGAGAAATGAGAAGAACGTGTATAAAAGGAAAGAGGAAAGAGAGATAGAGCAGAGAATCAGAGAAGAAGCAGTATAGTGCGCGATTTGTGAAAGACAAGAACGGATTAGGGTATTTGAGATAGGGTTTTCTATTTGAGATAGGGTATTTGAGATAGGGTTTTCTATTTGAGATAGGGTATTTGAGATAGGGTTTTCTAGATACGATAGACGGCGAAGTACAAGAACCCTCTCAGAGACGATCGAGCACAAGAGAAAAGAATACAGAGAACACTCGAGATCAAAGGCTGGTATATGCCTCGTAGGATGAGTTGAGGAAGATCATGAGAAAAGAGGCTTTGGAGGCCGAGTGTAGGAAGGAGATCATAATATAAGGGTTTTCGGAAGCCGACACAGAAAAGAAAAAGAGACAGAGAGAAATAGACAGAAAGAAAGAGAGCGAGAGAGAGAGAGAGAGGAAGAGCTGGAGAGTGGGAGAGAAATGATGTACATCAAAAATGACATCACAGGAGGCCACTTTATTCATTAAAAGACGTTAACCGGTTCTGATCTCGAAAATCAAAAAAGTTGGTAAATGATCTCGCTTGAGAGGTTGTGGTTGTGAAAGAGCGAGCGAGACAGAGAGAGAGAGATAGAGAGAGAGAGAGAGAGAGAGAGAGAGAGAGAGAGAGAGAGGGGGGAGGAAGGAGAGTAAGCAAGAAAGAAAAAGAGAGATAGACACACAATGAAAAAGACGTGTACAGGTAACAAAGTTTACTCAAAACCGTAAGAAGAAGGCATTGGAGACGGAGCTCCTTTATACAGAAAACGAGGGAGAGGTGAGGGTCGGCGATAACGCCTCAAGGGCAAGGTTGCAGAAGAGGAGGGGGAGGGGGAGAGAGGAAGAAGGAGGACTCTTCTCAAGGCCATGCCTCCCTCCTCGTAGTAGTGAGAATGACACTCTTTAGTCGACCGACACACAACTCTTATCATCAGAGCAAACTCAGAATGTAAATATTTGTAAACTAGCGTTGAAAGTTTCAAAATTTTATTACAAACAACAAGAGTGCCGCTTTACACTCACTAGAAATTATGAGAGATGGTCTCATTCTTATTCAATCAGCTTAGCTCATACGGTGTGCTGCGATCTCGTCTCCAAACATCTCCGACCAAAAATAAACATAATCAAAACTTCATACTAAATCATATCTCACGCTAATCTACAAGTGCTAGAGACCAATACAAAGTACATAGAAATATTTGATAGGATTGAAGACCGAGTCTGCTGTTTGGCACAGGAGAGGAGTCTCTCGCGAGTGGCTGTCAAGGAGTAGGCTAGGGATTATCCGGCAGAGCTTCTCGCCGGCTATTCACTCACTACTATACGAGTGGACAGCCGGGGAAAGAGAGAGGAGAGAAAGAGTGAAAGAGATGAGGAGAGAGAGGAGAAAGAGAGGAGGAGAGAGAGAAAGAAAGAATTAGAAAGGGAGAGAGGACAGAGAGAAAGAGAGAGACCCAAAAAGAGAGGAGGAGAAAGTGAGAGAGATGGAGAGGAGAGAGTACAAAAGATGGGGGAGACTTCTTCATTAGCCAGGGAGAATCAGGGGAGAGCCGGAGGCCGTAGAGTAGCCTCTCTGCTCCTCTCCATCTTTTACATCTTCCTCGCTGGATCGATGCATGAATATTTGAGTAGCCAATGGAAATGGACGAGAAGACAGGTGCCTAAGCAAGGGAAGAGGACGGAGGGAGAGAGAGAGAGAGAGAGAGAGAGAGAGAGAGAGAGAGAGAGAGAGAGAGAGAGGAAGAGGAGTGACTGATAGAGAGAGAGAGAGAGAGAGAGAGAGAGAGAGAGAGAGAGAGAGAGAGAGAAATAGATTCACGATGGGAACTAGTGAGGATATATTGATAAAGGGAAGAATGAGTACACAAACAAGGTCAAAAAAGATAAAAAGAGAAAGAGAGGGAGATATTTAGGGAAAAAAGACAAAATGGAGAGAGATGACATGAAAGAGAAGAAAAGAGAGACTGAAAAGTTTACCAAAGACTAAGATTGCAGGGAAGAACCAACCATATGAGTAAGCATTAATCACGCTTATTTCCCTTATCATTTTTTTTGTGAAAACAAAGTTAAAAGGCTAACGTTTTTCTACTCTAACCTTCAAAATTCAAAGTGGAACAATTAAAATTTAACATATGAGAAAATATCGAAGTTGCGGTAGGGAAGCGGAAGCGCAAAAACAGGAACAGAGAGCGCGCTAGTCTAGTGCAGACAATTTATATAGACTGTACTACGATGAACGTGAGATTGCTGAGAAAAATTGGACCGAGTGCAGAGTGAGCTCCGCAGAAACAGTATTATGTTAGAAGATAGTTGGAGACACGACTGCGGGGTGAGCTAGTGTGGTCTCACTCAAGACGAGGAAGGTGAGGGAGAGAGGAGTAAGAGAATGCACGCCAGCCAGAGAAATAAGTACGCAGTCAATGCCAGAAGATGATAAAGACTTTCAGAGAGATAGTTTGTGCTCCACATAGAAAGAGAGAAAAAGAAAACATCAAAAAGAGAAGAGGGTAGTAAGAGAGGCAAAGGAAAACAACGGCAGAGAGATTGAAAGTGCAAGTTCATTCTGGTTATGAACTCACTTCTAGCGAGTGTGTGTATGTGTCTGAGAGAAAGATAGAGAGATTTTTGATGAGAAAGAACTGTCATTTGAGAGGCTGAAGAAATTTCGAAACTTGTGAGTTTAGGTTTGATCAAGACATTTGTTCTGAAACTGAGGTCGATTTCTCTCCTCTCTCTTCTGCATTCTCAAATATGTTTTCAAGTCCAATTTCTTGCCAAAATAGATTCAAACGAGAAATTTGTTAAATACCTGCTTAGTTTGAAACTTAATGGAGGTAATAATTGAACAGCTAGGGTGGGTGAATGGAAAAGAAGGCTTGCTCTCGTTGGAAACAGGGGTTAAATGAAGCCGCCCAATTTGGGTTTACATGTATCCGCCGATAGGACTGATACGGTCACTATTTAACCCCTGGTTGGAAATCGCTTCATAATACAAGTGGAGAGTCGGGTGTGCGTAAAACTCTATGATCTTTTTCCAACTGGTATGCTTTGATGCAGTTTTACTACTTGTTTTGTTCTCCGTTTCATCGTATGTTTCGACCTACCATATTTGGGCTTACTTTTCATCACTTTCTAATTTCCGCTCCTAATACTCATAATCAACCTGCGCTGCGTGCTTTCATCTTCACTGAAAATACTGCAAACACCTGTGACCTCAAGCTCTCCATTTGCACAGCTCACTCAAGATTTCTGCATTCCTTAGTACTCCTGCTACTTCTACACTCCAAAATCCCAGTTTTTTTAACGAAACAACGAGAGAACAAGCAGTTTAATGAGTCAAATAAAGATTGAGGAAAACAAATAAAGGATGAAATTAAAAATAAGTGAGGAGGTAGACCATCTTGTTCGATTATAAACCTATTCAGACATGAAGAACCCGGCTATGCAACAAAGAAAAATTTATATGCGACCCTTTCCGACAATAAACATCGCCCTTCCCTACCTCCTGCCACGATTTCTTAGCATATCGAAATGACGAACGGTAACTTCGTGAAGTTAAACTTGCGAAAAAGTATGATTGAAGTAGGAGCATTCATGGCACCAACGAAACAACACGACAAGATAGAAAGAAGGCTATTGGGATGGAGAGTATGAGGGAAGAAGAGAGAGGTCACCCTCGGATATATGAGATGAGGAGAGAGGGGCCCGCTCAGGGGATATATCTATGAGGTCTCGATGCTAAGGACGTCTCCTTTACTACTTTCCTCCTCACTATTCCCTTCACTTCTCCCAATCTGCTTTTTCAAGGGGCTATCCGATCGTACTGGAAACGAGGTGAACGAGAGAGAAGACATAAAATGGAGGGGAAAGAGGATGAATGTGAGGGAGAAAGAGAGAGATGGAGAAAGAGAGAGAGAGAGAGAGAGAGAGAGAAAGAGAGAGAGAGAAAGAGAGAGAGAGAAAGAGAGAGAGAGAAAGAGAGAGAGAAAGAGAGAGAGAGAAAGAGAGAGATGGAGAAAGAGAGAGGTAGGGAAGTGTTGAGAAGAATGAAAAGAAGATAGAAAGAAAAGAGAGATAATGAAGAGAAGATGGAAATGCGAAATGGTCGGAGGTAGAGAAGGAAAGAGTCGAACAGCTCTATTCAAGAGAACGGACGTGCTTGTCGGACACACACAGGGGGAGGCTGGGCCAGCTGGGAAGACATTTGGCGCAAAGAAGAGAGAGAGAGAGAGATAGAGAGAGAGAGAGAAAGAAAGAGAGAAAGAGAGAGAGAGATATATAAAGAGAGGGAGAGAGAAACAGACAAAGAAAAGTAAGGAGAGACAAAATAAGAGAGGCAGGTCAAAAGAGTGGTTTTTTCTGCATTGAGACCAAAGTTCGGCCGTCAATAAGGTATAGCAAGAGAATCAGAGCAAAGTGTACGTGAAAAGAGGAACTGCAAAAAAGGGATTTTTTGCGAAAAAATACAAATAAATATTAATTAATCAGATATGGAGACCGTTGATGCGGTTTTCTAATATTAATATCAAAATATATGAACGTAGCCAGAGAAAGAGATTGACTGAGAGAGTAACCAAGAATATATGATTATGTGTTCTTGTTTCTGTTTTTATGACTTTAACTCTACTCATGGAAACTATGACTTTATAAAGGATTAAAGTAAAATGAAGAACCGGAGATGTTTACTCGTACCAGTTTCCACTTTTATTCCCTTTCTTTCCCCCATCCCCCCCTCCTCCTCTCTAAACACTGCGTCCGCATTCTTCTTCCTTTTACGGTTTCGTAGCTGTTGCTATGGTATTCCTCGTGTTAAAGCAGTATTTGACGGGACCAAAATAGAAGAATATTGAGAAATAGTAAGTAGAGTTAAGAGAAATCAGAGGAGAAAGTGCACATTGAATGAGAATTAATGAAAATAGGAGAAAGGGAATGAATAACAAGTCATTAGTCTTTCCGTTTAGTAATGGAAGATGTCAGTAACCAATCATTGTGACTTTGTTTACCGCTTCGCCGTGTGACTTCTTATTTATTATAATAATGAAACAATGCGTAAAAGAAGTTTTCAAATTGTGAATTCTCACACGGGTACGATGTATTGTGATTGGGATAAACATTATTTGTCTGCTTTTTACTCTCAACCTAGGTTTTCCTTACTTCTGAGCCCATTCTTACCCTGGCATCTTCTACCGTATAGGAAGAACATTGCTCACTCCCTTTTTGCTAAAAAAATTCTACCCTAGAATCTTCACCCGCCTGTATTACTTTTTCCTTTCACTGCGTTGACCTGAGTAGTATTTCCTCCTTTCTAAAAACCTCTCACCTACGAAACATTCTACTCTTTGAAATACAAGAAAAGATAGAAGCGAGAAAGGTAGACACATACTTAACATTCTCTCTTCTCTTTCTGACTGCCTCTCTCCTCCTATCCTATTCTCCGGTTCCCCCTTTCCCTGCCCAAGCGACTTCTCGCAACTTCCCCCGTTCCAATGTTCCCATCCCATGCTGAATGCCCTCTATTCTCTCCCAACCTCCCGTACCAGGTACGCAATTCTAGCCAGCCAGGGCAGACCTCCAACCAAAAACTATCTCTTTCCTTTACTCTGCTCTTCTTTTTTTTTACCGCACTCCTAAGCGAAATGTTCGTTTTACCGCGCACAGCTTTTTGTCCTCACACAGAGAGGAGAGGGGGGAAGGAGAAAGATAGAGAGATAAATAGAGAGGAGAGGGGGGAAGGAGAAAGATGGAGAGATAAATAGAGAGAGAGAAAGAAAACAAGAGACAGAGATAGCGAGAGAGAAAGTGAAAGTAAGCGTACCGAAAAAACATGATCATAGAAACTTTTTTTACTGCAGTAATAAAACGATCAAAGTTGATGGAATGGAAAAAATAGCGAATGAGAATGGAATCAATCGATAAGTAGATGAGAATTGTCTCTATTCTTAGTCATTCCATCTCATCAGAATGTTCTCTCTTCTCGCAAACATTTGGCCCTTGAAATATGAAGAAGGAGAGATCAAAGGATATTAAAAGAAGATATGAAACTAGTCGAAAATGATTAAGTAAACCGATCATAGTTCACCAAATGTCTAGTGTAACTGTTGAAAATTCAAGAAGAACGACCGCTTTACAAGCGATGGAGTCTTTGATAATGAGAAGCGAGCTAAAGGTAAAGAGCGGAGAAAGGATAGCTAGTTATTATTACAGACTCCATCGCTCAGAAAACAGTTGTTTTATAAAATCCTCAACAGCGCTGGTGATCTATGAAACCGATAGAAAGATATCCTTTACCTTTTTAAAACGTCTTCAAGCGGATCTTAACAGGAAAAACATTGATGAAAATTTTGAAAAAAAAGGATAAACAGTAATTTTGGCCCTAGATTAAGAACATCAAGTTTGTTTCAGAGATCGATATAAGAACTTCGAAACAGAGGAATTACTCAATCAACTCAAAAAAATTTCGCTGGTAACCAAATACCAAAACTGAGACCAAAGAAGCTACCACAGGTTTGTTTGGTGTTTTCCTTGTCGATTTCGACTGCTGTCGATGCCTCACGACGAAGCTGCTGGAAGACCTTTTCTCCACATCCTCAACACAATCAACCTATGACCAGCAGGTTTGATTTGAAAGGTAAAGTCATACCATTTACAGACGAACTCTAACCCGAACATAGGTAAACTGCCAACTGGCAAGAAATTTTCTAATTTTCTAGGGCGACCGACCTACCGACCCTCTTACTCGAAATGAATGTATCAGATTTTTACAGCTAAAATTACAAGAGAAAAAAATCATTCCTCAACATAAATGGAACATTTCATTAGCCATAACTCAGCCTCAACCGCTTTCTTCAAGTAAAAGTGTCATTTTTAACGTACTTAAGCGATCGACCTATCGAAAAATCAAGACATACTTTACCTAAGATCCCAAATTTCGTTTGAAAGACCCGCGTGTAAAAACCTTTGGCATATCGACTAAAAGACTTTCTATTGCAACCTGTGAGTCTCTGATAAGGTCATAGGTAAAATCTGTCTTGATTTTTCAATAGGTCGATCGCTCAAGTTGGCTAAAAAATGTCTACTTTCAACATGACGAAACCGGTTGAGGCTGAGTTATAACTAAAGAAACGTTGTATTTATGTAGAAGTATGAAGTTTTTTGAATTTTCACTCAGCTGAGAAAACTTTGATAAATTAAGTAAGAGAGAGGGAGATGGTCGGTTGGTCGGCCGCCATAAAAATGTTTTTGCCAGTTGACAGTTTACCTATGGATAAGGTATGCTTAAGCTTCCGGCGGGCCTCTGTATCTTTCATCAAATGCATTAAAAAGTCTCTGATACTGTAAAAAGATGAAAATTACGTAACAAAAAGATTAATATACCGTACCTTCCGGCACTTTTCGCATTATTTTGGTGTGCTTTCGACGGCGATTAGCAAACCATCTGTTGATCTGCAAATCGTCTTCTTCAAAAACCATATTCGTATAATTTTGACAGGGATTTTTTCAAGCAAATATCAAAAGAGTAGCTTTCTCCGGTTCCCTTCAACGAGCTCACCGGTCAAAATGATCTACAATAGATCTAATCACCTATCTAGTTTCAATGTAAACGTTTCAAAAGAGCCGACAATTCTATGCTCGTAAGAAGACTTATCTGCCAGTTTACATTCTCGCTTCTCTTTCTCGATCACTATTTTCCTACCCTTTTTTCTTCTATTTCTATCATTTCAACTCTCTCGGCTCATCTCTCCCTTTTTTTATTTGATTGGTGCGCGAACACACTGTCATTATAGCGTGGCAGGACAAATAGCCCTTTGTGAGAAGAGTAGAAAGGGTGAGAGTAATAGAGAGAGAGAGAGAGAGAGAGAGAGAGAGAGAGAGAGAGAGAGAGAAATAGCAGACTAAACTTCCAGCTGCAAGGCTGAAGAAGAGTGCGGATGCCTTACTCACCGTACCCCTTCCCTCCCTTTCTACTTGAGAGGATGGGTATAGATCGAAATGCTGGGGGAAACTAAGAGATGGACTGAAGAAAGAAAGATGCATTCCCGCCAACAAGGCTAATTCTATGCTATTTCTCTAGATTTCATCACCAGTTGTTATACCAAAAAGACGAGTTTTCATTTCGAAACAGTAAATCTCAAAATCATTCCTTGAAAAAAAGGCTTTTAAGACTTAAAAAAACTCTTTTAAAATTAAAACGAGTTTTTCTGGAGAGACGTGATTAGAGACGGAAAATGTAAAGGAAAAAAGGAAACATTTACACAACGGAACCCAACAACATGAGAAATTGGGCTGGAACTATTACTTGACCAAAACCTTGATAATTTGCAAAACGACTCTTCCCATGAAAAATCTGCGCGACTCGCTTCACAAAACAGATGAGTAGGGTCTCGCGAAGAGGATCGCCGACTGCGGTGCGAGTGTAGACGGAGAAAATTTCTCCGGACTCAAAAGGATCCTCACCAACCTATCCCAAAGGACTCCCCTCGACAGGACCTATGGGCTCGAAACACACTGGCAACAGTGGCCATTCGTGACTCTACAGCCTTGAGAGCCTGTCACGGATGGAGCCGGATCATCCAGTCCAGAATCGAGCGCGACCTCAGGTGACGGATATAAGGACGCCTCCCTACGAAGAATTCGTGCTGGGAGGTAGCGGGAGAAATCCCGCCGCGGACCAAAACTGGGTAGTATACCTCGTCAAAGGAGGGCGATGCCGGACCGTCCTGGGCATGCCACCGGACAAAACATCAGCCGATACTCCGCGATACTTTTCAATGGCGAGTCGAGGCGCCAGTCAAATAGCCTCTTGCCTATCTACGGTCAACGACAGGCGAGACGTCTCTACTCCCACCAAAAACGATGCTAGGCCGGCTTGACCACCCACTCACAAGGCCTATAGCATGAACAGGTTGCTACAACGATGTCCGCCTTCACAAGGTGCAGCATGACAGTCTCAGGACTGCAAAGGACATCAAAACCCTTCTCCGGACGCATCTTGTCCGAAGAACACGAGAACTTCTCTCATTAAAGAGAGTGTTCATAACCAAGTCTTCGATGCGGGATGCTTGCCGGCAACAACAACAACAACAACAGGACCTATGGGCAAACAACAACAACATATGAGTATGGCAAAAAGAAGGTTTTAAAAGGGAACATTCCCAGGAAAGAAGCAACAACATCAAATTATGCACACAAAATTCCCCTTGCTACTTCAGTCTCACATGGATGATAGTCCTGAAATTTTTCACTTTTCACATCAGCATAAAACATGGGAGACCACCCTAGTTGCGTTTTCTCTTCTTACACGGTCAATCGTCAGAATGGCTTCCTCAATATTGAAATAACTATATCGTGCAGATAGAGATATTCAGCGCCTTCTTCAATCCTCTGATTGCTAGTTTTTGATGGAGAAGAATACGCAAGCTTTTATTCAGATTAAATGAGCATATGAATGTAAACAAGCTAAGAATAAATCGCATACTGCTCTTCTTCAATACCACCTAATGAGCAACCTTATTATCAGAGTGAACAACTCTTCCAAACTATGATGCAACCTCATCTTTTATCATTTATTCACTTGATACCTGATGTTCGAGCCCAATCGATTACTTCTTTTACAAGTTCAAGTCCTAGAAATTAGTTCTTTAATTATATCTTTTTATTGTATAATACTACACTTGTTCAATTCCCCCCTTAATGTTTTCAGAACTCAGAAATCAAGTCAAAAAGCCTCATGCAAATCCTTGAATTAGAAGTTTTAAAATTTGGCAGTTCGCCAAGACCGTTAGTAACAAGCGAGCCAAGTAATACTTTTTTCAGTTCGAGTTCGATATTAACCTGATTGTACGTGACGCCCATTTGCAGCGCCATCTTCTCCTTCTCATTCCTTGTCGGGTACAAGTTGTTGCCATTCCGTGCCACGTACTTGTCAAGAGCCGCATACAATTGGCGCTGACGGATCTGTGAATTATCGTTCATATGATTACTAGGCCCACACTAAGAATTAGTCATTAACTTAGCTTTTACTGACATATTATGTCTCTAATCAAGAAATTATTATGTTTTTCAAGTAAGAAAACAAGCCCCGAAATTTACAAAAAACCTTTTCCGAAGCAAAAGCTGATCCTACAGTAGGAGAGGAGAGCTCGGAGGAAATCGCGCCGAGAGAAATAGGCGACGCGGCGATGGACATCTTTAACGGCTTTGTTTAAAAAGTAAACAGCTTTGCTACGCGTTGTTTCATGACTTTGCCCATCCGCAAAAAGACACCGTCATCATCAAAAAACTCTCATCGTCTTATGGTACTATGCATGCTATCATGATGACAAAAGATCATGAGCACACAAGAGGATAAAATGCAAAGGTGGCTTTGTCGTTGGGCGGGAATTTCAAGGTCTTCCTTCCTATGTACGGCAGTTGGGATGAAAATCTTCGATTATGATTTGAACTATGACTTCTCCACGTGACCAGCTATCAACCGAGTGAGCATCTACCGAAACAATTCTGTACTTTTTCTGATCTATTTTTATACGCTCATGAGGTGTGACAAGACATAAATGTAATGACGAAAGAGAAAATGAGATCAGGAGACTATGCGAGGTAATCAAAAAGTTCAACTTATTGATTGATCTTTAATCAACTGCAAGTGGCAAGCGGAACATAAAAAAGAGATTGTTCGCGAAGAAGATATTATTATAAACGAGTATCAGCTATACAATAATACTTTCATAATGAATTGTTTTCGTGGGGACTCACATTCACGGCAAGAGGAGTCGTGTCGACTGTGAGCAACTTACGGTGCAACTCGTGCATTTCTCCCAACGGCAGATTGGAGAGTCCCTGATCTACCGCTCTCTGAAAGAACATAGATGAAAAAAGATAAGAGAAAGAGAAAGACAGAGAAATTTTTGAGAAGAAAACCAAGAGATAGAGATGAAGGAACAGAATACTAAAGAACAAAGACGCATGAAGAAAGAAAAAGGAGCATTTACATTTATCAGAATGGGAGGAAAAGAGGTAAAGGCAACAAAAACAAAAAATTGCGAACAAAGCCCCTCAAATTCAATAACATTTAGCGAAAGTGTTCTGGATGAATAGAGAGCGAGAGAGAGATAGAGAGAAAGAGAGAGCAACAAACCCTCGGAGAGGTGGGAATCAGTAAAGATGGCTCATCCAGTTGATGGTCACCGTCAAGCTTCATCCTCTTCGCTGCTACTCCGTCTTCCATTATCTAAACAAGGGCTGAATAAAACGAGCTTCATTCCTAATTACATTTTCTCGCATGGATTAGAAGCCGTTCAGCGCATAATATTCTAATAAATTTTAAACATACAAATATATCAACTCTCGATTCACTGTTTCACTCTGAGAGAATCAATTCGAGAAAAAAATTCATCTAGGTCGAGCAGAAGAATCCAAACAACCGAGCCATTTAAAAGAAGCGTAATTGAAGGAGAGAGGAAGGAGAAATGATAAGAGTCAGTAAAGGAGAGAAAGAGAGTAAAAATTAGAAAAAAAAGAGAGAGGGAGTCGGAGAAGAAAAATGGACAGGGCATACGTTGAAACGAAAAGGCAGTCAGAAAGAAATGCTCGAAGGAGCACTGGCGAAGGAAGTGTTTTGGGACGTGGCTGAATTGTCATCACTCTCTCTCCATCTCTACCTTTCTCTCTCTGTCGGTCTCTCTAACTTTTTCTCTCTCTCTCTCTTCTATATAACTCTTTTTTCAGCCTTTTTTGTTATATACATGCTTAGACCTCTCACTTTCTCATGATAATTCGTTCTGTCTCTTTTCTTTCTCTCTCTCTCTCTCTCTCTCTCTCTCTCTCTCTCTCTCTCGGTTTCATTTGTACTCTACAGCAGGTTTGAGACAAGGACAATGAAAAAAGCATAGACTAGTGGACGAGAAGAGAAAGGAAAACAGTTTGCGGAACGAGGAGACCCCAAAGAGCAGCAGATTTCGCAATGGGAAGCAGGACATATTGTGAGCCGATGAGCAATAGTGTTCTTCCCATCACTTGTTGCCTATTTCCCTTCCTCTTTCTCTTACTTTTTCTTTTTCACTCTTTATGTTTCGCTCTTCTACTCTCGTTCTCTACCCCCCTCTGTCTCTCTCCCTCCCTCCCTCCCTCCCTTTCTCTGAGTTCATGGTTGTCTCTAACGGTCTTTTTCTAACTCTGAGTTGTCTCACAGCCGTTTTGTGATATAAGGCACCAGAGATTAGAGAGATAGCTGACAGGAAAAGTCCGCAAAAGTACAACAACTCGGTTCTTTGAAAGACTTATCAGATAAGAAATTATTCTCTCTATCTCTTTCTTTCTCTTTCCTACTCAGCCCTTTTTGCGAATAACGAAAGTTCTAAACATTAATAGCATATTCAAAGCAAATAGATAGCGAGAAGAGGAGGAAAAAACGGGAGATGATTATAAATGACGAGATTGTTACGGTTTTTTGTACATTCCTGACAAGGAATTGACAAACAACTGAAGTCTAGAAAGAATTTTCTCAAGTTTAGCCAGCACTCATGAATTGACAAAAAAATATTTAGAAAACAAGTAACTTATCAAATTAATTCCCGTGCGTTCCACATGCAAATCAATGTCAAGTGTAACATCTCGTTTCTCTAACAGACATACTAAGTGATATTCTTTTACCTGCCTATTATCACGAGAACCCTACAATCACGAGAACCCTATTATCACGAGAACCCTATAATCACGAGAACCCTATTATCACGAGAACCCTATTATCACGAGAACCCTATAATCAGAGACACTTATGACATAACCTTCTTTTTTTCTTTGTTTTTAGCCATTGCATGAAATAATGGGAGAAACAAAATGGGAAAATTGGGGAAAACTATTAAATAGACGAGAAGCGAAGGATTAAATAGAGACGAAGAAGTGATTACATATGTGATAGCATCGCGGGAGCGGACTTATACCTAAGCTCCCTTTCCCGCGAGAATGGGATGAAGGCGGTCGCTGACAGCTGCATTGCATCGTTGCGAAAATGCCAGAAAATGGCTAGGGAGTAGAAGTAGGTGGAAAGGAAGGAAGAGAGAGATAAAAAGAGAGAGAGAGAGAAGAAGAGATGAGGAGAGAGGGGAAGAAAAAGATACATGAGAGAGAAAGATAGAGAAAAGAAACAACAAGAAAAGGAAAGAGAGACAGGGCTTAACAAGGGGCGGTCGAGCGCGTTGGCGAGCCCTCGCATACATTCGCACTTTCTTCTAATGGGGCAGAGCAGGAAGAAGGAAATAGTTTGTACATATAACTGAAAGATGTGATGCCAAGCGGAATAGGATTGGAGGATATATGAATAGAATCGGGAATGGAAGTGTTGAATAATAGAGAGAAGAAAGAAAAGAGAAAAGAGAAGAGAGAAAAGAGAAGAGATAAGTAGATTGCAGAGAAGAGGAGGTTGAGAGGATGTGCTGAATACTTGAAGAACTATATGCAGTCATATCTTAATTAGTAAAGCTATTTAGATGAAGGGAACTGTGATAGATTACTTTATGACGCAACTAAAGTATTTGTATCATCCGAAGAGGATTTTTGCCAGCACAAGTTCAGTTGAGTCAAATTGCTGAGAGCTGCTATATGCTACATCGGGTATTAATTACAGATGAGGGAATTCTGAGAAAAGTACTCGTATATTTGTGAAAAGCAAGAGTTCGTTCGCTCTAGCGAGGCAGAGCGACATGATCGAGCTATTTCAAGAATGAAGTTTTTTTGATAAATGATTGAACTATTGCACATAAAAAAGCTAGTACACTGAGCGGGATCGAACCCAGCCATCTTGACTCCAACCGGGAGCGCGTGTTACCAGAAGCCTTTTGAAGTACTGCGAGAATGAACTTGTTACAAAAAGGTACTCTCATCTTTGAATGAATAAGTTCGCGTATGAACAAGCAAAATGATCCGAAATGATTTGTTCATTATAACTCTATGGAATAGAAGAAGGAGACTCTGATGAGTGGATACAAAAAACGTCGAGGAAATGAGTGAAACATAAAAATCATAAAATTAACTAAAGAATGAATTCTGAAGAAACTTAAGCGGTGAATAAAGAAGAAAAAATAATTGCTCCTCCTGAGATTTGACGTTGAAGAAAAATAGGGAAGAAGTTTATCATGAAGAAAGGGAGATCTGATTGGATAATCAGCAACCTTTCAATGCCAAGGAAAATGAGAAAAAAAACAGAGAGAAAATATCTTCGTATTTTTTCATTTTTCTTTTTGTTGCCCATGCCCATGCACCAATTGCTTCTTCCCTCATATCAGTGTTTTTTCCCCAGACGCCTTTCCCAATATTTGTTTCTCCCTCTCTACTAATCTCTATCTCTTTCTGTATCTTCCTCTCTCGCTCTTTATCGATATCTTTATTCCTACTTTCTTTTTACTTACTAGCATTTCTCTCTCTATCTCACTTTTTCCTTTACGCTTTCTCGAGTTTTCTCGCGTCTATTCTCTTTTCTCAGCCTTGTTTACGGCTGAGTGTTTTCAGCAGTCTCATCAGATAAGAAAGGCAAGTGTTTCCAACTGCAGATGACTTGTCTCTGAGTCATTTCTTCTTCCACGTAAGCGCTTCTCTCAATTTCATTCGCATCCGAATGACGAAATAAACCACGAGAAAGGCCGAATAATCACGTTCTCGGCTATTTTCGGTGATGAAACACAAAAAAGTTCTTGGCTCAAAAACAGACAATACAACCAAGAAAATAAAGAAAAAATTAAGGTCCTCCTTTCACGAAAAAAAGCACTAAACATTATATGTACAACAAAGAATATATAATTTTATACGAATTAATATGTTTTTATAAAAAAAAAACTGGTTGAATAAAGTTTAATAAGATGTTGAATCGGCGCATTCATATTTTTTTGGTTTTAAACCGCACGTAGGTAATATATTTAGGGTTGTATTGTGATAGGGCGCATACTAAGAACACGCCAAGTGACCGTGCGCGAGTAAAATGAGTGTTTGTGCACTGGATTGTGACCTTGGCTGTCTGCTAGTCAACATCGCGAACAGCTCAGAGATTGGGATTTGGAATAGCACAAAAACAGGTTTTTTATGAGGAAGAACGACTGCGCTTGCCACCGTATGCCGCACTCGTGAGAGTCTGGAGAGAAATGGGATTCACGGGGTGAACGAAATGATAGTTTCATAGATATGTGGATAGATCGAGGTAGAGTAAGTGAGAGAGATGAGAAGAATAACAATAGGATATCACGAGAACCGGCCACTTCTCACCAACTGTTACACCTGGACGGCATGAAGCATGTTTCAGTCAGGCTGAATCAGTTTAAAACCCTCGATCACATGAAGACCTCTTCCACATCTATTTTCTTTCACTCTATCTGATTCGTATCTTTCTCTTCTCTAGAATCTGATCTCTCATACACATCTTTTTCATAATATCTTTTCCTTTCGACAGAATTTTCCTTTTTCATTGAATTCCTGGTTATCATTCAGTCTCGCTCGCGTTCTGCTTGAACACAGTTGAATTGAATAGTGAAAGCTGTCGATTCGCGATTGACAACTATAAGTTTATAATTTAATCATTCAATAACTTTTCATCATATTTAACTTCAACATGTCATCATTTCGGAATTTTATAACATCCAATGTCATTAGTCTAGCCGCGACATTAATCTCTCGAAAAAAAGTTGAGCGATCGACGATGTATCTGTAAAGATGACATCATTGCTCGATGAATGAGATCATCGAGTCAGTGTTAATACAACTGAAATTTTTCACGATGAGATCATGGCTCTCGCACTTTTTAGGTAAAAAATGTTGGATCAGTGAGGTATGAGATGATCTTGCGAGAGCACGCGAAATAACATCTTAAAGTACGAGAAAATGAGATTTCACATGTCGTCTTGCTCTCCAAATGAATCTTAAAATACTAACTAATCGCAATCTAATTTGTTTCCGTACTTAAAAATCATTTCACTTTTTTTTGTTGAACATTTCATTAAAATTTTTGTTTTTTTTGTTGTATTCTCGACACTTCGTACCGCGACATTTCGTACCCCGAAACTTTGTACCCAACATTTTTTCTTCTTGTTACCACTTTTTTCAAAATTTTCACCTAATTTGAATGACATGAGGTCATCGCACCGATGATCTCATCGTTCAGAGATTAATGTCGCGGTAGAACAATAAAGTCTTTAACTGATTTTTCTGCGGAGTTCACATTTCTTTGACCATTTTTTTACTCGGCAAGAAAGCGGTCTTCACAAGCGAGGTCTGGACAAGCGATCTACCAACTGTGGACCCTGTCATTCCTCTCTTGCTTTTTGAATACTTTTCTTACAGAATGTTATCCAGAATATAATCTACTTCTGAAAGTTCCGAAGACTCATCGTATTCTATCTTTTGCCTCTTCGAGTACTGCCTTCAATGATTGCGAACATTCTAATGCGAACTGAATAGGTCCTCCATAATTTCAATTATCAGTCTTGAGCGCATCGAGAAACTTCTAAACCCAGACTCTCAGAGATGAAATCTTCTTGGATGTTATACAAGAATTCAAATATTTGGCTATAATCATTTTCTTACCAGAACCAATGAAATAACAACACGAAGCAGCTAATTTCGCCACAAAACACTGCGAACGTCGATGAGAAGATTTGCATCGAATGTGACATATAACAAAAAATAATAACTAATTAGATCTTCAATAGAAAGATTAACCCAATAACACTATGTGAATATACATATAAAGCTGGCGACTAAAGTCATGGGTACAAATAAAGCAATGTTATTAAAAAACAAATATCAGAAAACCCTAAAGCAATCGGATGAAATAAGCTAAGGCTACACGTCTATTAATGTCCACTCTTCGAATAAGATAAGCTCGTTCAATGGAAATACAGACACAATTGATCATCCAACCACTCACTAAAACTTTCTCTTTCTCATTATAACAATAGATTAAAGAAAGAAGAGAAGAGAAAAGGAATACCCTTATTTTCGATCCAATTCGTTAAATGCTTAGTTTGAACCGAATCGACTAGTTCATAATACAAATCGACTAGTTCATAATACATTCTGGTCACCTGGATCTCTTCTATCTATAAATTAACACTACTTATAGTTAGATTCAAATTTACACAGATTTTTTCACTCATATTTTTCTACTAATTAAGAATGCTCATTTTTCACAATCAAGAATAACAATAAGATATAATATACCAAGACTTATGCTATAAATATGTACTCTCTCAAAATGTGCACACAAAGCAGAAAATCTACAACGGCTACAGGCCCTTATTGAAACGAGAAATAAAAGGAAGCGGTTTGGCAGATGTAGACCCCGTTTCAGGCAACAATCACAGCTCGTCCTTGTTCAAAAGGGTGTATCTGCTATGGGATGGCTTCAACTTGTCGAACACTGACGGCGGAGGTTGCGTTTCCGGAACTCCGTTAGGGTCAACCTGACGTGTTTTCAATTTTATCAATGATCAAACCTCATAAAACTTTAGAATTCGATTTATCCAAAACTGATACATAGTTGTATTCTCATTCAGTGAGTTAAACTTTTTCACAACCAAATGGCTACTTTATCAATTTACAGCGATTATCTAAAAATTTTCTTTTTTGAAGTATCAAGATCGGTCTTTGGTCTACAAAACCCTTATCACACGCATGAATGTGAAACGAACTTGCACCGCAACCATCGGGTGATCGGGTCCGTTGTGGAACTCTCGATGCAATTTGCCACTGTGAAGATCCAGGATGAACTGCCGCAACTTTCCGGGTGAACTGAAACAATCTATTATTTAAAAAAAATTCAAAACAAGGATCTTTTGATCTACCAATAACCCCTCCAACCAACTTGAGCTCGGCCATATTGGGGAAGAGGTACATGTGTCGAAAGGAATCGATGGCAACAATTGGAAGGTCCTTCTCCCCCTTCCCGAGATGAGCCAATGGATGCGCGAACTTCCTGCCGTCCGCGTACAGGCAATTTACCGCAGCTGCAAATAAATATACTGCCAAACTTTAACAGGACTTCATTTTGAAAGAAAAAACGGGTTCGACGGAAGATTTGCAGTTACATTTCTGGTCGGGGAGCTCTCGGAGGACTGCTTCAGTAAAGACTTGTTCACTTGTCTTGTCATCCGGATGTTTGAAGAGGATCAAAAAGGGAAGGCCCTCAAAGCGAACATTCATTCATACTCAACTTGCTGCTGCAAAAAAAAACAATTAAAAATAAAGTGAAAATCTTTTTATAACAAAAGAATTACAAAATGTTTAGATTTTTTAAATAGCGCAATTACTATTTTTTAAAACAAAGATTGAGATTGTCCCATTCTCGGCCAAAGAACCTGGAAAATAGGAGGGAAAAGAACACTAAAAAAGGGTGTTAATTAGGTCTCGAGGAGGGAAAGCCAACCTCCTCCGTCAGTTCCTCCGCATTCTCAAAGGTGATTTCTCTGACCAATGGAATGCATTTCTCTGTTAGCCAGGACCTAAAAAGCTTCATTCTCAGAGAGCTATAAAATTTTCGAAAAATGAGCATGGCGAAGTAGAAAAAAAAGACGAACTTGAGCTGATCGTAGTTCTTGGCATCCAAATTGAACCCTTGTTTCATCTCTGACTGAAAAAGAGTCAATCTCGTCAAGGAAAGAGCCATAAACAATACATTGAGGATAAGACCATTTACATTTAGGAGAACATAATCCCATACCAAGCTGACAACTAACATTTGGGATGATGAAGTCAATGGAAGCAAGGACATTCGGAAAGGCGGGGCCTTGATGGAAAACACAGTCGTCACGGAGTATTGACGCGATCTTCAATCAATAAAAATGTTCGCGATCTTCAATCAATAAAGATGTTCGCGATCTTCAATCAATAAAGATGTTCGCGATCTTCAACCAATAAAGATGTTCGCGATCTTTAATCAATAAAGATGTTCGCGATCTTCAATCAATAAAGATGTTCGCGATCTTCAATCAATAAAGATGTTCGCGATCTTTAATCAATAAAGATGTTCGCGATCTTCAATCAATAAAGATGTTCGCGATCTTCAATCAATAAAGATGTTCGCGATCTTCAATCAATAAAGATGTTCGCGATCTTCAACCAATAAAGATGTTCGCGATCTTCAATCAATAAAGATGTTCGCGATCTTCAATCAGTAAAGATGTTCGCTATCTTCAATCAATAAAGATGTTCGCGATCTTCAATCAATAAAGATGTTCGCGATCTTCAATCAATAAAAATGTTCGCGATCTTCAATCAATAAAGATGTTCGCGATCTTCAGTCAATAAAGATGTTCGCGATCTTCAATCAATAAAGATGTTCGCGATCTTCAATCAATAAAGATGTTCGCGATCTTCAACCAATAAAGATGTTCGCGATCTTCAATCAATAAAGATGTTCGCGATCTTCAATCAATAAAGATGTTCGCGATCTTCAATCAATAAAGATGTTAGGACCAGGAGAGAGACAACTTCTTCCGGTCTCCCTTCCTTGCGTTCTTCCCATTCCCATCTTGCCTTTCTTCCTAGTCAACGACCAATCTACGCTTTCTTCTCGTTATTTCCAAACAAATAGCTTTTTATCTGCCTTTCCCTTTCCCGCTCGCCTCTGATTATTCCAATTCACTCTTCACTAGCCACTTGGCTTCAATAGTATAGAAAAGTGTATGTTATTCATGTCAATCTATGATGTCCTCTTTACAAGTTGCCAATATTTCGAGCCCCTTCTTCAGTCTTCATTTTCAAATCAAGTCATCATCCTAAAACTCATGAACCTTTCTAAAATTGTCCAATTCAATCGCAGCAGCGTCGGAGAATCGACCGATAACATTCCGCTTGTTCATCTGAAACATATTCTCAGCTGGTAATTTGTTTGAAAACTCGGGAAAACGGATTTTCGTAAAAATGAGCCTTTAGTTGTTCAGAAATCATAACAAACGTTCTGTAAAGGCAAACTCATTGAATTTATTCTATCTTAAATAATGGAAATAAATACGTGAAAAAAGTTCAACGTTAAACTGAGTATTGAGTTTGGATAGAAGAAAACATCACATTTTTCAATGTGGAAAAACAAACAAGAAAACTTACTTTGAACTTTTTGCTAACTCTAAATGTTATAAAATGCTAATCAACAAGTAAAAGTTAAATATAACTTAAGAATGAAATCTGGAATTAGGGCTTTGTGAAGTAGATCAAAAGTATTTTCCCAACAAAGACTGACATCAATTTTTTCCATGAACTTCTCTCCCGCGAGAAAGACATTAATGGTACTGTTGAGATGTTTCTCCACAAATGCAGACAAAGAATCCACTGACCGTTGACCTCTTCATGAAAAAAACGGCAGAGTAACAATTCATGCATTTTTTTCAGACTAAGTCACCTACACTTTTCCAACAAAAAAAACTACCGCTGAGTTGAGCGGAGGGCCGGAGAATAATTAGAAGCGGGCGAGATTTGAAGGACATAGAAAGGAGAGAGATAGGGTAATATGAGAGGTCAAGACTGTGTAGAATCACTTGCGTTTTGCAACTCTAGTCCTCCGCTTCCGAAGAGTTGCATAATATTTTCATTTCTTATCACTTTTCAATGATTCAGGAGACCGATGGTGAAGTGATTGACAGGGGTGGAATTTGACGGGCTTACATCTCGAAACACACTGGCAACAGTGGCCATTCGTGACTCTACAGCCTCAAGAGCCTGTCACTGATGGAGCCGGATCATCCAGTCCAGAATCGAGCGCGACCCCAGGTGGCGGATAGAGGGATGCCTCCCTACGAATAATTCGTGCTGGGAGGTAGCGGGAGAAATCCCGCCGCGGACCAAAACTGGGTAGTATAGCTCGTAAAAGAAGGGCGATGCCGGATCGGCCTGGGCATGCCACCGGACAAAACATCAGCCGATACTCCGCTATACTTTTCAATGGCGAGTCGAGGCGCCAGTAAAATAGCCTCTTGCCTATCTCCGGTCAACGACAGGCGAGACGTCTCTACTCCCACCCAAAACGATGCTAGGCCGGCTTGACCAACCACTCACAAGGCCTATAGCATGAACAGGTTGCTACAACGATGTCCGCCTTCACAAGGTGCAGCATGACAGTCTCAGGACTGCAAAGGACATCAAAACCCTTCTCCGGACGCATCTTGTCCGAAGAACACGAGAACTTCTCTCATTAAAGAGAGTGTTCATAACCAAGTCTTCGATGCGGGATGCTTGCCGGCAACAACAACAACGGGCTTACATGAGTTTCACTAATTTGCCGCGGGGCTCTATATTCCAATACATAAAAGCATAGCTGGCCAGAACGTCATGAAAATTATTTTTTCGGGTGAGTAACCGGGCGACCGGAGGGAAGGGGCGGAGGGAAGGAAGGGGCGACCGGAGAGAAGGGGCGGAGGGAAGGAAGGGGCGACCGAAGGGAAGGGGTTGAGAAGGGAAAGTCAGCATAATTTTTTATCTGTTTTCCTTAGTCAACTGATTTTTCTCACGCAGCTGAGGCCAAGTTTTAATTTTTAGGTTTTGTTTACTAAACAAAATTTTACTTTTTTCAAGATCAACTTCTGTCAAATTTTCTTCCGTAAAAATTTTCTGGGGGAATGGGCGGGCAAACGGGAGAAACTTTACAAGTTTTGTGAGATATGCTTGAAAGAACCTGCCCGCATAGTTCTGTAGTCACCCTAGGTACTGTAAAAAACATCCTCTTGGAAGCTGAAGTTGCTAATAAGCGACTCAAATAAAACCAATGAAACCCGTCTATTCTGGAAAGATTTATAATCGTGCTCACCTGTACTCTTTTTTGACTAACTCTCCGTTGCGGAACATCTTCAAGGTTGGATACTTGCTGACATGATATCGCGTCGCGAGATCCGCTCAAAACTCAGTTATGACAGATTGAGATGAGCCACTGTTCGAAGAAGTGAATTACAGTAAATAAGATGGTAAGGTATTTGAGTAAACTGAGAAACATACGTTGTCTGTCCGCGTCGATTGATCCCCAAGTCACTTTACCCGGAGGCGCATCCTAAGTGGAAAAGTATTCGAAACAGTACATGAAATATAATCGATAAGTAAAAGCACAGGAGTGGGCACTAATCAGTGCTAAAAAGTGAAGCCTAAAACATCATAGACTACTTCCATTTCCTACAACGGCCATTGAGAAAAAACATAATTTAATCACAAAAATTTTGAAATTGTTTTTATAAATTGAGTGCAATGTCAATAAATAACCATATTGATTGATAACAAGGTCCGGGCGTGGCATAATGGTAGTGTGTTGGACTATTGTGCGAAGAGTCCCAAGTTCGACTCCCACCCCGGACAGATCCACCCAAACCAAGGGGGTTGAGAAATGTTGGTAGTGCTCTGGCACGAATCTGACTCTCCCCACTGCTGCTATTCACACTAGCAGTGATATAGCGGACAGCCACTGGTTCTCCCAGGATAGGCCTGTCCTGCATCTCAGAAGAGCGCGTACCCTGCCGCGAGGCAAGAACATGCGCGAGGAAGATTATTATTGATTGATAACCAGACTGAAGCCATATTGATTGATAACCAGACTGAAGTATACCTTGAACTTTTCACTTGCTTCAGAGAAGATGGGTTTAAGCATCTGAGAGAATCGACACCAATCAGCGAAGAAGTTCACGAATACCACATCATTTTGTTCTCAAGTAAACAACCACATTTGCATCAGTACATTTGAAGTCTAAGAACAAATTCTTACCTCTTACCAACTTCTTTACAACTCGTGCATGCAAAAATCATAGTTAAAACCCTAAAATTCAACTGATTTGGTGTACATAAAGTTGATACTTCTTGCATATATTTCGAACCAGTATAGGATTTCAACATAGTTAGGCGATAATCGATATACTTTTAAAAAAATTTCGATACATAGGTTGAAATGTAGCTAAGCTACAATTTTATCCTTGAAATTCTGGAATGGATCACAGTATTTTTCCTTAATTTTAAAAAAAATTAAAGGATCGAAAACATATTTACTGAGAATGTGGTCGAAGTTGTCCCTTGTAAGCTCCACAACGACAGATCTCGAAGAAGCAATAAGAGAAATAACCTCAAATGCATTTCAACTGCTCATGCGGGTTCTCCAAGTTTTCTTCTCTCCTATGTATAAATTTTAGTGGGAATATGTTTCAATGTCTTTGTTACATCGGTAAACTATTTATTAGTTTTCTTCTGTCTTACACATTCATAGTCCATTTTTTCTGATGTCTATAGACAATATTTATTTTCTAAGGTTAGAATCTAGGTTCTACGCAAGGTTTCTATAGAAATTTAACAGAGATTTAAAAAGTAAATTACCATGATATAATGTCACTGGTTAACTTTCGTAATTAGTGATAAATAAGCTGTACATATATATGTACCTATGTATTCGAAATGGGCTGTTCGGCATAAACTAAAGAGTTGTTTTTGATAAAAACTAACCAAAATTAAGAGCTGCTGTGAAGAAGGGAAACCCATACTAAAGGCAGTAGAATTCCTCCTTGCGTCCTCCTATTTTAGCTTCTGAAACATACTCATAAAAAAAATTTAAACGATGACGAGAAAGTTTAGAACTTACAATATGTAAGTTAAAATTCTATTTGATTACGTTAAAGTCGATGTTGATATAATTTATAACTTAGAAGTACACATTTCGCAAAAGGTCCTAGAAAATAAGTTTTTGTCCCCAAAAAATTTCGAGAACATTTCTAAAAAAAACTTACATAATTATTTCTCGCACGGGTTATCTCGAACATAACTCACCCGCCCCTTCCCCCAAATTTTTTTATACACTGGTAGATCAAATATTTAAGAAGTTCTTCTCGATGTACATCTCGATGAGCTATGAGTAATTTTATTGAACAACGAAATACAGGCATTTCATGCAAGCTCTCAAAATTAAACCGTTATTTTTCCACTAAAGCTTATTTTAAAGAGAGTTACTTGGCTTTGGTTGGTTTTATGTGACCAGTAGGAAGAAAATGAACATTACGAGTACCATAAAAAAAGCGAGTAATTGGGTTTGTAGCGGCGGTTTTAAGACAACGTTTGCAGAAATAACATTGAAAATGTCGCCTTGGATTCAGTTCATAACTTGCCAGCTCATGTCGGCATTTATTCCCTTACTCTACCGTACTCATCCTCACCGAAAATACTCAGAAGGCTCACGTAACCTTATCAACAGGGCCGTTCATTTTTCGTTTTCCTTTTTTGGGGTTTTCGGGTTCTGCGACAATTTTCGAGAAAAATTTTTTTCGACTTTTTAAAAGCAAATAAGTAAAAAAATTTTCAACGATCGAAAAACAGTCGAAAGAAATTTTCAACAAATATATGTTATTTGACGACACATATGTACATTGTCTCAGCCCATCGTTGCTTAAACAATTTGCTGTCTCAGCCCATCGTTGCTTAAACCATTTGCTGTCTCAACCCATCGTTGCTTAAACCATTTGCTGTCTCAGCCCATCGTTGCTTAAACCATTTGCTGTCTCAGCCCATCGTTGCTTAAACAATTTGCTGTCTCAGCCCATCGTTGCTTAAACCATTTGCTGTCTCAGCCCATCGTTGCTTAAACCATTTGCTGTCTCAGCCCATCGTTGCTTAAACCATTTGCTGTCTCAGCCCATCGTTGCTTAAACAATTTGCTGTCTCAGCCCATCGTTGCTTAAACCATTTGCTGTCTCAACCCATCGTTGCTTAAACCATTTGCTGTCTCAGCCCATCGTTGCTTAAACCATTTGCTGTCTCAGCCCATCGTTGCTTAAACCATTTGCTGTCTCAGCCCATCGTTGCTTAAACAATTTGCTGTCTCAGCCCATCGTTGCTTAAACCATTTGCTGTCTCAGCCCATCGTTGCTTAAACAATTTGCTGTCTCAGCCCATCGTTGCTTAAACCATTTGCTGTCTCAGCCCATCGTTGCTTAAACAATTTGCTGTCTCAGCCCATCGTTGCTTAAACCATTTGCTGTCTCAGCCCATCGTTGCTTAAACAATTTGCTGTCTCAGCCCATCGTTGCTTAAACCATTTGCTGTCTCAGCCCATCGTTGCTTAAACCATTTGCTGTCTCAGCCCATCGTTGCTTAAACCATTTGCTGTCTCAGCCCATCGTTGCTTAAACAATTTGCTGTCTCAGCCCATCGTTGCTTAAACCATTTGCTGTCTCAACCCATCGTTGCTTAAACCATTTGCTGTCTCAGCCCATCGTTGCTTAAACCATTTGCTGTCTCAGCCCATCGTTGCTTAAACCATTTGCTGTCTCAGCCCATCGTTGCTTAAACCATTTGCTGTCTCAGCCCATCGTTGCTTAAACAATTTGCTGTCTCAGCCCATCGTTGCTTAAACCATTTGCTGTCTCAGCCCATCGTTGCTTAAACAATTTGCTGTCTCAGCCCATCGTTGCTTAAACCATTTGCTGTCTCAGCCCATCGTTGCTTAAACAATTTGCTGTCTCAGCCCATCGTTGCTTAAACCATTTGCTGTCTCAGCCCATCGTTGCTTAAACAATTTGCTGTCTCAGCCCATCGTTGCTTAAACCATTTGCTGTCTCAGCCCATCGTTGCTTAAACCATTTGCTGTCTCAGCCCATCGTTGCTTAAACCATTTGCTGTCTCAGCCCATCGTTGCTTAAACCATTTGCTGTCTCAGCCCATCGTTGCTTAAACCATTTGCTGTCTCAGCCCATCGTTGCTTAAACAATTTGCTGTCTCAGCCCATCGTTGCTTAAACCATTTGCTGTCTCAGCCCATCGTTGATTTACATAGATCAAAAATTTATAAAATTGGAGTTAGATAGACTTTTACTCACTGATCACCGGCAAAGTCTATCTGACTTAAACTTTTCGCAGCTGTTTTTTCTCAATCAGAATATCGCCCTTATTGGCCCAAGTGGATGAGAGAAAAAAGTACTGACAATGACATGTTCCAAAAAAAGTACTGACAATGACATGTTCCAAAAAAAGTACTGAGAAAAAAGTACTGACAATGACATGTACTGACAATGACAAAAGTACACATGTTCCATTTAAGCTTTTGTGCTCAGAATTTCCTTCGTCGAGCATTCTTCTATGAATAAGTATAATGTTTCTGATTTCACGAGTATTTTTTTCATTATAGGGCATGAACTAGACGTCCACCAAATAAAAAGCTCACGTCCACCAAATAAAATGCTAACGTGTACCAAATAAAATGCTAACGTCCACCAAATGAAATGCTACCGTCCACCAAATAAAATGCTCACGTCTACCAAATAAAATGCTAACGTCCACCAAATAAAATGCTCACGTCCACCAAATAAAATTCTCACGTCAACCAAATTTTTTTTCGTGATTTGTGACTCGTCTATAGGAAACCATTATGACGGTATCACGACAATTCACTCCCGACGATTCACTCACGAAAAAAAGAAACCCGAATTTTGTATGTTGTCTCGAGTATGTTGTCTAGAAGCTATCGGCCTCATCTGGTGAGTTCATGAGCTAACCTAGACACGAACTTGACAAAATTTCACGCATAACCAGGCCGAAAAACCGAAACGAGATTTAAAAATCTATTTAGAATGACAAAAATGTTTAAAAGTTTATTTCGTTGACTCAAAGTTAACTTCGTTGACCGAATTCGGTGGACGTGTCCACAATATTTGATGGAGGTGAGCATTTTATTTGGTGGACGTTTAATCCCCTTCATTATACGTCTGCTGTGTGTAATTACTCAACTTTGAGCTATACATTATTTAAATTCATGTTTTCTGATGATTAAAAAATATAAAAACTGTGAGAAGCATCATTAAATTACACTTTTTAAATGTGAAAAAGTTGAACGGCCAAACCTAGAAAATTTTCGACTCCTTCAATTTTTTCTCGGTTTTTTCAACTTAAAAAAAACAAGTCGAAAAAGTTGTTTCGACTTTTTTTCGCCTAGCCCTGATCAATTCCGGTTAAAATAAACATCTAACAAGATAATATTATGTAAATTATGCACATTTTCGATAATTGGTGTATTATTTCAGTGGGTTCAATTCAAACATTTATAATCATTAGTATAGCTCAGAAATATCTCGTAAATATCGCTATAAAAGTCTGAAACATTGGACTTGTAAGGTCAGCGTTTCCTAAAATTCATTGCCATTCGTAAAACATTTTACTTTCAAAACTTTCACATTTTACGTTTCCTTATCTAAAACAGACCTACCTCGGTAGTTTAGAAGCATAGGTCAAAAAAATTTATCGTTGTGAAATATATGAAATAGCTGCAGTAAATCTATGATCAACATTAGCGAATGTTTCAGAAGGTTCTTATTTTTTGTAGAGTAAGAGCTAGATGCGAATTTCCACTTGAATAAGAGGAAAATGCACACAAAAAAGCGTTTTATTAGTCATACTTACGAAAGCATGAAAATGGAACTATATACTTCAAAAGTATTGCAAATCGTTCCGCACACAAGTATTACTATTCATACTTTGAAAGTATGAATAAATGAAAGTATGCTAAGGATAAGTTGAAAGTATGCTGTCTACACAATGAAAGTATGCTAAATATACTCATTTTTTTATATTTTTATTTATTTATTCATTTATTTTATATTATATATTTTAAACATTTTTGTATATGAAGTGGAAAGTTTTCATTGTCCTAAGTCGCAGGATTAAGCGCCCTCAATTAACGTGAAGTGTAGTTTTCTGGGTTATTTCTTGCTTCCGTCGCTAAGTTGCGTACACTCTGCGGCGTTCTTCGGCCGTCTTTCTGCTTCACCGACTAGATAATTTGCAGCTTTGAATTTGCGACCACATAGTAGTGTTATGATACCAATGCCTGCTATTAATAATGTTATCAGCTTAATGCGAATGTTTTGTACTTCATATTTGGTAGCCGAACATTTCTCAAGAAAACCTTGACATTTAATAAAAAGTTTTATCATAATATACATAATGTTATTCCAAGTCCAATTCTGAGCTACACTTATGAGTTGATGCATAGTTTAACTGAGTTGGCCGTCAAGATTTGATCCAACATTTTCAAGACTCGAAACCATTCTAAAATAGCAATGTTGATGTAGGTATGTAAGTTTTTTATCTCTCAAGATTTCGCAACCATGTATTTATTACTCTGGACTTCCATTCTTCTAAGAACATTCTATATAATTTCAAATTAAAATATATAATTTTATTAAATCAACTGAATGATATGGAGTGAACTTTCTTTCAGCGAATCAAGGGCAAAGTATTAGAGAAAGAAGAAAATTATAGCGATTTTAAACCCGTCAGCGCAATCTTATTGAAAACTTGAATTTCTTGAAAATTTTATCGCCTCAAGGACAAATGGCTGAAAAACAAAGGCGACTATCTTTTAGTAAGAAATAGTCGTCGAGGATTGATGTCTCATCGGAGTGTCAATGGGGCTGAACAGATGTAATTGTGAAGAGGAATGGCAGTGAAGCCCGCGATGACGATCCCGAAGGAGTCCGCCAAGGAAGAGATAGAGAGAGAGTACTCGCGCGCTTCTGGGGCCACCTGCACTCGCAACACATCTAGACCCTCTAGGGTGATTCTCTAACCCGCAATGCGGTTAAAATATACTGCTTAAAGTAAGTGACTCAAATACTGCGTTTTATAGTATTCTTCAATCTTAATTGCACAAAGTCGGTCTCTCTATCGTTACCTCTAAATGAGTATTTCTGATCTATACACTTCTTTTCAAGGTGGTAAGAAATAGTGACTGCTCTGTATTAGATTGTAAATATGTCTGCTTCTAAAATTTACTAGTAAAACTTGGAACGATTGGAAAACTTCATCTAATCAGCTTTGTGTTTTCTAGTACAGGGAAATCCCCCTCTTTTAACTTGGAAAAGCACGATCAATACAAATTTCAAAACTTTTAGCTAGGGTAAAAACTAACTTCTCGATGGATTCTGTTGAACGTGTTGACATAGCTGGATCCACCAAAGAGACCTTCGATGAAGATGACCGCGAACACAGCGCCAATGTGAGGAATGAAGGAATGGAGAGACTCCATTAAGAAGAAGACCGCATTCAGCAACTAAATCAGTCTTAGTTCAGGACTCATTCTCAACTGAACCAGTCTTAACCCAGGTTTCATTTCTATTGTTTCTAGTTGCGAAAAAGAGTGAAAAATAAGAACCTGCAGAATTGGCAGAGCATACAATATCATCATGGGCAACTGGATGAATTCGACGGAGCTTCGAGAAACAAAGACGCCGACTTGGTAAGTCACCTAAGAGTGAGAAAAGTGTTTTAAATAGTAACGAGTTAAAGAAAAGGTGATTGAGAGAACTACAGGGAGAGTGAGGGAGCGAGATAAAGAGAGGGACTGAGAAAGTGTTGGAGGTATGCATTGAGAAACAGAGGGTTAAGCAGAGAGAGAGAGAGACTTTCTCGGGAAGAAGTTAGAAGAGCGAACCTGATACCATCGGTATTGACTACTTTTACTTAAGTGAAGTCCACGAGAGCAGTCGAAAACTATTAGTTGAACCTGAAAAGTCTCGAATTTAGCTGTTCTTCCATTAAGGTTAAAACTTCAAAGTCTTTTATTTAAATTTTTTAACTCAAGAATTAAAACTTTCATGCAGATTCAGTTACATTTCTCATTTCTTCATAAATCTTAAGTTCGTTCGAAAGTGAAATATTTTTTAAACTAAATATTGATCTATTGTTTTAATGAAGTAAGAAAGGACAGCAAAACTAACAATTCCTTGGTTGATGAGGTATTCTCCGAAGTAGACGAGACCGAGTGGCAACATGTACTTCAGCAGCGGCTGTGACAACACAATTATTCACACTTTAACCTCTTTCAACAAAAAACATAACTGTACTTTGAAAAACAAATAATTGATTTTGTATTTAAAAGCAGCTAAATTAAATTTCCATGTCATAATTTGTGCGTATTTGGAGCCTAGTGAACACAAATGATCTACAGAGTCAAGGTAAGCAATTCGGATCGTCTTTTACTCACAACGATGAGAGTCAACTTGTCCATCATAGTTCGAGGAGCTCCATTGTGTTTGATTCCCGATGCAATCTTCTTTGTCGAGTTCCCATCAGACAGAGACAACTCTTCCTTCGAAACCTTTATAATTACTTTAAGCTTTGTAGATAGGAATGCAAAAAAGGTGATTAATTATGAATATGTTATGTCAAAAATAAATAAACCCGTGAAATTAATACTCTCAAAAATTCCCAAAAAAAAACTTCGAGTCTTCCAAACATCGGCTTTTTCAAGCATGGAGAAGTTTTTTAGTTACCTTTTTTGCAAATTATAAGCTCAAGCCATTGGTGACTGACAAAAGACCCTTTATTCTCGAGCTGCACATCAGAAACAGTTGAAAGGCTGGAGTGATGGAGCTCCGGGCAAGGGCTTCTTTTGGGGACGAACCATGTCGATGGTGAAAGCGACGGAGAATAAACCGTAAGGGGAGTCTTTAAAATGACCCAGTAGCTGAAAATTACTGGGCGATAGCTGCTAATATTAGAATTGTGAACATTTTTGCAAGAAAACCCAAGAGATAACCGGATATGATGTGTGTCTCAATCATGCAACGGAGCCTTTGTATACAGGACAGATTATAGATTATTGAAATTACTATCAATATAATGAGTATACCAGATAGTACATCATAAGATTAATATTCGTTCTGTATTCGATTAATATTATTCGAAAACAAAAAAAATGTTCTCACGCAATAGCGAAGATGACAGGAACAACAAGCATGACAAGAAGGGCAGTCGAGGGCGTTAGATTAGCCATCTGTGGCTCCGTCAAAAAGGCATAGGCAAAAGATCCCACGATCCCCGCTCCTCCCGTTCCCGAAGACCACGTCGATATCACACTTCTAAACCATTTCATTTTTATTTTGAGGTAAATTCTATATTTGAATCCATTTTTACATTAAAAAAATTTAGTGACTAGAAACAGGAACTTAAATAAACGTTAGAGGCCTTCTGGCTTGAGATGAAACCATGCAATAAAAAAGCGAAGAATGAAAATCTACTCGTGGAAGTAGTGTGAGAGGGAGAGATAGGTGATCTCCCCAAGACCTGATCCCATCGAAGCGAACACAACTCCTGCAACGAATGTTTCTCTCATGTACATATATTCCGTAATATAACTTTTTGACATAATATAACATGGTCAAATAAGCATTTCATCTTAAATGACAAAAATTAGTAAAGCTACTGAAAATGAACTGTCGTCAGAAAGAGAAGAGTATCATTTGTCGGCTCTTATTCCCTCATGGGCATACCCTGGGTCTTGTCTTGCAGACATTGGAATACTAGACGAAAAGTTGGCTTTAAACGCTACGGTTTCGAAAATTTTTTTCATAGGTGATACAACTGAGCATCAGAGACTCCGGTTCGTAAAAAGTTGTTTACATCAAAAAATTATTTATACATTAAAAATTATTTTTAGATTAAAAACGCTTATTCTTAGTGAAAGTTCACGCTAACGAGGCCTTAGGCAAACGAGACCGTATAAAAAATGCAACTCTGCACTGTCTGGCGTCTAGAATGCCCATGAGTATATAAGAGCCAATTTGTCGTAGAATGGCAGTCCTATCAATTTTTTAACAATGTCACTTGACTGACCGGTGAGTGACATTAATACACTCGAGGAGAAGGCGACAATCAAGTAAGACGCCACTTGGAATGCTATTACAAGGAAATGTCGGAAGCTGAAGAAATTTTTTTGCGGAGTTTGTGCTTTATATTATATATAAAAGAATGTATTCATTGAAGCATTGAACATTGAAGTGAATCGAACATTGAAATTGAACATGTTGAAAAGAGTGAATTAAGTGAAAGAGTGAATGAGTAAATGAGTGAATGAATGAATGAACTATGTATTAAATTTAAAGTTGTTACAAACCCGTATGGTATACGATGCATGAAGAACGGAAAGGTGAGCTTGATTAAGAGACAGGGAATAATGTCAGCCAGGAGAACGGCGCCTGTTGATATCGCCTTGCATTTGCGTTTTGTTATGGAGACCTGAGCGATATAGTAAATGCATTACATGACCACTAATGAACAAATTAGTGCAGATAGTCTTACAGTTTTTTCTAAAAAGTTTGTCTATTGAATATGTTTACCACACGAGGGATCAAATGATAAATCTTAGATAAAGTGATAAAATGCGTTCTTAGCACTTTATTTTTTCAATATCCCAGCGTAACATAAACTGGGATCGTAACATTACTGTATGTAATCTCCACCCTGAATACTGTATGTACTGCAACTGAGTACAGTATCCTTGGAGGAAAGAAATGGGAGTGACCTCGCATTCGGAGGAGGAGTTGTGTAAAGTCGTGGGATGTTCCTGTTTATCGAGGATATCTTCCGCCGCGCTCAGCATGATAACATAGGCGAAGTTGTTACATAGCCCAAAAATCCTGGGAACGGGATTAGTTTTGTTGTTGTTCAAAACTCAAGTTTTTAATTTGTTTGGTTAGAAAAATTTAGGCAGTTTCCCGCCGATAGCATATAGCTTTTTATGTCTCCGTTAACTAATTTGTTAATCAATAGCTCGAAGTCATGACTTTTATAAGTCTGACTATGACTAACCAGAAAGCGGCAAGGTTTCTTATGAGTGTCCAATCTCGATGAGCCATCGAAATTAACCTGTTGAAAGCTCTTCGTGAAGCTTTAAAAAAAATAAAATATGAGTAAAAGTGCGGAGACACAGCCTGAAAGAGGTTTTATATTACTTTTCGAACGTTAAAAATCTTGAATTAAAAAGTTAAATCTTTTTTCTCTGTCATAGTAAAGCATTTTATACAAAAATCACATGAAATATGGAAACATTGAAAGCGGATACAATGGAGGATTTCTGATGTGGATTCTCATTTGATTTTGTTTTCGGAAAAAGTTAATCTTGAAGAAGCTGAAAAGGAGTGTCGTGCATTTAATAAATCTTGCAGAAGGTGAAAACTCGATATGGGAACGGTGTTTAGGCGAAGCTGATAAGCGCCTTTGAGAGATAAGAAGCGACCCGGCTGGAATGTAACTACGGCTGGAAGAATCCGAAGGCCATCGGTCACTTACGAACTGATTAACCAGAAAATGCCAAGTTTCACAATTAAAACTAGGACGCCTGATAAGAATGAAAAACGTTTGCATTACTATATGGGAAAAAAACCATTCCGTGTAGTGGGATTGAACCAGCTATTTCTTTTTCTCTAACCAGAATAGGGAGCGCGTTACCAGTTTCACAATAATCCAGTTCAGCGACTATTAATGATGCCAGAGGCTGATGCATAGGTATTTGGAGACATATGTGACTGTTAGTAATCCTACATATAACTCACAAAGAAAAGAATTCCGTCGAAGAAATGCGAACAACCTATCAATCAAATGCTAAGACGAGTGGAAAAAGGAACCAAAGATCACCACAAGTAGAATGTTTTTTTTTCTCATTCAAGCGCGTGCTTCTCGATGTTATCGTCAAGAAAATCTGGAAATTCCGCAGAAAAAGAACATTGAGCAAACAAAATAATCAGTTTACGTGTTATGATTGCATTTATACATCTCATCTCTGGTAATCGAATTGATATACGAACCCAGCTCCAACAGCCTGCTTAACATTTTTATACACTGAAAAGCGCATTCTGAAGCGCAGAGAGACCAAATAAACTAAAACAATATACGGTGAGATATGTATACTTCTAATAGAGTACAAAGCAAACAGAATGATTGCATCTGAGATGACAATCTACAGTTAAAAGAGTGTAAGACTGCCTTCTCCATTCTCTTTGAAAGCTCTCCATTCCCTATCTATCTTTAATATTCTCTCCATTTCTGTCTCTCGCCCTCTTTCCTTCTTCTCTCTCCCTGTCTCTCTTTTTGCCTCTATGTCTGTTTATCTCTATCGTTTTCTCTCGTTCTCTCTCCCTTATCTTTCTCTGCCTCTCTTACTATTTTTCTATCCCTCTTTTTGTCTCTCTCTGTGTGGGTCCCTCTCTATCTCTCCTTATCTCTCTCTTTTTCTCTTTCTCTCTCTTTCTCGCAACAGCATTTTTCTTTGACCAGGTCACTGATAAGTATGAAGAAGTTATCCCTTGGCGGTGTGAGTAATATCACCATCTATTGCGAGATTTGCTCTCTATTTGTCCTTGAAATGTAACATTACAGAAGTGACCATTTGCGGTTTTCAATGTACTCTTTAGGAGTTAATGAACCAATTAATTTAGACAAAGAAGAGGGAAATTTTACGCTTGAGGGAATTTGAGGGAATTTTACAACAAACAACTTTGCTCGTACATAAAACTCAGCCTCATGTATCTAAACTCTTCATTAAACTTTGACTTTCATTAAATTTCGGAGATCACTAAGTTTAGTGAGGGCTCATCGTTGAGGGAAAGTTGATGATTCCAAAATGTCCCATTCCCGCTTGCCAGTTCGTGATGTAATGAAGGGGAAACAAAGAAACCGTGTTGAAAGACAACCGTTCACTACAACGACAATTTGAGAAAGTGCGAAAAAGTTTCTCATGAAATAAAATTTTTTGATAAATTTTCTGCCATTTACGTGTTTGAAGGCATATTTTCTTGGAAAAGAGTAGGGTTTATGAGAGGATGATTAATAGGTTCTCTTGTATATTGATGTAACTTCGTCACGTGGGAAAATCGAAGGTGTATATGTGGAAAAAACACGAAATAATGGTTGTATTTCACAAGCCATACGTATTTCGGAAGTGAGATGCTTTTCGTTCTCTTTATTGTCTTCTTCTGTACTTTCTCAGGTTGGAATAATGATGATGAATAATGGGTAAGGCTTCTTCTTCTTCCTAGCGTTATTCCCGCTGAAGAGCGGAGTCCACTGTGTAGATAGCACTTCGCCACATCATACGATTCGGTCGCCATGCCCGATAGTCGCGATGTCTTGTTCTATGGTGTCTCTCAAGCTAAGCTTCGGTCTACCTCTTGGTCTTCTATCCAAGATACTCGGTCTTCAATACATTCAGTCGTAGTCCGTACTCCGCAAAGAGATCATTCCATCATTCCAAAGAAAAAGGTTAAAGTGTCAATATTTCATAATTTCCTCAAACGTTTTCAGAGTATTTTTGAGGTGCGGTAGTTCCCAACCTAAACATCTACGAAACGTCGAAAACGCGGCGAGAGCCCTGCGGTAAACCGTTGAAGTACATTGATGAGAATGGAGACTGGATCTCCTTTCCACTGAGTGATCCTTTGTGTAAGTTTTTGATCAGCTATTAGAAACCTTGCGTTTCGTCCATTCTTCGTTCTGTTAAAACCATCATGTAAAATCGTATATGTATATAAGAGACCTTATAACTCGCTAGATAAGGAAAAACCGCTATAACACTGATGTTGTAGTCTCAAAGTTTCCTAAGCCTGCCTAACAAAAGAACTTGAAGTAGCTTCAACTTGAATGTGAAATCAGAACTTAATTTCTCGAGAAAGGCTTAAAAATTAAACAAAATAATGCTGATGCAAGCTTGCTTTACGTAACCTTTGGAATCAATTTTTCCTATTTCAAAAACTTCTTACTCTTCATATGCCAAAACTTCTGAAGCAAACGTTAAAAGACGTCTTAGCATTTTTTAGTTCTCAAAATAGTTTATCTAAGATGGAAAATTGCATCAGATGGCAGTAAACAGATGCCGCCAGGCGGCGTCTTATGGATAAAGGCGACCAGAGTGCACCAGGACGGGGATCCGGATGAGATCCTAGCTGAGATCCAGTTTACTAGGGTACTCAATGCCTTTTCAATGACATTTCATTCAGCCTTCAGCTTTTTCACAGCACTTGATTTTCTCGAGTTGAAAACCTTCCTTCCAAAGTTTTTGTGAATCTTTTTTAGAAACTACTTCTCGATAATTTTACCAAATTTTTAAAAACAGTATCACCAACGTTGTGATCAAAATTATCTTTAAAATGTTCTGTAAGACTCGTTTTAGGAGAGAGAATTGAATTCCGTCTCGGATTCGAATCTGAGACTCCGCCTAACCCAGACCAAGGCTTCGACTGACGTTTATTGTGATTACAAAATCGCAGGTTTTGATAAGGTTAATAGTTTTTGGGCAATACTATAATTGGCAAATAGAAAAAAAAATACACTTCGGATTTTTTTCGATTTATAATTACTGCCATATACATGAAAAATTGACTCAATTTAACAAAATTATTTTACTATCAATCGTGTTTCTAATGTAGTACAAATGAAAACGTTAATCGGAGAGATTCGGAAACGCAGAAAATGATAGAACGCTATTGTTTCATGATTTCCGAATCGTGCTAATTAGGGGGTTCAACCAAGCAAAGGGTGTAGAAAATGGGTGCAAAGGTCAATAATTAACTGCTATTGTTGCCTGCTAACATTAGAACCGAACCCCCGACTTGAGAGCAGCAAGACGAATGGTCTTTAAGTATACCAGTCAAGACAGTTGGGCCTTTGGAGATTCATCAAGGCTATGTATTTTAATGATTGTTTTCAGTCAAAGAAAGGCTTCTCCGAAGCGCAAAG
Organism: Allodiplogaster pararmata; assembly: GCA_964056735.1. NCBI lineage: Eukaryota > Metazoa > Nematoda > Chromadorea > Rhabditida > Diplogasteridae > Allodiplogaster > Allodiplogaster pararmata. The sequence continues at coordinate 11,569,727 of OZ057407.1, forward strand.
TGGGAAATCGGGATATCACTACAGCAGCCAACTGCCGCTCACATGGGATCTTCAGATACACAAGGTACAGACTCATCATCGACTGATTAATTGGTTAACGACTTACTTCCTATTATGGAATGATTCCCTTTTATCGATTGACTTCAAGTTATCGATGGATTGAGTTTAATGAAACGGATTTCGCTGTCTACTACTACACGGAATACTTGATGACGTGTCGAGTGCCGCCATCCATAAATCAGTACTCTCTGCTGTCTCACTCTAACGACTGCAGCGAAGTAAGTCTTCTCAAGCCTGTTTACATCAAAATAGTTCAATATGTTGTTCAAATTCATGATATTGTGCCCTTCACCCCAAAAAACTTTAGGAAGTGAGGTTTTTGAGCAAAAGATTTCCCGAAATATTTCAAGGGTATTATATGTTAATATTTGAGGAAGCCGTTTTCATTAAAAATTTAATTTGAAAAAAAAGTGTTCTAGTTCAAATACTTCTCTCCTCATCCCTTTTACGACGTCAAAAAGCTGAAAAACGCCAAAGTGATGGTCAACGAATTCAGCGTGACTAATAACGGCTTCCCAATGGGACAATCTCTCCGGGTTAATATTCTTATTTTTTTTCAATACTGTTGTCTGACCGGTTATTGTCCGGCTAATTGACTCAGACAACCAATCGATTAAAACCTTTCAACGTTTTTGGAAAAGTTTTTTATTTGAAGAAAAATCTACAAAAATCATTTGCTTCCAAATTGTTTTTTCATAAATGAATTGGATTGAATTGAAAGATTTTTCAAGGTGTTTGCTGAAATACCCTTCATAAGTACAAAGAAGACGTACGAGGCCTTTGGAATCAAGAACAAGGACACGATTTTGATGATGTACGCCGTGGGATTCTTGACAGACAGCAAGCCAGATGAAATGGTGGTAAGCTGCGTAGATCTTCTTCTCTTTCCACTGATTTGATTGACATTAGTATGAATATGGAGGATCATAGAAGTTTTGTGTTTTGTAGGCGAACCTCAGAAGGCTACAACAAACACCCGTTTAGCCTTCAAATGTGTAGATGTCCATTCTGGTTCTCCATCCATTCGACTCGCAATCATTTTAAATTTTTATTCCAGTTAACAGTTCATTTTAAAGCGAAAATGGTTTATTGATATTTCGACCTGCGACAACTCGTACCCGAACATTCGCAATTTAAAAAAGTAGTAGTTATGTGACTGGTTGTTACATACAATCTCGTACTTAGTCGTACGGCCAAGTTAGCGCAGACCTGAGTAAGCCTAAGCCGAGAATTCAATGAAATAATACAAGGCAATATTTCGATTACGTAATTTCGGATGCGCGTTGTCACGGTACAAAATTCCATGTTACCGAGAAAAATACATACAATTTCTGAGCGGAAAATGGAATGGAAGTTGTTCAGATGGCCTTCGCTACAGGAGTCCCCGTCAAGGACAGCTCCTACCAGAGCTGGAGGTAAACCATTCCCTCATTTCTTTTGTGAAGAGTAGTCTTGGAGGAGATCAAATCTGAAAACAGAGGTTCCACCTTTTTCAGATACTTTCCGAACATGAGCGTCGTGTGCGCTGTTGAGTACAGAAGAACCCGCAGCCTTCACGCTGTCAACTTCGAGAGACGGAAAGACAACTCTCTTTCTGTGAATGAAAAAAAAGATTTCATTTACTGGCACTTTTTGTGCATTATTCAATTTCGTTTTTTGAACTAGCTTCTTTCGCTAGTTTCTCTTCGCTTGATCAGTCTTAACTGTAATGAAGATTTATGTTATGTGATAGCGTAATTACTGCAGGCTACCTTGATTGGTATAATGGATAACTGCACCAGCAATGCCCTCGCTCTGGCCACGCCAGCCTTCGATGGGGAAATCTCTGTATGCTTTTCGCCCATTTCCTTAATCGATTTACCTTCTCCATTATTGCCCTTTTCCATTTTAGAATCATCATTGAACTCATCCAATTTCAGTTTTTCACGACAAGATTCGTCAACCTACTGCAAGTCGTGCCCGACTGGATGTTCTGAGAGGAATCCCTTTCATTTGACATACCTTACCTTCAAATAACTTTTTCCTATGCTTTCCGCTGTGATAAAAAGACTATACATGATTATCGCCAGTTTTCGATTTGTGAGAGAAAAAATGGACTTGTCTGTTTTCTTCATCGGCTCAACTGTAAACACCTACACTTCTGCAAAATTTCAGACTTTTAATCTCTGACTTTTTCAAGAATGAAAAAAACGATTTGGGAAAATGTAGCAACGCAAACTGGATTTGTTCTGAAACAAAAAGTCTATTTGAACAATTAGTTTCTGGAAAACAATAAACTTTAAAACTTCAATTAAATTAATTAACTAGTTTTTCTCTAAAAACTTTTATATTATGGAAAAGATGGAAAATCCTAAATCAGAGAAAAGTTCATCACAACCATGAAAGGGAACAACTATAATAAATAATAATTGAACAATACTATTCCGAAAATCACAACTAATTAAATTATTGGAGGTGTATTTTTGAATTAGCCCTAGCGGCAGCATTTGAGAAAATGCTGATTAAATCACACTGATATTATACAAGGGATTAGTAATATTTAAACAAACACTTCTCAATAATTTTTTGAGGAAAAATACAAGAATATAGAACATAATTACCGGAAGACAATATCATTGGAAAGATATCATACAGCTTATTGACTTTTCCCACCGGTTAATTTGTGAAACCTAATGAAAAACATCAGTTAACGCTGCGAGGGATATTAATTGATAGAACTGGTTTCTCTCTGAAACTGCGAATTGTTGACAAAAAAGTTCTGTTTGCAAGAATTTGGAGCAATAGACTAGCGAATATGGATGCCTAGCGAATGAGTGAGAGGTCAATAGCTTGTTTGCTGGGACAACCTAGCAGAGTCTCTGACAGGCGGACCATTGATCGAGCGGGCGGATAGGTGATCCGGCGGTGGCAACGGCGGCTTTTTCTGCTGCCCGCCGCATACTTTCTTTCGCCGGGTCATTCGCAGGTAGAAGAGAACTGTGAACATCGTCAGGGCAGTGACGACGGCAGCGAAGCTTCCTAAAGCATAAGAGAAGTTTTATGCTTCAGCGATTAAGATCTCCAAAGTTTTATACATTAGATATGTATATACACATTTTTAAAGCAACAGAAATCTTAAAAATACACTGTATGTATACTACGCAGATCTCTAATTTTCTTAGACGAGATAAACAAAACGTACAAAATTACTTGAATAGATGAACTACAATTCAAAAAAACTTTATTTCTATTGATTTGATGTGAAATGGTCAAGTTTTTACCACTCAAAACAATGAGTCCAGAGCGTGAAACAGCGCATGCTGAGTCCGGATCTGCTTCACTGTCGTCGTTCAGGATGGCTGCACATATAAGTAGGTTAGAATTATAATACTAGTTTTCATTACATGGTTATTTTTGATAGTTATGGCTATAGTTGACCTAAAGGCATTATTTTTCCTTTTTTAAAATCAGAAGTTAAGAATGAGGTTTATGATGAATTCTCTTGAGTTGTCTCTTTCCGCTGTAAACACTGCTTAGCTCGTCAAAAGATTGGACTCTTTTCCTGTTTGAAAAACCCTTTTCGCATTTAAGACCGAACAGCGTTTTACTCTCTTTCACCCTCCTCCCTTTTAGCAAGTAAGACCCTTTCTCTTTTTACTCTCTTTCACCCTCCTCCCTTTTAGCAAGTAAGACCCTTTCTCTTTTTACTCTCTTTCACCCTCCTCCCTTTTAGAAAGTAAGACCCTTTCTCTTTTTACTCTATTTCACCCCCCTCCCTTTTAGCAAGTAAGACCCTTTCTCTTTTTACTCTCTTTCACCCTCCTCCCTTTTAGCAAGTAAGACCCTTTCTCTTTTTTCACACACATGAAGACTGACTCTCCCACTACTGACTTTCGTCTCGCCGCTGATCTAGATTGGCAGAAGGCTTTTCTTCATCTAAGTCGTAGATTAGAAGCTGCCCAGATATCATGGGGACGGCGTCCTTCTCCACTTCCTCCTCTTCCTCTACGATAGGAGAGTCGCGCATCCTTGACGTCGACCAGTCAATCTGAGAGCATTTAGCAATAATAACTCTTCCATCATACCAATCAAAAACGGAGTCTTGCCTTCATCTGGCCGATTTTGTCTCCCTTTCTTGGAGGTGGTTTTCGAGTCTTCTTCTTGGTCGTGGAAGTCTTTTCTGGCTTTTTCTGGGCCTGTAATTATAGTCCTTAGTTTTGTAGCATAGCTGAGGTGCTGTATCAAAAAAAGTTCCGAAATTATGAGACTTTTTTCTGAATAGATGAATCCGAAAAACTGACAGAACTCAGTTGATTCTTAAGTCTGTCCATGCCGGCCACAAGAGCTCGGCGGTCATCAACCGAGTCCCTGAACATCTTCTGAATGGAGTCAGCGTTGATGTCATCTGGTAGATTGGCCAACAAATCAGTCAGATTCGGAGGAATAGTCACCTGAAAAGTCATAATACCATGTTGACCGTCTTCTGACTATGACTATCTTCTGACTGAGTTGTGATGTCACCTCTTCGTAATCGTTGTAGTCTCCGGTGCTCAATTCATTCGGGCGCCCACGGCTGACTCCGATTGTTGTTCCTATAAAAGGGACTGCTTATTTGGTAATAACAGCTGGTAATTTAAGCGCAGATCAGTAGTCTGAGTCATCCCTTCAACTGGTCCCCTTTCTCTTTCTTCCTACATGCTGACCCACTTACAACATAATACTCATACCAGCTACGCCTCAATTGCGCCTCCCCTTCCTTCTTCCCTTTCCCTCTCTTTCCAAGGCACCTTGGTGATGCTAAGTGAAAGTACATTGGTAAAGCGAGTAAAGAAAGTGAGAAGAGAGAAGGAGTAGAGTTTCTCTTAGGTTGTGGTAATTGCAAGGAATCGAATGCTCCATACGAGATCATATTTCTCTACCAACTTTGGCGAAGATCCGGTATTTTAACGTCTTTTTGAAACCTTTTTTCTCGCAAAGATATAACCGCAACTTCGGTAGAGAGTTTGGATGACCGGTTGGTATTGGGTATTGAGATGGGAGAGGAGAGCCAGAGCATACATAAAAGAGAGGAATATAGATATGAATAAGCAGACGATGAATTAACAAGAAGCAATTCAAACACGTTAAATCATGAAAATGCTTTCTTATAATAGCAGATTTGAAGATCGCGGAACTCTCTTAAAACCATTTTCTTCCAATTCCCTCTCTTTACTTTTATTCTTTTTCTCATTATATTTTTCTCTCTCTCTCTCCCTTTCTTTTTCTTTCTCTAACTTAATCTCATTCACTCTCTCTTTCTCGCTGATCTCACTCTCGTTTTACGATTGAAACATTAGCTTTTTTAGAATTCGAAAAGAGGCAGAAACTGGAGAAATGAGCAGAGTAGCACAAAGAGGATGATTGAACCTCTCATGTTAGGAGGAGATTCCCTGAGGATGGGTTTCCCGGGAGGAGTGGAAGAATCCCTTGAGAGAGTCAGGTCGTCCTCTGTCTCGAACTCTTGTGTCACACTCTCCGAACCCTCAAAATAAAATATTTCACTAATAGGTTCGGCTTAAAGCATAAAAAAAATTCAGAGCAGCTTTTCTCAGTATAACTTTTGACCACTCACTTTATATAGTACATATAGGTTTTGTACTATATAACCTGCTTAACATTAACTTTTTTCTTAGTGAGTGTAACTGCTCTCTGAATAAGTCACATATCTCTCTTAGTGAAGTGAAGTCACAGAAGAAATAGCGGTCTTCTAACATAAGGACTCCTTGTGGGAAGCTGTTCCTCGTCTCTCGCGAGAACATCGTCAGTGGAGAAGCCCGGCCCAAAAGCCGTCACAGCTTCTGTCGTCCAGGCGGAAGCGTACTCAGTCGTCGTGACCACTGGCCCATAGGGACCGGGCACCGGACTCAAACACACAGCATTTTACCCCAGTGAAACTCCGAGAATCATTAAACTAAAAAGCCAAATGTAACCATATGTCCGAAAAAGAGGCCGAAACTGGAGAAATGAGTGGAACTGATTCATAAAATGTCATCTATGAGTGGAACTGATTCACAAAATATCATCTAGAAGCACTTTATGAACCAGTACCAAGTTCAAAAATCCGTTATTACAGGCGAACGCCCTGAACATCGAAGTTTCTACGATGAATTTCATTTAGGAATTATTATTAATTTATTCAAAAATATTAAACCAAGCTTTGAACATGAATCAACCACTTTCAAATACTTGTGTTAAACTAATTTCGATTTATTCCTGTAGTTATTTTAACAAAATAGGTTTCAAGAGTGGAAAGACAGCGTTTATGTAATGTTCATATGCTTAGTATACGGCCCAAATCGAAATAAGTCTAATGTATACTATTATAAGTATAATAATTTGATTCTAAAATCTATATTTTAGTATACAATATTTATTCACGTTTTTCGAAATATAGTTGTTCATAAAAAATAGATCAACGTTTATTTCTGAAAAAAATTACTTGTGGAATTTGTGCCGCAGATCGTAATCGTCGGTATCGGAGAGTTTGTCGTCGGTCATATCGTAGTCAGCAGCGATGGGAGTCGTCGCCTTTTGAACTTTTTACTTTCAACTCACGAATCTTCTTACAAATTGTGACTACTGGTTTTTGTGGTGGCCATCTAGTCGATGAATTTAATCAATAACAAAAAAAACTCAATCGGTGGTAATTCAAGTTAATCCACAACAATGAGCAATTAAGTATAGAAGAGAGTGATAGTTCGAAAACTGCGCGCACTTTGGTGGTCTGGAAGGGTTTCGTGACCTTCTGATTACGGAACTTCTTGGTGGCTTGAGTGACGGGTTCCTCTTGTTCTTCCGCCTGTTGAAGCCAACAGATAGAACATTCATTGCAGTCTATTATACATTTAACACAACAAAACGAAAGATTTGAAAGGGAAAAGTGAGACTCAATATTGTCTCTCTTCAATAGTTAGCACGAATTAGATGAAGAAACAAGGGTCGCACATCATTCAAATTTTCAAGGTTTTTAGGTACTGTAAGTTAAGTGTTCGAGATAGCAAGACAAGGCTTGAAAAAGAAATTTTCAGGTTTACTTGAGAGACAAGTTTCTCCCTTGTTGGGATTAGAGAGGCAATAGGAAGTGGGCATAGATTAGCAACATGAAATCTAGCCTCGTAATCGGGAGAAGAGAGGTTGCCAACGTCTGAGGTATCAGTGGACGGAGGAGCTGTAGAGGCGCAAGTGGGTGGCTGTAGAGTTAAATAGGGTTCGCTTATTCAAAAACATAATCTAAATTTTTCTTGAAAATATTGATATTAAACTTAAGAAATGAATTTTCATGACTTGCTGATACTCCTTGCTATTTCAAACAATCCTCCATGACTACTTGATACTATTAAACTTATCAAATGAATTTTCATGACTTGCTGATACTCCTTGCTAAATCAAACAATCCTCCATGACTACTTGATACTATTAAATTTATCTAATTAATTTTCATGACTTTCTGATACTCCTTGCTATATCAAACAATCCTCCATGACTACTTGATACTATTAAACTTATCAAATGAATTTTCATTACTTGCTGATACTCGTTGCTATATCAAACAATCCTCCATGACTACTTGATACTATTAAACCTATCAAATGAATTTTCTTGACTTACTGATACTCCTTGACACATCGAATGGCCTTTCATGCACATCTGAATTTGGCAGAAAAACCAAACTCCTGGTTTGTCGGCAAATTTGAACACCTCAAGCAACATTTTTCAAAAGGTGTCTAAAACACTCCATTTGATACTTCGCCTGAATTCAGAATCCCTCATCACAAATTGGTAATCTGACAGACTTAATGTTACGAAAATATTAAATAACTTAAAACTCAAAAAAAAATTCTACCTCAATCATAGCTAGTGAAGAATTCCAGCGCTTTACTTCAAAAGAACTAGGAACTTTATTCGAACGGCACACTTTTGAGAATAAGAATATGAATACAGAATTTACAGCTGAAATATATGTCAAAAAAGAAATCAAGCGGAAACAGAGCACAAAAATAAGACTTAAATTATGAACTGCCAAAAAAACCATTTAAAAAAACGTTTCATTCTCCGGAGATAGTATAAATACTTCGACAAAGATAGTATAAATACTTCGACAAAGATAGTATAAATATTTCGACAAAGATAGTATAAATACTTCGACAAAGATAGTATAAATACTTCGACAAAGATAGTATAAATACTTCGACAAAGATAGTATAAATACTTCGACAAAGATAGTATAAATCAAAAGCAACGAATAAAACAATTTAAAAAAAGATAAAACTAAATAAAACTATTAACAAGTGAGGAAGAAGAGAAAATAAAAAGAAAAGAAAAAATTAAAAAATTTTTGAATGAAATCCATCGCACTGGCAAAAATCTGACACTCGGATGGGACTGAACCTCCGCTGTCTAACCGGGGCTTGTAGAGAGTTAACCAATACACCAACCGAGCACACAATGTCCTGCTATCTATAAGGCACGATGGCCGTTCTTTCTAGTCACGCATGCTCATGAAGCAATTGCGTCATGAAAGGAGTGTAACTCCACAATCCATGATAAATACAGAAAGATGATGGTAGAGAGAAGATAATTTTTTTGATCTTTGTTAATCGTTTAAAGCAACGATGGGCTGAGACTATAATGAATGAAATCCATCGCACTGGCAAAAATCAAGGCACTCGGCTGGGACCGAACCTCCGCTGCCTAACCGGGGCTTGTAGAGAGTTAACCAAAACACCAACCGAGCACACATTGTCCCA